>CM077264.1:3056313-3451313 GCA_039654775.1 Spinibarbus caldwelli
TATATATATATATATCCACTGTACTAGGAATATACAGCCTTTTTCATCTACTTTTCATTTATGCTTTTTGAATCTCCAGTGGACATCATTCAGGAAGTTTTTGTTGTTGTTGTTGTTTGTTTGTTTTTTGAAATTTATCTTCATAGGACTTTTTTAAAAATCTATTTTAAACCTAAAATTAACTCATTAATTATTTTAGCATTTATTATAGCATTAGCATTTATTTATATTTCCTTTTATGATAAAATCATATTACAGATTTTATTATTATCACTTTTTTAAGCTATAAAAATTTGCAGTTTCAGACTGTAACTTCCACAAAAACAAAAAACAAAGCCCAATTTGTTTTCCAGTTATTTTTGTCCTTTATTTATTTATTTTTTATTTTATTTTATTTTATTTTATTTTATTTTATTTTATTTTATTTTATTTTATTTTATTTTATTTTATTTTATTCAAATAAATATTGTATTTTTTTTTCCAATTTAAACATTTTACAAGTCCAATTTAAATCAACTATTAAATAAATAATTATAATTTAATGTACAGGTGCATCTCAATAAATTAGAATGTCGTGGAAAAGTTAATTTATTTCCAGATTCCAGATTATTCAAAAGCTATGCTGCTTTTGAATAATCTGGATAGCAGGCAGATGGTTAAATATGTATTTTGGTGTAAGATGTATAAGTGGTTGTGCAGAGTTATACAGGAGGGAATCTGACTGTCTGGAGCCTTATGAGACCAGCGTTGATTCCCTTTGTTCAGAGTCCATCATTCTGATCATTCTCTCTCTTACATGCATACAGTCTCATTTATTAATTTCTCTGTGCTGTCCATCACCACATGCCAGGCTTTGATTAATATCTAATGATATTTCCTGAATTTTCTACAGGAAATGTGAAAATCTAGTTTGTGCTCTCTTGCCTTAAATGACGGAAATTAAATCTCATTTCTGAAGATGAAACGCTTTTATATTCATAGGATCTCAGTTAACCAATGCAATCTAATTTGACTAGGTTTCTATGTCATTGAGCAAATATGAAATCCATGCGTCAGCTGAAATGCAAAAGGAATCAAAGGTATATATCAAAACTGCATGCGGTCAGCATCACGGTCAGGAAAACGACAAATCAAAGCCAGTATTCCAGTGAACAGCTCTTCGTCTCTCTCTCTCTCTCTCTCTCTCTCTCTCTCAGACAGCAGGCGTCAGTCAATGTTTCTTCCCTCATCACTGTGTCTCGTTATAGCTCGCAGATTTCCCATGGAAAACGAATTAATGCGCTAATATGGCAACAATCTGCGCTAATAATGCTCGCTGCGTCTCCTGTTTACATGTGCTTAGCGCAGACAAACACCTTTTTAATCGAATTGAACTGCTCCATTAGATTAGAGGACAACCGGCGTTCTGCAAGGTGACCTTATAGCTAATGTCAAACTAAACTAACCAGTGCCTAGTTGAGGTTTAATAATAGTAATAGTAGCCTAATTGACTAGTTTCAAGCTCTGGGTAGCCCTGATAGAATGAATATATAAACACACACAGACACACAAATGGGAGTTTTACATCATTAACACCAGCATTAACATGATCAGTACTTACCTAAACATATATGATCTACATATCATCTGCCCCCTAGTGGATTATCCATGACCTTTAGAAAGTTGAAGGACTTTCAATATTATTTTCAAAATATCTGCCTCCGTGTTGTGATTTATTTCTTTTTGCTTGGAAATCTTTGTCGATTGTGGTAGTAATGGCAATCAATTATTGTTATTGATATGTTAAAATTAATATTTTGGTTATTTAAACCTAATTTCTACTTAATATTTCATACATTATAGAAAAATTGTGTGGAAAATGTCTATCAGATACATCAGGCATATTGACTGGAGAAAGTTTTAACAATGTAATATGTCCACCACAATAAACGTAATCATATAATCAATGAGTCATTAATTATTAACATAAATTAATAAAAAATTTAATTTGACCAATATATATATATTTAGAGTGAGAAGTGATGAATTTAAGGAGCTCTTAAAATTATTTTCAAATTAAATAAATTCACCATAGTCTAAAACGCTAAAACATAAATCTAAATTTGTAAAACAAAGATTATTTGAGTATGTTTTACAAAAAAATACTGTTTCAGTTTTTCTATGTCAAAAGCTTTTAATTCAATTTGTTACTTGCTGTTCTGTAATTATTTGTGAAATTAACTCCCAATTTGTGAATACTGTTTCTACACATTGTTTTCTTTCTGTGTATGTATATATACACCTATAAACAGTATGTGTACCTATATCCCTAAATGTAAAATTGCCTCTAAATAATGAAATGTTCAGTTGTGAGCATTTGAATGTTTTTTTTTGTTTTTTTTGAGTTCGCTTCACCCTGCCTCTCTAGCATGTAGTGTGTTCACGTGTGGCGTGCTGGAGGATGCTGAGGGTGCGTGACCATTGCCAAACAGATTTCATCATCCCGTATCATGCTGAACCCCCGCCGGTAAACACTCTCACTGTCTCCAAGAGAAACTCATAATTCCTCCAGCTAATCTCACGTCTGGATGCAGCCGTGTTTCTGAGCCACCAGGGTAAAAGACACTCGAGTCCCTGCAGGAACGGACACTTGGTATTCCTCCATTTTTAAGCAGAGGGAAATTACATTTTAAAACCATTTTTTGGTTCTTCAACGAGCCATTTTTTCTTAGTGCGAAGAACATTTTTATAATCTAAAGAACCTTCACTCTTAGAAATAAAGGTTTCAAAAAGGCATGTTTTTTTTTTTTTCACAGCAATGCCATAGAACAACCAGTTTTGGTTGCCCAAAGAACCTTTCAGTGAACCATTCTTAATCCATTCTTTTTTCTTAGTGAGAAGAACATTTGAATAATCTACACTCTAAAAATGCTGGGTTAAATATGGACAAACCCAGCGATTGGGTTGTTTTCAACCAACAGTTGGGTTAAATGTTTAACCCAACCTTCTGGGCAGTAACCCAGCATTATTTAGAGTGTAAAGAATCGTTTTAAACTATAAACAACCTTATGTTCAATGGAAAGTTTCCATGGATTCCAAACGTTCTTCATCGAACCATCAACTGCAATAAAGAACCTTTATTTTTAAGAGTGTTTATCCACTGTAAAGAACCTTTTGTAGAATGGAAAGCTTCCATGAATGGTAAAGGTTCTTAAATGGAACCACTGAAGCCATTCTTTATTTTAGGAGTGTATCAATAACAATAAATACTTAGTTTAGTAAAAGAATGTTCATTTGGATTATTAGTGGTTTTTGCTAAAGCAAATGTCACTTTTGGTCATATTTAAGTTTTTTTGTGCTGCAGACATGAATTATTCTTCAAATCATGCAGAGTCAGCCAACATGCATGATGAATCATTCATAATAGGCCAGAAATGTGCGCTAATAATAGTGTTCATTAGGCCTATGTCAAGCTTTCTTCAGCCTGTGTGTTCAGACTACTGAAAAACATATTCCCTTTGATTTTATATCCAGTAGTTCAAGCGCCTGCATATATGCTGGTCACAACAGGGAAAAAAATAAAATAAAATAAAAAACAAGTTAGGAGGGTCTGAGAACCAGATATTCGGAGATTTTCCTTTTCTAGACTAAAACAACAGGCTTCCAGGAAGGTGAATTATTCTCTGTCTTGTCGAGGGAGGGTTTCATCATGGTCTAGTGTTTTTTAAGAAGTGCAGCTGAGCGGTACTTGTTGTGTTCAACATTGCTTTGAGCGCTCAGGGAATATCCTGGACTGAAATCGGCAGAGAATACTGAAGAAAAGTTATACTAGTGCATTCTGGGACTTGGGTTTTGCTTTTTAAAAACTGCATAGACAGTCAAAACTGGTCTGGTTCAAAAACCCATTCTGTGTCGTAGGCCTACCTCACTCTCTCCGATGGTTGGATCCGATAGCAACCCTCACGCAGACAGGGCTGTTTTCTCATTTGGCATTTTAAATGTCATAACGGGTTTGGATCGTGCTCCTGACCGTTCTTTTCACGATAAAGCTTGTGTTTGACCCCCGCTTTCTCTTATCTCCATTCAGATGCATCGCTCAAAACACGCGTCAATATTGCCACCGATATCAGGTTTGTTCAAAATATAACGGCTCGCAAAAGAGCGCAAACGCAAATATCTGGCAAGCGGTTTATCAGATGTGTGATAGCGCAAAATAATGAAACTCTGCTTTGTTGCGAAGCCTGATTAATTTCCCTGCGATTGTTCGTTTAAATGTTTTGTAAGCTTCGTGCCAAATCCATTAAGCTCGGTTTGGCTTCCTGTTTATGAGCGACTCGGATTCATAACGGTTGGTGTTTTAATCTGATATTGGGTTTTTAAAGATCACTGCTTTTTTTATTCCTCTGCTAAAGTGAATTAGTTGGGTGGTGCTGAGACTGTGAAGGCTGCTTAATGCAGTTACAATAACCAGATGCGGGAAATTAGCCTGTGTGTGAGTGTGTATGGATGCTTAAGTGTCATGGTTTGCTTTGAGATCATTTATTTGTATATAAAATCAATTACTGAAGAAAGAAAAAGCATGAAAACAAACATTCTGTTTTAGCGTTTTGTTAAACTGACATTAACCTTTTAAAAACAAATGGACCATGGAGCCCTTACTGAAATGGCAGCAAATCTGCCATCTCGAGAAGATCAAATTGACAGAAAAGTTGTATATTAAGTGTCAAGTATGAACAATGGCGTAAGATGAATGTTTGAGCACGTTCGAGAATAAAAGCTCTGGCTTCAGACGTTTGCTGCCGTGAAGGAGCTGACGCGAATATATGACATTAGGCCTATTACATAATACGTTGTGGAGAGAAATGTTGCCAGAAAAACTAAACAGCACAGCAGTTTTAATAAAGTTATTTTCAAGCAAATGACAGAGTTTTATGGTAGCAATAAATAAAATACTCTTGCATGTGTGAAAGCAGATGTTGTGTATCTAACAGAAAAGGTAATCTAGCATTTTATTATAATTTAATGGTTTCATATGTGAATGCGGCTTATGTTTATGCAAATGAGGTTGTTTCAGTGAATGACTGAATAAACAAATAGCTTGCGCAGTATATAAGTGTTTTTCAGTATACATCTATATGATTTCAGTAAAAGGCTGTAAAATTTCCAGCTTTTATTTCAAATTTTATTTTATTTTCTCTAAAGAACTGTACATGAACATTTTAAATAACAAATAAATTATAATTTATTTACATTAAACATATGAATATTAAAATATTAATATTAAAAAAAAAATCTCAATTCAGAGTGACAATTCAACTAAAAATCTATTATTTAAAACAATTTAGATTCAGTTTATGGTCAATTCATTTTAACATGTTTATAAATATTGACAAGTTACACAATGTTTTATGATCTAATATGAACTAATCAATTAAATGGTGCAATTTATGTAGGAATGTTTTGAAAGGAATAGTTCACCCCAAAATGAAAATTTGCTGAAGATGTGCTCACCCTCAGGCCATCTAAGCTGTAGATGAGTTCATTTGGAGAAATGTAGCATTCCATGACTTGCTCTCCAATGGATGTGAATGGGTGCCGTCAGAATGAGAGTCCAAACAGCTGATAAAAACACATCACAATAATCCACAAGCAATCCACACCACTCCAGTCCATCAATTAACATCTTGTTAAATAGACTGTTCATTTAATGTTCTGCTAACACAGAAATTCATTCTGTTGATACATAAATGAGGCCTAACGTCACAGACTATTAACAATCACTGCTATCAAACATGATCATATGATTATCCGCTAACTTCAGCAGTGCTCAGGGGCATTTCTGACCCATTTTCTTTTTACTTTCTCACATCTGACCGGAAATCACAGACAGATGCACATGCATAAACACTCGTTCGGTCCTGTTTGCTAAAAAAAAAAAAAAAACAGCTTGCAAGAAATCTTGCGCTCAGCTGCTCCTTTTGCTGCAGTAACGAAATCAAGATCATTTGAAGTCCCACTCACATACAGATGCACAAATGCAATCTCACAGGACACACACTTCAATAAACACCACTGATATGCATAAATGCAAGTGTAGCTTACACAAAACACAAACAGAAAGACGAAAACCCCACAAGATTACAGAAATAAAGCATTGTTTGTTTTCTCTCTCTCTCTCTCTCTCTCTCTCTCTCTCTCTCTCTCTCTCTCTCTCTCCTCTCTCTCTCTCTCTCTCTCTCTCTCTCTCTCTTTCCTTTTGTTTCCTCTGTGATCTGTTTCCGCCCGTGGCTGTAATCTTAACACACACTCATTAGTGCACACGATTAATTAGACTTTTAACTGACATCAGATGTGCTGCTGCGGATCCAAACATCAAATCTTCCACCAAAGGCCTCGTTTATACATCACGTTTTTTTTTTTGTTTTTTTTTAATAAAGATCTTGAAGACGCTGCTGATGTATATTACTCTTTAATCAATGTTTTCTGAACATTAAAGGCATCCCGCTGAGTTTCAGACGCTGTCAGGCAGAAAATTACATCTGGATTAAACAGAAACACTTACAGTGTAAATGTTAAACAGTCTGATGCCAGCAATAAACTTACATCTGAAGACTGTACTTGTGAAAGATTAAATACAGAAGTATCAGAGAAAAGCTTTGATTTTTATAGTCATATTTGATCAACAGTGAGGGCCTGTGGTTTTTGTGCGTTTTCACAGCCAGAAATACTTTTCTTATACTGTAGTGTATGATTAATAAACTCGCATATTTCAGTCTGAACGCTAGAAGAAAGTTTATCAGACATCAAAATACCAGAGTTAATCAATCAATTTATAAAGTATTTTTAAATAAGTTTTCTTTTGTAAAACCAATCAAATTTTTATGCTAAACTGAGACAATCACAACAAAAGTATTTTAATATTTTTATATTTAATATATATAATATTTTATATAATCTTTTAATTTTTTAATTTTATTAATATTAATGTTTTAATATTTGTAGTCAAGGGCGTAGTTTTGGTTTGAACATGGGGGGGTCTTCATAAGACCTATAAAAAAAACATTTTTAGTGAATTGTTGGCCTTCTGGAAAGTATGTTCATTTACTGTATATGTACTCAATACTTGGTAGGGGCTCCTTTTGCTTTAATTACTGCCTCAATTCGGCGTGGCATGGAGGTGATCAGTTTGTGGCACTGCTGAGGTGGTATGGAAGCCCAGGTTTCTTTGACAGTGGCCTTCAGCTCATCTGCATTTTTTGGTCTCTTGTTTCTCATTTTCCTCTTGACAATACCCCATAGATTCTCTATGGGGTTCAGGTCTGGTGAGTTTGCTGGCCAGTCAAGCACACCAACACCATGGTCATTTAACCAACTTTTGCTGCTTTTGGCAGTGTGGGCAGGTGACAAATCCTGCTGGAAAATGAAATCAGCATCTTTAAAAAGCTGCTCAGCAGAAGGAAGCATGAAGTGCTCCAAAATTTCTTGGTAAACGGGTGCAGTGACTTCGGTTTTCAAAAAACACAATGGACCAACACCAGCAGATGACATTGCACCCCAAATCATCGCAGACTTTGGAAACTTAACACTGGACTTCAAGCAACTTGGACTATGAGCTTCTCCACCCTTCCTCCAGACTCTAGGACCTTGGTTTCCAAATGAAATACAAAACTTGCTCTCATCTGAAAAGAGGACTTTGGACCACTGGGCAACAGTCCAGTTCTTCTTCTCCTTAGCCCAGGTAAGACGCCTCTGACGTTGTCTGTGGTTCAGGAGTGGCTTAACAAGAGGAATACGACAACTGTAGCCAAATTCCTTGACACGTCTGTGTGTGGTGGCTCGTGTGTGGTGGCTCTTGATGCCTTGACCCCAGCCTCAGTCCATTCCTTGTGAAGTTCACCCAAATTCTTGAATCGATTTTGCTTGACAATCCTCATAAGGTTGCGGTTCTCTCGGTTGGTTGTGCATCTTTTTCTTCCACACTTTTTCCTTCCACTCAACTTTCTGTTAACATGCTTGGATACAGCACTCTGTGAACAGCCAGCTTCTTTGGCAATGAATGTTTGTGGCTTACCCTCCTTGTGAAGGGTGTCAATGATTGTCTTCTGGACAACTGTCAGATCAGCAGTCTTCCCCATGATTGTGTAGCCTAGTGAACCAAACTGAGAGACCATTTTGAAGGCTCAGGAAACCTTTGCAGGTGTTTTGAGTTGATTAGCTGATTGGCATATCACCATATTCTAATTTGTTGAGATAGTGAATTGGTGGGTTTTTGTTAAATGTGAGCCAAAATTAAATCATCACAATCATCACAATTAAAAGAACCAAAGACTTAAACTACTTCAGTCTGTGTGCATTGAATTTATTTAATACACGAGTTTCACAATTTGAGTTGAATTTCCACGACAGTCTAATTTATTGAGATGCACCTGTATATATATATATATATATATATATATATATATATATATGTGTGTGTGTGTGTGTGTGTGTGTGTGTTTATGTGTGTATGCATGTATGCATGTGTGTGGGTGCATACATATACATTTTTTTACATACATTTTTTAATATATTAACACATCTTACAGTGCAAAGAAATCTTCTGAAACCCAAACCCTGTGTCAGTGTTTTTTACAGTACCTCCTCAGGTTGATGTTCATAAAGAAGTGCCCTTGAACACTATGCAGTGATGAGTGCTTTCATCTGAGTCCTCGTATTCAGATCGTGAATTTACCAACTCCTCAGACTCTTCTCTTTCATTTCCACAGTTCTGCACTTCAGCGACAGCGAGTTTAAGTGCTCGACCTTCGGTGACATCAGCACATTGCTTTTGACATTGCTTGTGATGATTTTAAAAAGCATTTGTCAATCTTTAGATTCAGATTGGAACTTAGTGGGTTTGCGAATCATTTCGCGACACGTACTCCGAATAAGCCCTGATCTGAAATGATGGTTTTTGAATCATTCAGGGGTGTGTTTCTCAAAAGCATCATTAGCTAACTATGGTGGTAAGCTCCATTGAACTCTAATGGTAACGACGGAACTTGTGACAATGCACCCAGATCGAGACTTGATCGGAGCATGGGTTGTGAATCATTTAATTTAGATCGGAACTTCGGAGCGAGTTCACAACTCTTTTGATTCAGATCGGAACTTTGGAGCATGTATCTCAAATTTTTTTTCTGTTTTCTTTTTTTAATTGAACAGTACAACACATCAAACCATTAAGGCAGTACAGTTAAAACAAAACAAAGAAGAATAAAGAAATATATACAAATAGCTACAAATCCCTGAAGAAAATTAACCATGGTTTTATTATAGCAGAATTGTAGTAACCATGTGTTGTTCTGTATCTATATTCTGTTGTTCTTGTGTGATCGCCATCAGTTGTCTGATCAGTCACCAACTATAGTAACCTTTTTTTTTTTTTTTTTTTTTTTTGAGGTAAAACTACAATTAATTTTTGTAAGGGGTGTGTTGCCAGGTTAACTAACTAACTAACTAACTAACTAACTAAAATAAATAAATAAATAAATAAATAAAGTAAGTAAGTAAGTACATATAGAGGAGATATATGAGTATAGAGATGCAGTTTTCTCTGATTTAGGATTAACAGAGCTTTGGATAGTTCCCATGTACTTGTCTAGATCAACTTTGAGTAAAGAAAAGAGAGATTTAGAGCCAGATTTTTTTTAAGTATGAAATGAAATTGAAATTTGGCTATATATCAAGAAACACAAATTAAGTTATATTTTCCTATGTTCTCTTTTGAGTTTTGAGTCAAACAATCCAAAGAAAACATCTTTAAAACAGAAAGAAAGGTCACTTACAAAATGAGATCGGATGAAGATTTAAAAATCTGACATTGGCAAAACAAGTGAACGAAATCACTTTAGAAGAGACAAAAACAGCAACTCACTTTAATGTCTGACTTCTATTATAAATACATCCAAAAGCTTTTTGTGAAATTTGGATTAATTTATTAATCTGTTGTTTGAACTCTTCATATTTAAGGAGAGAACTGTAGTTTCCAGTAGAATTTAGAAATTAGCATGGATGCTCTGGACATGTCTCTACCAATATCCAGCGAATACTAAATTGTCCCTAGCAATAATTTTGATCAAACAATTAAATATATGTTGTTGTAATTTCACAACCTGAAGGTTGTGTTCATTATTATAACAACAGTAGGGTCCCGGTTGAGTTTTCTATCAGAATCATCATTGCTCCAATTCATTTTTAATATTAAAATAAAATGATGTACAGAGTGATTAAGTCAGAGCTCTGTTGATGCTGCAGTAATGTTGTTAATTTTACATCACCAATGTGAAAATCAAACCTACGCCCATGTTTCTCTAATATGTTTCCTAGTTTGCACTTTCTTGATTTCCTAGTAAAAAAAACCTTGTAAAATTGATTTCCATCAAAAGCAGCACATGGCACTTGTGTTGAGAGATCACGACATGTTGAATCTTGTAAAAGAGACTGATGATGTTCCATTTAAGAGTTCTGTATAAATGACCTCTATGCATTAATATTTTACATTTCAAAGCAACTTGCATTGCATTTAAGGTTTGTTCAGTTCATCCACTTACTGGGAATCAAACCCAAAGTTTTAAAGTTGTTCATCAGGGTTGGTGAAGTTGCTGATTGAATGCATTCATTCACCCTCTATACCTGCTTTATCTTATGTAGGGTGACAGGATTTAATATGTCTCATAGTTGTCATAATGATTAAGCTTTCTGAATATTTGAATGGTTTCTGTCATTTTAGGGAGCTTTGAATAATGCTAGATCAAAAATGTTTTGAAAATGTATAATTATTTATCAGAAGTTTGTATTTTTTGCATCTTTTATACTTCATTGCTTTTATTTACATGTACAAATTATGACTTTGTTTTTATAAAGATATGACTGTACTAGGCCAAAATTATTTTGAAAATGTTTTAGTATTTTGCAGAAGTTTAAAATATGTACTTTGAGTCAAATCAGTTCTGATAGGCCAAAACTGATTTGATTTTTTTTTAATTCTGAATATATTTACTTTGTATCATTAACACTTAATTATATATATATATATATATATATATATATATATATATATATATATATATTATAAAACTGAATATGTGAGGCCAATTTTGATTTGAAAATTTAGGAATATTTTGCATAAGTTAGATCATTTACACGTAATTAAGTGCTTTTATTTGCATAATTACAATTTGTGACCTTTATTTTAATGACTTTATTTTCAAACTTTGAATAATGTGAGGCCAATTTTATTTGGAAAAATTGGGAATATTTTGCAGTAGGTGAATATACTTACTTTGTATCATTGTGCTTAAGTGCTTTTATTTGCATGATTTGCTTTTTTTGTTTTTATTATTATTATTATTATTTTTTAATTTGACATGAGGCCTTATTTTTGAAAATGTATGAATATTTTGTTGAATATATTTATATCATTTACACTTAACTGATTTTATTGCATTTTGCAATCTTTATTTTTATAAATAATATTTTGCAGAAGTTGCATATATTTATATCACTTGAACTTAATTAAGTGATTTTATTTGCATAATTACAAATTATGACCTTTATTTGACTGACTTTATTTTTTATAAAACCTTGAAAATGTTAGGCCAAATTTCTAACCATAATATTTTACTTTCGCTTATTGTGCTAATGATTTATAAATGTTATAAGCAAAAAACAAAAAAAAAAACAAAAAAAAAAAACAAAAAAAAAACAAGTGCTATTAAACTGGATGTGTTATTAATAAGGTATCTAAATGCAGTTAACTCTAAAGTTTAACTGCAAGATTCTTTTCAAACCATGAGCTGAAAGTGAAATCTGACCTCAGAAGACTGTAAATGTCTATTGTAGCACCTCTTGTGGCAGTACTGAGAATGCAACATGTCCTTGCACTGCATTGATGTGAATTGCCGTCTAACACATTTCTCAATGCAACAATGCATAAGCTTGACCTTGTGAAATGCCTGTACGAACAGGCGTCAAACATCATACTCTAAACGAGCAACAGACCCTCCATGTGCTTCACAAGAGACCAAACATCTGCTCTTCACACTGATATTGAAGTGAATATATCAGAGTCTTAAGTGTTATAATCAGACAGAGACCGCAACAAGAGCCAGACCAACAAACAAACGGGAAGAAAGAAGCAACAAGCTCATTTCACGCTTGTCATTCATCCCCCTGTAAGCTGAATGGTTCCTCCTGCTCAGATTTGGACTCCTGCGTTTGGAGGTGTGCATTCAGGCGGCTGCAGGGGGCAGATAAGACACGTTATTCTGCAGGTACTGAAGGAGAGGTCAGTCAAGGGTCGGAGGAACCACTCCATTCTCCAAAATGAGCTATCCAAAGGCTTGTTTTAGTTTAATACCACAGTTATTTGGAAAGATTATGTAACGCAAACGGCCATGATAGGAAGTTTTAATGTACTGTCAGTGGCAAAAAATTTATATATCAATTTACATTCACGGTTTAAAATACAAAAACTGCAGGAAGATTAAATGGAGAACAAATGAGACAGAAAACAAAAACATATGCTAAATATAAACAGTTAAGTTCAATTTTGAAATTTAAAATATATTTAGTTTTAACCATCATATACCAAAATATAATTTTAAGTGTTATAAAAATAAATTTCCAATTGTAAAGTCCACTTTTATGTGTTGTTCACACATTTTTGACAATATTTTTCTTCAAATGTGACATATTCGGTGTTATTTTAGAATCATTGAGATACTATAGTTATCGTTAATATTTTTAGTTAGATTTTATATCTCCTACTGTCATGTTGCTTTTAAAGTTTTAGTAATTTTGATGTGTTTTTGTCATTTTAGTTGTTTCTAAATATGTGTGTATATAGTTTTAATTAATGTTTATATGTTTTTGTTTCAGTTAATTTGGTATGTCAAGTTAAACTGAATAAAAATGGGAAATGTTGCCTTGGAAACTAGGTAAAATAAAATTAATATAGGATTTTTATATTTTATTTCAATTACCATTTATTTTATTTCAACTACCAGATTTTTTTTTTGTAATGGTTTTAGTTAACTACAGTATAATAACCCTGATGTGAATGCATTTTCTTGGATTTATATTCTTAAAATATATTTTCAAAAATGTAGCAGAACATATATTTGTAAAAAAGATATTTTAAAATATATATTTAGCTAATATATTTTTTTGGCCTTTTTATGTACGTTTTGAAACAAACAAATATACTTTTGCTGTACAGGTATTGTACCATGCAGGAACACACTCTGTAATGCAGGTAAGCACAATTTATATCTATATACCCAAAGCAGTCTCATAAAAGAGCAGATATCCAAATATGGGCACACTTTTTAATGGAGAGCCTGAGCTCCAGCTCTAACACTCCTGTCTAAATCTATCCAAGTGTGAAACATCAGGGAATGTTAAAAGAAAGTTCCAGAGCAGTGAGGAGACATCGAAGACATCTCTTTGACGTCGCACTCGAGGTAATGATCTCAAATCTGACTCTCAGATGCACAAAAGACGTGTCATTCACTCGAGCAGACTCCAGCCTTTGTGACACTCGCCGCTGCCAAATAATTATGCTGGAGAACGAGAGCTGCAGACCTTCTGGACACGTCGATTTACTGAGGGAACATCGACAGCTGGAATAAAAGAGGCAGAAGACCAAACACGGCCTGAAATCACCCAATCAAAGTCATATTATGATGATGCTGACAAACGCTCTTGGGCTAGAAATAACAAAACTTTCAAATGATCTGGAGTACGGGTTAGTTTGATTGCTTTTCTCAACTCACTGCTGCACAATCAAGTCTGACATTTGACATTTTCAAATGAACATCAGATCCTGACAAACAAGCAGCGCATAAAGGTGCAGTAGGAGATCTTGGGAAATGCTAACTTTAGCCTGATAGCACTGAAAGCGAACGTCCCACCCTCTCTGCAAATCGCTGTCCAAAGCCCCCAGATTGCATGAATGCACACACAGACCAGACGACCAGAGACAACATTACTACAATACAACATGTGTCATTCACCGGTGAGAAAACTTTATAGCACAGTTAGTAAAAGTTCTACAATACCAGGAAGGAAGATCAGGTTGTTGATGTTTGCCTGCCATTCTCGCTCTGTCTGCAATAGCCTACGTGATCGCGCTGATGATGGAGCCTGTCTGCGTGAACCGGGTGAGCAGGGGTATGCAAATACATATGTTGACAGACAGGTAGGAAAGCCAATTAAAACTCTCGGACCGAGCGTTTTGGTTGGACGAACATTTCTTGGTCCTATGCCTTCCACAGAATATATAAATATAGATAAATACATTTAGACCACTTAACTTAATGATTACTATTGGGATGTGAAGAGACGTTCAACCAGCATAACAAAAAATGTTTCTGAAAACAATCACCTATTGCACCTTTAAATCTCAGCAGGAATGACAGTGCTGGAGAATGAAAAATAAGCTTACGCATCAATTTGAATCTACATGTTTGAGCCTTTCCCACAGTGTTTTTCAATAAATGAACAAAGAAAATTTAAATTTAATATTATTTAATATTTAATTTATTATTATTTAATCTATCATTTATTATTATATTATTATAAAATTTATTATTTTTTTTATTTTATATGCACCAATATAACAATACATACTGTAGCAAAACAGCAATACTTAGCTAAATTTGACTAAAGCATTTTATTACATGAAAAAAATAAAATTTATTTTAAATGTAATATTATTTAATATTTAATTTATTATTATTATTATTATTTAATATATCATTTATATTATTATTATTATTACATTTATTATTATAATTGTTTTTATTTTATATGCACCAATATAACAGTACAATACTGTAGCTAAACAGCAATACTTAGCTAAATTTTATTAAAACATTTTAATTACATAAAAAATAAATTTAATTTAAATGTAATATTATTCTATATTTAATTTATTATTATTATTATTATTATTATTATTATTAAATTTATTATTATTAAATTTTTATTTTATATGCACCAATATAACAATATATACTGTATCAAAAACGTTTTATTACATGAAAAAATAACTTTGAGTGATGATGCTAATTTTTTTCACCTTTCTGAATTGATTCACTGAAACAAACAGTTTCAGCTGATTCACACAAATCAGTTGAACTTAATTAGATCAACAATTGGCTTTATTGGAACATTTAGAACATTTTTTTTTTTTTATTGAATGCCACAAGAACCAGAAGTAGGACTATTACATTCGCATTATTAACCAATATTATCTGCTAGAAAAAGTTACATAAATTTAAGTGCTTTTAAAACAAGACGTTTTCAGTGCTTTCTGTTTTTTTTTTTTTATTATTATTATTTATTTATTTTAGTTTAGTTTGTTCTAAAAGGTGTATGTATAAGGTAAGAGATTCTGACATTAGTGATCGAGTCACGTTCAGATGAACCGCCGTGCAGCCGTGTCCGGGTCGTGTTCTCGTATCACATCTGTCAGCTTCTTTGAAACATCTAAATGAGCAGCAGAACACTCATATTCACAGAATTTGAGCCTGAAATATCTTTTATTCATTTGAAATGTTTTGTTTGTATGCCAATCATTACAAAATGGAAGCAGAAAATGTGTTTCATCTTTTTATTCTTTTTGGTAGCAGCTTTGTTCAGTTATGGCAGCGATGAAACATTCAGTGCCAAGATTTCCCATCAGGCTAGTTAGCCTGTCCGTCTCACAGTCGAACTGACTAGTTATATAACAAGGTTACTTATCTCTGTCTGAAAGAGGTTACAAGGTGAAAGCAGTTAGAGATATTGTCCCTTTTCAAATAGCCTACTTGGGTTTATGTCTCCACCAATATCAAAAGCAAACCTACGCCCTTGCTTTATGGTGACACTCAGTAATCACTAGATAGTTCCCAGCCAACAGGGAACATTCTCACAACTTTCACTAATGCTTTTTAAAAGTTATATAAATAATAGGACAAAACATTCTTAAAGTAATCTTTATGGAATGTTCTTATAACTTTGCTAATATTTGATATGCGTTCACATTATAATTGACAGAAAATGTTCTTAGAACTACATACTTAATGAACGTTTTAACTTTTTTAACCTTTAAATAATGTTATAATCACAAGAAAACTGGACATTAATTTTAAAGGGATAGTTCACCCAAAAATGAAAATTCTGTCATTAATTACTCACCCTCCTGTAAGACCATCTTCAGAACACAAATTAAGATATTTCTGATAAAATCTGAGAGCTCTCTGACCCTCCATAGACAGCAACACAACTGAAATGGGTAACACTTTATTTCGATAGTCCACTTTAGACATTCTACTGACAATAAGTAACTTTGCAACTATATGTCAACCAGCAGTCATTAGAGTATTAGTAGACTGTCTGCTTAATACCTTCTAACACTTTATTTTGATGGGTCCGCAACATACAACATACTGACTATGAGAAACTTTGCAAGCATATGTCAACTTATTCTGCTAACTCTAAACCTAACAGTCTACTCTGAGTTAGTATATGTAGTTCCAAATTAATGAGAATAAGTTGATGTGGTTGCAAAGTTACGTATAGTACGTAGAATGTCTAAAGTCCTATCAAAATAAAGTGTAACCCTGAAATGTTCCCAGACCCATAAACGTAGCAGGGATATCAGTAAAATTGTCCACGTGACATCAGGGGTTCAACCGTAATTTAATGAAGCTACGAGAATAATTTTTGTATTTGTATATAAGAAAACAAAAATAACGACATTATTCAATTGTTGGAATGACATGAGGGTGAGTAATTAATGACAAAATGTTCATTTTTGGGTGAACTATCTCTTTAACATTCCTACAATATTAAAAATAAACATTTAAAAATGTTGTATTTTGAGTTAAAATAATGTTAGTAGAATGTTGTCAGAAATGGTTTTGTAGCCTTTAAATAAGGTTATAATCACGACAAGAAAACCAGACATTTCAACAAACCAAAGTTTCCACAATGTTTTTAAAACCTAAATTTTTTACCTGGCTTGTACACTAGTTATATAAAGACACACTGCTCATTATGGACATAATGGTCTACTGATTGACACAGGCCAAGTTATTTAAATTATTAAACATTAGATAAGATAGCCTACTGAGCTGACTACTTACATTACAGTTTAAGCATTACAGATGCTCAAGACACAAATTGTTTTATTTTACCACAGAATAGAATGTTTTTAACCAAATTCTTTAAAGAAAAATACATAACATAACAACAATATATAATGTATTATTCTTTTTTAATGTAAATCATTCAATGCCATCCTTCCGCTGGAAAAAAATAGTCCCCGGCAGTGATGGTAAAAACCAAGTAAATGCTCCTATAGGTGTGATGATTTTTATTTATTTATTTATTTATTTTTTTACAAAATATGTAATATTTCCTCAAACACATTTGTTTATGTGTCAGCGTTAGCAAATGTTGGTTTTCCATCTTTTAGTTTAAACAATACCGATTCGTGACACAGCGCAAATTAAAAAGAAGAGTCATTAAACACTGTAACTCAATGAACATACAGTATACCATACCTGAAAAAGGACACTTTTAAATAATATTTCCTCTGCACTTTGGAAACTGCGGGCTTCCACACACACGTCGACGTTTCTCCCGCGCAAGATGACTTTACGAAGGAAAGGCGTGGACTCAAAAATAAAGGTAAATGGCGCTGACATAAACTGACGCCAGCAGGGGTAACTTTCACTTCATTAAATAATTAATAAACAATTCATTTTTTAATGAAATACATAATACATGGAAAAGTTTTGACAATATTGTTTATATTGCTAATGTTGCAGAGTGATACACAGATGTGTTTGATGAAGCGGTTATATAGCTGCGCCTTATTACATGTCTATTAAACCAAACATGTTCCAAATCACATATTCCACAAGTGAATGTAGCTGCCTATGCAGGACTAGACTAAACAACAGAGCTGTTCACTGGTCACTAAGTTATATATATAGGCCTAAAGGCTGCTTAATTACTTTTTTGTGTCAGATGAGTGCAGATTATTGAATCTTTTGCTTCTTCATATATGTTAAACTGTTAAAAGCTTGTTGAAAGTCTTTTGTGCTGCTTTCTGAAAACCTTTGGGAAACGAATAATGAGATGTCTATTTCAATAAAAGCGTCTGCATTCATATGGAGATATTCTGCCCGAGTGTGTTTATAATGAATCATGTCATAATCACAGAGCTTTCAGATCCTTTTGTTTGATTTTCAACTTGAGGGAAAAAACACATTAAGTTGGATTCTCCTAATGTTCATTAGAGAGTCCAGGCCAAAAAATGGAAAAACTTTAAAACAAGTCTTAACATAATGAGAACTGGAGCAGTTTTTGCTTGTTAAATGTTAATTTGCTGCTGATGTGTCAAATCAAGTCTTTAATCTCAACATTTTCTGACACTTAGAAGAACATTATGAGAAAAATTGTGTCCAACCACATTACATTTTTTAACTAAATGATTTTGTTCACTATCTCAGTCGTACAGTATGTTAGAATCTTATTTATTAGTTTTATAGTTGTACAGTGACTCTTTAACCACTAGAAGGCGACAAATGACTGTTTAAAAGTTACAATCATTCACTCAAGCGATTCGTTCATAAACACAAGTTGTGCGACGTTTCCTTCTAAACATACCTTTCTGCTATGTTTCCATCCAAAGATGCGAATTTAACTTATGCGCAAAACTGGAATATCGCATAAAACATTTACGAATAAAGCACTATTTCCATCCAACGAGTCAAAGACAACAAAATCGTCACTTCCTGATAAACTCGCACTAAACATCACTAAGAAAAGTAGGAGAAGTGACTATAATAATTTTCATATATGATAAATTACACATGACTTTGTTGATGCACATGGTGGAATTTATTCGGTAAATCTGTTTCCATCATAGTTTATGCACATTTTTTTCTTATTGGATAAAAAATAATTTATCCTACTCAATTGTGCTCATAAGTTTGTTATGCACATTTTTAGAATTTATGTGCATCTTAGCATTTCCATCCAACGTTTTTTATGCGATATTCCAAAATGCCCATAAAAATTAAAGTTAATGGAAACATAGCTAGTGTTTTTCAAAGTCTGATGGATTCAGTTCGATTGAATCAGATGCACGAGTCAGTTCAATCGATTCATTATACAGCTGATTCAAAAGAAAGCTTTGTGTTCAAAGCGTGAATCAAATCACAGAGTTCCTACAAAGTTATTTCCATTTTGTCATGTCTATAATGCAAGTTTTCTTATCTAAACTAAAAAGAGCTTGTCTGGCCTCTACCTGCAGAGATTTAGGATCATATGCACAAATAGCTAATTAGTCAGTCTCTGAGCGGTTCATTTCTGTTTTGACTGCAAATGTCAGATCCATAATGCTGGAAATTCCCAGTAGGTCATCCGGGTATTCCATGCACACATAAAACAAACTGCATACTGGAAAAAATAGTATCCATCATCTCCTTAATGGTCACTCAAGTAAGAACACAGATGCTGCACAAAAATGAAACACAACCACTCTAAATGCCCATTCACATTAAGTACGATAACTATAACGCTATATTAATTGTTCTAATTCCATGACAATAGGGAAGTCCATACCACAACTGCAACACTAACGAAGAGGAACACTCTTAAAAATAAAGGTGCTTAAAAGGTTCTTCAAGCGATGCCATAGAAGAACCATTTTTGGTTCCACAAAGAATCATTCAGTCAAAGGTTCTTTAAAGAAGCATCTCTTCCTTATCTTTTTATAATCTGAAGAACCTTCTTTCGCCACAATGAAGCTTTTGTGAAACAGAAAGGTTCTTCAGATGTTAAAGGTTCTTTATGGAACCATTTAGACAATAACGTTCTTCTATGGCATCGTGAAGCACCTTTATTTTTATGAGCGAACGATATCTCTGTAATCATTTTCTGAAAGAATTTCCACACCTGACAAACGAAGAAAACACTGACAGCTTTAAAGAGCGCAAACATTTAAAGCAGCAGGCGGGAAAACTGCAGCGCGTGTTAATAATAAGCAAAGTTATCAGTAGTGTGAACGCAGCAGGACATAGTTTAATCATGTTAGTTATCGTTCTTGGTTTGAACTGGTCTTAACTGAGAATAAAGACATTTTTTAGACTTGCTGGAACCAGAAAAAAAGAGACACTGAACATCTTCAGGCCAGGGTCAAAGATTGTTATTTTCTGAAGTGTTTTCAAAGACGTCTACTGAGTGTTTAGATGTAGGACAGCAGAACAGCGCCAAGACACAAACGACACAATCCTGGCACAGAAACAGTCCCGTTCAATGAATATTGGATTATTGAATGATATTAAAGAAAATCTCATTCTAATTTTCAGCTTTATAGCTCTTTTGTGGGATTTTTACCTCATTAGATGCCCTTGATGCAGAAATCGCACAGATGTTCAGAAATTCACACCAAAAGCCAAAGGAGAACATAAGGATGATGAGGGGTGTGTGTGACGGATATAATAGCCTGGATCGTTATTGGGGCTCAAATTCAAGAATCCAATTAAAAAGCCCAACGGAGCAGAACCGATAGGACAAGTTCACTTTCAGACAGGACTGTGACAGGAACCCAAAACACTGACTTCATATCATCATGCAGACTTTTATTGTATGCTTTTATGTAAATTTACAGCAACTCAATTAGAATGACTAAAACTTCACAGCCTTTTCATATATTAATTTCACTAATAGATTCAGATTAAAGTAATGTATATTTATAAAATGCAAAAAATATATATTTCACAAATATGCAAAATAACATTTTTATATATTATTTAAATACAAAATTACAATTTATAAATTTTCAAAAATATATTTTACAATTAAAAATGCAAAATAATAGGCTATATAAAAAAATGCAAAATAACCATCTATTTATACAATTTAAAATATTTTTCAATTAAATATGCTATATACTGTGTGTGTATATATATATATATATATATATATATATATATATATATATTTATATATATATTTTAACTACTTTCGCTTTGTTATCAGTAGCATATGTGACACTCTCTCCAAAATATTTTTGACTTGAACTGTAGAGATGCATTTGCAATGGGACACAACATGATAGAGGGTTTAAAACATCACATATTTTTGTTAAAGCACTTATCTTCTCTAAAATGTTATTTTAGGTTGTTTTGAACCAGCAACAATCTTTTAATAACCAACACATCAACAAAGCACAGCCAACCCAAATACAGCAAATTATCAAATATGTAACTAATGTTTCCGCTTTCATATATAGCTGTTTATTTTCTGACAGAGGAACTGCAGACAGATAACAGTAATTATTTTATTTCTATAAACTGTCGCTTATCAATGAGCCACTGGAAAAGTAAAGAACTTTCGTCTAAAAATATACTCTCCTTGCTGCAGTATGTCGTTTATCTGCTAAAATACTGATTACTACAGACCCGAGAGATTGAAATATTAAAAATAAAAAACTTTCCATTTGCACTTGTTGTTATGCTGTTCATATCTCCTTTCTCATGGAAAAACACTAAATCACAGAGACACTGAGTGAGCTTTTGCTCGTCTGAACACACTTTGACTGCAAACGCTATATTGCACATGCGCAATATAAACTACTACACTTTGGTTGGACATTGTATTGTGAGAATCGGTACTGTAAGATTGATTTTCTCACTGCTTGTAGGTGTATCTCTGTTTGTGTCCAGCCACAAAAAGGTAAAACTTGTTCAGCTGTGACAAAAACGGAGAATGTGTGTTCTCATGCGTTCAGATGTTCTGGCTGAGTCGAGGACATCTTAAAAGTGTAGTTTATCTTAACCAGTTCCTTACGCCAGTGATCATGAACATCCACCCACATACTGACATTTACGACTTTGCAGAGTTTAATTAGAACGGCTAAAAGTTAAACATTTAATGGTACTGCAATGACACAATCCAAATGTCTAATCTAAGACTGAATCAATATTGAAATTCGTACATGCACGGGCAGTTTATGGCCCCTATATAGTGTCATCGGGGCTCTGTTCCAAAACCTAGTGAGCTGCTTCGCCATCTGCTGTCTACTTAAGAGGTATCATCTAAGGAATCTTACAAGTGACCTATTTAAAAGAGACTCAAGCTCAACTGATTTTTACCTTTAGTATGTAGTGAATGGGTGCCGTCAGAATGAGAGTCCAAACAGCTGATAAAAACATCACAATAATCCACAAGTAATCCACACCACTCCAGTCCATCAGTTAAGCCAGCACCTAGAGATGACCTCTACAGCCCTGAACGTCAGAGGAGACGAGGACAACTAGATGAGCCCCAGAGACTGATCCCCAGTGAAGACCCTGTCTCCTAGACGGCCATCGGGACAAGACCACAGGAACCAGATGAGTCCTTTGCACATTCTGACTCTGCTTTAGCCTAGATTTAAACTGCTGATTTTGTCTGGCCAGAGGAGAATGACACTATTTCGACACACTATTTCCTCGTCTAAATACTGTAAAGCTGATGTAAAGCCACCCAGCTTATATCAAGCTGATGTAAAGCTGCTTTGACACAATTTGCATTGTTAAAAGCGCTATACAAATAATAGTGACTTGACTTGACTTAATATCTTGAGGAACCAAAATAATCCATAACATTGCTTCCTCCAGTGAAAAAGTGGTCTCGTCTGAATCAGGAGAGATATCTGCACAGATCAAGCACCGTTTACAAGCCAAAACACTTCTAAACAAATATGTGGCTAAATTTTGATGTGAGAGACAACAGGAGATGGACTTCTTTACTGGAGGAATCATTATTATGGACTCGTATTTTGGCCAGAAGTTACTGTTTGAAGTTAGAAACGTCTTAACGATGGATTTGTTTCTTACAAACACACAGCTTTTGGCTTCTCAAGACATTAACTGATGGACTGGAGTGGTGTGGATTACTTGTGGATTATTGTGATGTGTTTTTATCAGCTGTTTGGACTCTCATTCTGACGGCACCCATTCACATCCATTGGTGATTGGTGAGCAAGTGATGCCGTGCTGAGGAAAAAACACAAACTCATCTACATCTTGGTTGGCCTGAGGATGAATAAACTTTTCATTTTTGGGTGAACTATTTAGCAGAATTCATACAATGTCAGTTGGGCTGCTTCATATTTTTGTAGAAATAATGATATATTTTAATTTTCAGGATTCTTTGCTGAATAGGAAGTTCAAATGAACAGCATTTGAAACAGAAACCTTGTGTAACATTATAAATGTCTTTACTGCCACTTTTGATGAGTTTAATGTGTCCTTCACTGAAAAAAAAATTATACTAATTTTTTTATTTTATTTTTTTTAAATTATACTAATTTTTTTTAAGGTAAGTGGTTGCAAACTATTTATTTTAGCTACATTTAAATAAATAAATAAATAAACATGTTGAAAGTTAGCCAACTAAATTTGTTTATTTAAATGTAGCTAAAATAAATTGATTGCAACCACTTACCTTAATTTTTTTTATTAGTAAATTCAATGAATTATTTTTTTTCAGTATTGCTGGATAAAACTTGACCCCAAACTTTTGACCGCTAGTGTTTGTGTGTCACATAAGTTAATATTCTGTTTCTAATGCAATGCCATCAAATGTGACTCAAGCATTTCATCCCGCCTCTGTTGTATACTATAGTAAACATGAATTAATTTGCAGCTCTTATTTAGACTTTGGCATTTTCACACAAGGAAAAGGAATCTAGTTTCAAGGTTAAATTTTTTTTTTAACGTCTCCATCCTCCATATCTGTGCTACAGATTAATCATTACACAGCCGACTGTCTGTCAGGTCTGTGAAGGTCAAAGTCTTTGACTGTGGGTTTGTTTGGTTTCACTGGTATACTTTTACATTTATGCATTTAGCAGACGCTTTTTATCCAAAGCGACTTACAGTGCATTCAGACTATACTTTTTTTTTTTTTTTTTTTTTTTTTATATCAGTATGTGTGTTCCCTGGGAATTGAACCCACGACCTTTTGCGCTGCTAACACAATGCTCTACCACTGAGCCACAGGAACATACTTTTGCACACAGATGTGAAATTCAAGATTTAATGCATCTAAATAGTCAAAACACCTTATGGGTGAGAGAAACGACAGCGTCCAGCGTTCAGCTGAATTTTTCATTCACTGTAGTGCACATATCCCCCCCCCATCATTCTGTGGTACATGCTTTGAGGTGTGACCAATATAATTGGCTATATTATTGTGCAAAATTCACAATCAATTTCCTTTTTATTTAATTATTCATTTTTTTTTATTTCAATTGTTTTTGGTCTTTCAAATGTAGTGGGTGTGGCTAATATGATTAAATTAATATTTAAAAATATCAATGATGTAAAAAGATCAGACATTTAAAACCCCAAATCCAAACCTTTTGAGTTGTTTATTCATTTGTTTGTTTGTTTGTTTTTTCAGTTATATTAATACTTAATTATATTTTTAAAAATATATTTTTTATTATATTTTTATTATATGCACTTTTAACATACTATCTCTTTATTTAAATATATATATATATATATATATATATATATATATATATATATATATATATATATATATATATATTTAGTCACCACTTGTAGTACACTTGAGTGTATGGGTTCAAGTATACTACAAGTGGTGACTAAATACATTTTTTAAATACAGAGATAGTATGTTAAAAGCGCATTTTAGTTCACATTCATGGTGTCCCAAAATAGCACAGTTGAGTACACTTAGTTGATGTTAATTTTATATTAAGTAGTATACTAAAGAATCAAGTACAAAATTAGTGTGCGAAAATACAGCACTTTAAGCACATTATGGAAGTGAACTTTTTTTTTTTTTTTTAACCTGGGAAGTGCGCAAGACTATTTGTGACCCTAGAGCACAAGTCTGAAGTAGCACGGGTATATTTGTAGCAGTAGCCAAAAATACATTGTATGGGTCAAAATTATCGATTTTTCTTTTATGCCAAAAATCATTAGGATATTAAGTAAAGATCATGTTCCATGAAGATATTTTGTAAATTTCTTACCTTAAATATAGACGTTTCAATGGCAACAACATAAACAAATGTTACTGCGCATGCGTGCTTTTGTGGCCCAAACTTAACTTCCGGTAGACTTCTGCAAAGAATCAATAATATATCAATATATCAATATATTTCTGATAACAAGCAAAATATGTTTGCTGCATAAATCAGACGGGCTTATTGAAAATGCAAATTCATTCTCTGCCAGCAGGAGGAGCTTTTGGAGCGGCAGAGATAGAGGTTTCCCGGTAACTGCTGTAATCAGATAAGCACTATGCTCACAAACAAACACAAGAGCAGAAGTTAACTTTGGGCCAGGTGCGTGCGGCCAATGAAACCGTCTACATCAAAACTTCATTTTTGATTAGTAATATGCATTGCTAAGAACTTCATTTGGACAAATTTTAAGGTGATTTTCTGAATGTTTTGATGTTTTTGCACCCTCAGATTCCAGATTTTAAAATAGTTGTATCTCGGCCAAATATTGTCCTATCCTAACAATCCATACATCAATGGAAAGCTCATTTATTCAGCTTTCATATTATCTATAAATTTCAATTTCACAAAATTGACCCTTATGACTGGTTATGTGGTCCAGGGTCACATATAAGTAGTCGAGTGCAAAGATCTCAAGTGTAGGTATCTGGACAAGGGGTTTGTGTGGATTCAGTGTGCGTTAAGTGCACTGGTCTTTGGCGTTTATAAGACCTGGGACAGTCTTGTGCACGCGCTCAAGTGGCCAAGGGTACTTGACAAGGCAAGAGGAATGTAAAGAGAGTCAAACCTCGTTTCTCTGGTCAAGAGGGAGGAGCGGATCCTCGTGACTCCGCCCCCGTGCGCGGCGCAGGTTTCATAAAGCCCCGCGCGGCGCGTCTGCTCCAGCATCAGCAGCGGTGGCGGCACAGTCATGGCGCGGGAGTCTCCATCCTCATCGCTGTGTCTGGAAGAAACACGCACTCCTCACCCGCTCTCCTAGTGTCCCCCGCCCCCCGCGAGTCAGCAAAGTGATGCAAGCCCTCCACAGACCCGGGCTGCACCGGACACCTGACGCCGAGCTTTGGCTGGACCGCATGGCGGACCTCCAGAACCAGAGCTCCGCGAACGGCACCGAGCTCAGCCGCTTCAGCAACCTGGAGGACATCAACCTGCCCGCGGACGGCACGCTGGAGCTGCGCGTCATGATCTCCATCGTGTACTCGGTGGTGTGCGCGGTGGGTCTGGTGGGCAACCTGCTGGTCTTCTTCCTCATGAAAGTCCGGCAGGGGAGGAAGAAATCCACGATCAACTACTTCATCATGAACCTGGCGGTCACGGACTTCCAGTTCGTCCTCACGCTGCCCTTCTGGGCCGTGGACACGGCGCTGGACTTCACCTGGCCGTTTGGACACGTCATGTGCAAGGTGGTGGTCACGGTGACCGTGATGAACGTGTACGCGAGCGTCTTCTTCCTCACCGCTATGAGCGTTACGCGCTATTGGTCAGTTGCGTCCGCGCTCAAGGACCGAACGCGCAACAAGCGCTGCTCTGTGAAGCTGGTCAGCGCGCTTCTGTGGCTCCTAGCCACCGTTGCGTCGGTCCCCACGGCGATCTTCTCCACGGTGAACTCGATCAGCGGCGTCAAGCTGTGCCTCCTGCGCTTCCCCAACGGCCAGCACTGGCACGCTCTCTATCACCTGCAGAAGATCCTAGTGGCGTTTGTGTTTCCGATGCTCATCACCGTCGTGTGTTACCTTCTCCTGTTGCGCCTCATTCGCCTGCGGAGCATGAACAACAACCTCCCTAAGCGCAGGTCCAGAGTCACCAAATCCGTCACGATCGTGGTCTTGTCCTTCTTCATCTGCTGGCTGCCCAACCACGCCATCACCTTCTGGGGAGTCCTGGTCAAGTTTAACGTGATCCACTGGGACAAAGTCTACTACACGCTCCACACGTACGTGTTCCCGGTCACCATTTGCCTGGCGCACTCGAACAGCTGCTTGAATCCGGTCTTGTATTGCCTCATGCGCAGGGAGTTCAGGAAAATGCTCAAGGACTTCTTCTGGAGGATTTCGTCACCCGCGATCGCCAACAGCTGTCAGGTCCGCCCGTTCTCAGGAACCGTGAAGGTGCGCGACGACAGCCAGGCGGCGATTCCTCTGAACGTGATGGAGACCGAGGAGTACAGATTGTCGGTGGTGAACGGGCAAACCGACGCGTTACCGTCCACGGACTGCGCCGTTAAGAGATAGACGCGCGAAGCCGTGCGTAAAAGCGCGCTGTTTACTTGAGTTACAGTACTGGAGGAATTTCTGCAAACTCTAAAAGGATGTCGTTCGACCCTTTTTTTTTTTTAAATCATTCTTTCAAGTGATGTTTCAAGATGTTGCATCCTTAAACGTTCGTGCCAAATTGTCTTTTGCAACCCGTGCGTCCGCTGCAAGCCACAGTGCTTTTTTAACGCTTCTGTCCACGTTTCTGAATTTAAAAGAGTGGTTTTATTCCGTGTAAACGTGCGCGGTGAAGCAGACCTGGATGTACAGAGTATCGAATTATCGAAATAAAATATTGGGCTTAAGCTGCAATCCAACTTTTATAGTTTTCACTTTTACTCATGTTTGGAGGAAATACTGTTGCACTAAAACTCAAAAAAAAAAAAAAAAAAGATTTGATAATAATTGTTTATGCATACAATTATTATAATAAGTATAAACATATTATGATATAATACGACTATATATACATAGTTGTTATTATATCTTATCATTATTTATTAGAAATATGTGGCCATCCTCATTTTTTTTCCTATCTTACACACGTTTGGAGTA
Organism: Spinibarbus caldwelli; assembly: GCA_039654775.1. NCBI lineage: Eukaryota > Metazoa > Chordata > Actinopteri > Cypriniformes > Cyprinidae > Spinibarbus > Spinibarbus caldwelli. Next base: position 3,084,193 of record CM077264.1, read on the forward strand.
AAAATATCATTACTTCATTGCATTAAAAAAACAATAAGCTACACACACACACACACACATATATATATATATATATATATATATATATATATATATATATATATACTAAGATTTATTTATATATGTTTGAGCTATTTTAAATGTTTTGACCAACCCCATCTTTTCACTTTTATTCAAATTTGGAGTAAGGTTTTGTTTGCATAAAAAAATTAAATATTTTTTTTTAATGAATGCTCATACTGTAAATGCACCAGATTTTAAAGCAACAACTTGAAATTGCTACATTATTCATTGCTGGTTTCCGACCTCCTTTTTGTTGTTTGAATCTATTGCCTGGAAATTCTGAAATAATTAAAATGTATTGCTCATTTGAAGTGTAATAAAGCTGTGTCAATGACCTCAACCATGTGAAGGTGATGGTCCGAAAGGAAATGAATGTAAACAGTGTTACTATGTTGTCCATTTGAAGGGCATAATAAAGTCCTGTCTTATCATAGCAATGTTTGTTTTCCTCATAAGCACAATTACAAAGTTAAGTTTTACTGTTATTCCATCTAATTAACATTTGACAGCAGGTCTGTGGTTTAGGGAGTAAATCTACCTCAACAGCTTTACTTCAGTTTATTATCTCAACACAGACACATAAACCCATGCAAACAATAACACGACAACAGGGGAATTTATGCGGTTTGGTTCACAAAACAACAGAATTTGCTTTCAGTCCTTGCTTTTTATAGGTTATAATAAATTGTTTAAACATGTTTTTACACAGAGAGAGGAGCAGTGGGCATTTAGTGATCCACATAAACCTTTATTGTTTTTTAACCAGAAGGTTGAGAAAAGACAAAATGTATTTTTGAGAAATGCGATTCATGCCATATAAAATAATATTCACTCTATAAACACAAGAGGGCACTGTGATAACAATTTTAAATACAAAACCAATAATCTGAAACCCAGCCTGTATAAATAAACAGTTTGAAAGTTCAGGAAAGGCGACTTTAAGCCAACTATTAACCTTTAAGTAAAAAAGTCGCACATCTGGTGACTTTGAAAACAATCCCACGGTTGTTAGTTAATGATTGAAGCAGCCTGGCAGGTGGTTTATCAGTTAAATACGGTCATGCTTGTGTAGTTATTTCATTTTTTGCTGTTTTAGGAAGATTTAGAGGCTGTAATATCTGTGGTTTTCAGCTGGAATGGCATTCTGCTACTGATTTATTGCAGCTCTGAAGTTTGTTCAGCATCAGCCGGTCAGAAATGTCACCATCTTTGCAAAACCCTCGTCGTTAATTTGCCCATCATGCATCACGCCGGCTTCATTTAGCAGCTCGTCCACTGTGACACAAACACAAACAGCATTGTTTCACTAAATTTATACTTTAACAATATAATGAGGAATAAGCAAAATGGAAAAATAAGGCATTTTTATACTGATATGTTCTCAATTGTATCTGGACTGCAGATGTTTTTAACATCCTGCATTTGACATGAAAAGTTGAAATTTGAAACTTGTATTTTCATGCACTGGTTCATTTAGAGATTTTGGGCTATTTTACTTCCATAACATGTCTTATTTCAGACTAGTGGAAAGAAAACATCTATAATACACACTTAAGTGTTTATTTTGTTGATTTTGACTTCAACGACTATGAGTTTGTTTCTCCACTTCAGCAACACTAACATTCACCAAAACTTATAATTTTACTGATTTTTGATTTTAACTGTTACAATTTTGATTTTATTGAACTTTATCTATTTGCATCTGTAGATTTACAATACAGATTTTTTAAGGCCGTTTTCTAAAAATGAGTTTGCTTCTCCACACTTCAGCAGCACTTACATGCACCAACATTTACAGTTTTATTCCTATCTTTAATAGAGACTTTAATAGAGGGATTTGTTCATATATCATTCACACTGGATTATATAACATTTTATTTCTAAAAAAGGTGGTGAATTTTTTTTTCCCTGTCTGTTGACAGTATTTGCTAGTTTATGAGGTGATAAAAAGACATATAAAATCCCCACTAAAAAACCTTTAACTCAACAATGTCAACAAAATGAAATAAGAATTTTGAACCTGGCTTTACCTAATCTTCAGATTTGTTTTCTGGAAATGTATGGAAATTAAGGTATATTTAAATAAGTATGGTGATATCTTTTAGTTTATCCTAATAAAAAGCATAAATTAGTCAAAGTTCCTATTTTACAAGATATTAAAAGATTTTTGAGACTCATTACTAAATGCATTACTATTTTGTTTGCTTTTACATCATATTATAATGTTTACTAATAGATCCCATTCATTTTACCCATTGGGAATTGATTTTGTAACAATAACTTTTTTTTTTTAATTTGTGCTTTATGGATTGTTTCAAAACAGTTGCACATAAATGAAACAGGAAAATAACAGTGGTAATGTTGCAAAATTCAACAATTATGAAACAATTTAAATTTCAACTATAATGCAGCTCTACAATAGTGTTATTATAGTATTATTTATATACTATTACTGTTTTTATTAATATTTTGAAACACCTTTTAGTTATATTTTCAGTTTTCTTTTTGATTTTCTTATAGATCACATTCAGAGTATCACTGGATAGAAATGCCTTTGTTGTTGTAAGTCAAGGTTATAAAGTAGGAATATCCCACATCTGGCTTAGAATGGCACACCGCACAATGCATTGTGGGTAATGCAGTTCTATCTCTCCTGAGCACTTTGTCTGAATCAGATTTACCTTCCTGATCTGTGAGTCGCTCTCCAAAGCCTGTCAGTCTGGCCCTGAGCTCTGACGCCGTGATAAAGCCTCGTCTGCTCGTGTCCATTAACCTCACGGCCTGAAGGATCTCGGCTTGTGGGTTCTCCTGCTGGATCTGCGTGTGCATCACGCTGAGAAACGTGGAGAAGTCCAACTCGCCGCTCTTATCTGGGACAGGCAGAGTCAAAGCGCTTTGCCAAAAAGCTTCAGATACAGAAGCCGTTTGATCACGTCTGACAGGCTGAGAGTTATATTTACTGTGGTGGGTTTATATTTAGTACATTGCATCACATTTGTCAAGCAGGGCTTCATTTCATCAGCAGCACTACATGTGATGTCAGTTCAAATGATACTTCCTTCAATTAAAATCATTGTGAATGTGTGGCGTGGGACTTTCAGTGCTCTGTTTTTCTTCCAGGTGACTCTATAAACCATCTTTCTGCATTCACTGGCCTTATCTGGATGTCCCGGGCACTGAGGTTTGCGGTTGTTATTGTTGAGTTTCATCCGCGTACTCCTACAGATTTCAAGTTTATTTAACTTAGTAAGCAAAGTTTTACGCTGTTGACTTTACCTGGGGCTTGGAAGTTTAGGAGGACATCCATCTGATACCTTAACACTGATGTGAGTCATTTGTTTGGATGTTCAAATACCTCCAGTGTCTCAGTTTAATGTTCAGAGTCACTGTAAGTCAACCAGTGATCATTTTCTATGAGCTGCTTCATTCAACCAATAAAGAACTAAAAATCCCATTCATTTTCTCCATAGGGGATTTGATTTTTAACAATAACTTTTTTAAAAATTGTATTTTATAGAACTTTATACACTAAGGATTGTTTCATACCAGCTGTGCATTAAAAAAGAAGAAAACAGCAGTGTTAATGCAGCAAACATTCAACAATTATGAAACAATTCAATTTCAACTATGAAGCAGCTCTACAGCAGTGTTATTTTAGTATTATTTATATGCTACTATAGTTTTTATGAATATTTTGCATTACTTTTTATTTTTAAATTTTCAGTTCTCATTTTAATTTTAGTTTCGTTTTTAGTAATTCTGTTATGTGCTTTTGTCATTTTTATTAGTTTTTCATTCTTCTTAAATATTACTATTTTTATTTAATTTATTTTTAAATCAGTTTTAGTTTTAGTTTAGTTTTTACTTATTTCCAGTTAGCCGCTTGTAACATTTTTCATTTCTAATTTTTGTTCATTTCAGTAAAACAAACAAACAAACAAACAAACAAAACAAAACAAAACAAAACAAAACAACAACAAAAAAAAAAACGCTGCTTTACAGAAGCAGAAAAGTGTCATCATTAAGCTTAATTTAGTTTAACGTTGATTCAATTCGGTTCAATAAGAGCGTCAATTTTGCAAAGTTAATCAATTATTATGCTAAAGCAGAAATGAATTCAGTTCATAACTGATGAACTTTGCAACAATGACATTTATTGAACTGAATTGAACTGAGCTAGGAAGTTGTTAATCAAGATGATTCTTTTGAAGCCATCATCCTGCAATATTTCAACTTATTTTTAAAATACTCACATTGAACAGCAGAATTCACAGTGAGAAACTACATTACCAGTGATTCTGCAGAGAAATCTCCACCAGAGAATCTCAACAAGCAAATCACGCCAAAAGAGCTTCACCCACTTCTGTGAAGCACTGCGAATGTTAAATTTGTGCTAAATATAAAATATATTGTTTCTATAAACATAATCAACATCTTTAAATCAATAGTTTATATTTATCCATTGGTATTATTTTGAATATATCATTTGCAATAAATGGGATTGTAGTTCTTTCTTTCATTAAAGCCATTACACAGTTGTTGTCTAATTTTCAAATACTTTTTTTTGCTTCAAATCAAAGTTTGTAATGTTGTGATTCACCCCAACACTGGTTAGTTTGGTTCATAGGTTATAACTCTTTAACAAAGACAATTTAAAAATCCCTATGCATGGGAAAAAAACTTCAGGCTGCTGAAAAAGTGGGCGGGAACAGTTGCACTCTAGAGTGAGTTTGGGGCGGGGCTATCCGTTTGACTGACAGATGGAGAGCAGAAGGGGAGGTGTTTAGGAAAACATCAATTAATTTGTAGTTCACAACCCATTTTACGTAAGTGGCTGTATATACTATACCGATTTTATGGGTCAGCAAGTGTCTGTTGAGCTCTTGCAGGGTCGGACAGCAGCCCAGAGATCTCATGACCGTCAGCAAATCCTGCGCCTTCATTTGACCCCTGCGCTTCTGGTCGTACAGCGAAAAACACTCTTTATACTCTGAAAGAAGACAAAAACGCATTACTATACACAGAAAGTGTAGTATGCAAACATTTGAAATGTAACACCCTAACCATATTAACTTTGAAGTACACATTTTTGTTTGAAATGCATCCAGATGACAGATAAAATGCTTTTTGTTTGATAAGGATTGGATACAGTTTGGCAAAGAATCTCTTTAATCCCAAATGAAGGATTTGTTCTGGCATGAATTGAGACAACCTGTTTAGGAGGGAATCAAGATTACAGCATTATCAACAACAGCAGGTGGACGAATGAATCAAAGCCAGACAGTATGACACTCTGGAGCGTTCAAGATTTCCTTGCATTTCTGCAGTGTATGTCTTTGTGTAAATTGTGCATTATCTGTCTTGCATTTATTCTATTTTTTTGTACCCATTTGAGCCCCATGTTCAGTTCTCTCTCTGTTTCTGCATCAGAGGATCTGCATGTGTTTGTCCTGCAGTAATCGGTCAGTTGAAGTCCAGTGACCAGCAACAAAAGCCACTTTGTTTCCAGTGAAAGAATAAAATCTACTGAATGGCTTCAATATCAGTGCAACATAATAATTATATATAATAACTTCCTATTATAACAGCAATTAACATTTATATAATGTTTAGCAGATATAAATAGGCTAATTAAAAAGGTCATGAAGCTTTCATTCATATAAAGGCTATATTCATAATTGAATGTTCACAATCTAAACTGGTCTATTTTATGAAAGCTGTAATAGGCGTTCAAGTAAAAGTGGCTCAGTCTCTACATTAACCTGCATTTTTGGCTTGCGCTAAAGATATAAATCTGAATGTATCTAATTAATCAGATAAAAACAATCACATAGTGTGTCTGTACAAAAAGTTTAGCATATTCTTGTGAGAGAATAAACCTGCTTACCGTTGATTTGATCTTGACTGAGGAATTTCGCCTGCAATGACATTATTATACATTAAGTAAAAGATATTTTTGTTTACATGTAAATAATACGCAAAGAACAGATGCTAAACTGACCATGTCCACTCGCAGACTTGCTCTACACTGCAGTATATCAGGTATTTGGCTGCAAATGTTGTCTGCTGTTTGTAATGAGACTAACTTTAATCTTTAAATCCTGAAGGCGGCGCTAGACGGCACATAAAGCCGATTCTCCATTCACTTCAACATTTTAAACACTTCAATATTTGTATGTTAAATCTTAGAATTAGTGCCTTCAAACGATTAATCGCGTCCAAAATAAAAGTTTTTGTTTACATAATATATGTGTGTACTGTGTATATTTATTATGTATATATAAATACACACACATGCATGTATATTTAAGAAAAATGTTATGTTTATATATTAAATATATTTATAGATTATATAATTTAGATGAATATAAATATATACATGTAAATATTTTCAAAATATATGCTGTATGTGTGTCTTTATATCTACATAATAAATAGGCTACACAGTACACACACATATATTATACAAACAAAAAACTTTTATTTTGGATGCGATTAATCGTTTGACAGTACTACTTAGAATCGTTTAAAAATATCAAATACAGTCTATATTATCCAATCCAATCTCTTTATAATGGTTTTTAAAAACATAAACTTAACTTGATAAGACCGACTAACGTTGAGGAAAGAAATGGGCGTCACGTGACAGCGGCGTTTATTACGTTCTTTAGCTGCGATTTTTATGCCTGAATGACACTGAGAAAAATAATAAACACCGAACATTTACAAAAAACACTGAAAAGATGCAGTATTCATATAGACCTATTATGCCTGACCAAGAGATAATGAGCCTTGCCCATTCCACCCGCCGTAGCCCACACCGTGCAGGCTATATTTAAAAGTAATTAGGCTACTTTCTTTAATTCATTTTTCAAAATTATTTCATTCATTACATTATTAAGTAACAATATATTTTCTGAGGGAAGACATCACAGATGAATAGGGTAAAATAAATAAATGTCACCTTAATTCCCCAGGCCCAGTCGATTAATCACAGTACAGTCAAACAGTTTTGTATTACAAGTTTTTTTTCTCTTTTTCTTTTTTTCCCCCTGAAAGCTTTATTAAATATGCACTAATTACACTCTTAAAAATAAAGGTGCTTCACCATGCCAGAAAAACCTTTTTTGTCTAAATGGTTCCATAAAGAACCTTTAACATCTGAAGAAACTTTCTGTTTCACAAAAGGTTCTTTGTGGCGAAAGAAGGTTCTTCAGATGATAAAAAGGTAAGACAGAGATGGTTCTTTAAAGAACCTTTGACTGAATGGTTCTTTGTGGAACCAAAAATGGTTCTTCTACATCACTGTGAAGAACCTTTTAAGCACCTTTATTTTTAAGAGTGTAGCATACATTTTGGAGTTTTTACAGAGGGGATTTTGGATTTCTCTTTTTATCACTCCATAAATTAGAACATACTGTCAACAGAAAGACAGAATAAAACCATTTTCACCATATTTTAGGAATAAAATATTGTAGCAATTTAAGGGGTGGGTGTTCTTCTAAAGAACAAGTCTGCACACTCATGTGTGGATGGAGTCTCGGGGAAAAGTTCTAGAAGTTTGTGAGTTGAACTTGGAAGAGCCAGGCATTGCTTTGCAGGAGTGCTCTCGTTAATAAAAAGAAAGCCTAAAACCGTCAAGTGCGTCTTTTCACTTATTCGATCACTGCAATATTGTATAAAATCAGGCGAATGATATATGAGCAAACAATTCTATAAAAACCTTCAGAATATAGACATCAATAAAACTTTGGTTTAAGTGCTGCTGAAGCGGAGGAAAATCTCACAGCAAGATATGTACTGGAATTAAAAACTACAGACACAAATACATAAAATGTGTAATAAAATAAACACTTAAATGCGTATTTTACATGTTGCATTTCCAAAATTCTGAAAGAAGACATGGTTTGAAAGCAAAGCAGCAGAAAAATCTCAAACCTGACTGGTTTTTGCCAGTAGTGTCTTCCCTTAAAAATATTATAACTATGGAAAAATTTAAAACATGCATCTTCAGAAGAAAAAAAAAAAAAAAAGAAATTATTTTACATAAGGGAAAACCTTCATACAATGAGGTAACATACATTGTTTCTTCAAGAAATACTTCAACAAATCAAAAAGAAGAAAAATGTCAGAAATGTCAGTGTTAACAACACTTAGTAAAGGTATTTTATCTTAAAATGAAGAAATAGAATAGAATAGAATAGAATAGAATAGAATAGAATTATTGCACAACTTGGGCTGGTGGAAATAGACTCTTTGCACAGTCAAAACACAAAGCACACACTCTGTGCACAAATTTTTGCAGAAATTCATAGGAAGTCCATTTCTGAAGACAACGTGATGGTTACTTACAAATAAACATAAATAAAGAGTTTATGGTTGCAGCGCAAGTCACTTTGATAAAACTGTATCATGAAGTCAGAGTGTAGGGTCAGTCTGTGAGCGGCACGTGTTTGTCTCTGAGGTGCAGTGTGCAAATGGCCCACGGCTCTGGTATATAAATCACTCCTGGATATTTCCTCCATAACACCTTGTTGTTCCACAGACAGGCGACCCAGATGGTCACTAACACGAGCGATAGCGAAAAACTGTAGAGCAGGAAGAGTCCGTTACCGTCAGGCAGAAAACCTTGCACGACTGTAGCCGTCATGGTGAAAAAAGTGAAAATGAACGGGATGAAAATTTGTCCCTCCGTCACAAGATACCTGTGGAGTAGAGAGCAATTCATACATTTTAGTTCCAGCTCAACTTAATAAAAATTAAAAATAATAAAATAAAAAATAATATTTTTGTGCTAACGTATCAAGAACTTCATTATCCCTTTCACTGGTGAGATTTAACCCATTTAATCCCAAATTTTTCCCAGACATGAAAATATCCAAATGATGTGTCATTAGTAACCTTTTGAAATAATTTTTAAAAAAATTTTTTTTTAATTTTTTGGGAAAAGTGTGTGAAAAATTGTGTTTTATGGTCGCTCACAATTGTGACCGGTGGGATAATTTGTGTACTGAATTAACATATTTCTGCAGTCATAAAAATTGTTATATATCTTAGCCCAGCTATTTTAAACAGTTTGATCACATTCTAGGGTTACTATTATGCATAAAAAAAAACCTTATTGACAGGAACACAGAAATAAAAGACAAAAAAATACAACCATCAACGCATTTCAAAATTGTAACTTTTTTGTAAATATAAAATTTTTATATTAGTGCTACCAGTATTACAACATCAATATTGTAAATTTTTTGTAACATTTGAATTTTTAATTTAGTGCAATATTTTGTCATTGCAACATTTTTTTTGCAATTTTCACTAACAACTGCAATTGGATTTATATTGTATACCTAAGTTCACTGTTATCCCACCGGTCACTATTGTGACCGTCAACATGTTTACTCATTCTATGACCACACTCAACAAAACTGAATATATGTGAATTCATATATTAATACTAGACACCTTCAAGATAATGTGTACCAGAAATGTTTTTCATATCTTTATGTTAACATACTTTACATGCCTTTCGTTTTGGAGCTTTGATGCATTTATCATCTTCTCAAGGTGCAAAAAGGAAATAAACTGCTCTGGTCATGAGATAATTTGCACTAATCATGTGAAACTGCACATATTTAACTGAGACCCTTTATTTTTTCCATATTTGCATGAAGTGCACTAAAACATCAGTCAGTAAAGTTTTAGAGCTTTATAAATGAAAACTTTTTTTACGGTCACTGTTGTGACCGGTGGGATTAAATGGGTTAAATATTCTAGCTGTCCCCCCAGAGTAAGGCTACATTCACACTGTCAGTTTTTGGGATTGACAACTGCATTTTCTTTACAGGTGTGAGTCTCGAAATGTCCTGTTCACACAGCAGCTTACAGTAGCGTCTCGAATGCTGTCTGTATGAACGCGCAATGGGAGTCAAGCCCGTATTCCTTACCAGTAACCATAGCGACAGTGACCAAAGTAATATCAAAGATGGCGACGTCCATAAAACTGAAAGTCTTATCACTTTCTGACACGACATGAGTCCAATCGAGCCGTGAGTTCTTTCGTCAAATTTTCATTAATCGACAGCAGCTTTTATATTTGAGTCATGCGCAGAACACAAAACTGACGGGAGCGGCTCCGGTGGAAAACTGACTGGATCTAAAACTTTCAGATGACATGCAGCTCATTTCTCCATCAGTGTAAGTTACTGAAATCACACATGAAAACTCGTAACACACGGTAGACACGCGTTTGTGCGTCAGGGTGGCTCTCTCTCGCGCTGTATGACGTGAAAGACAACTAGTTGTCCAGTCCTGTTCCGTTCACACAGCGCGTGTGTTCTGAGAATGCGGTTGTGAGTCCTGAAAATTTACAGGTGTGAGTTCGGTTACAGAATGCGGTTCTCACGCCAGTAAACAGTGTTGGGGAAAGTTACTTTTAAAAGTAATGCATTTTTCACTCCCTGAAAAAGTAACTAATTACGTTACTTAGTTACTTTTTATGGAAAATAATGTGTTACGTTACTTTTGCGTTACTTTTTAAATCTGGGCATGGCTTGCTTCTTTGTTTTTAATATAAAAAATTCTAATGTAAAAGCCCTCTTGCACCATAAGTGAAATGAATTCACCTCAGGCTGAAAGAAAATTACATTCACTCTTCAGCTATAAAAAAAAAAAGACGCACAAATGTTAGTTTATCTAAAGTAATTTTTGCTTATTAGTATGGTTGAATTACATCATCAAAGGTTAGCAGCAAAGACACTGGTTAATAATTATTTATAAATAATATTATATTTACAAAAATATTTGTATTATTTAATCTATTTAATTATTGCAGGTTTGCGTCATATTCTGAGTTTGCATTTCAATGTTTTTATTAATTTTGAGGAATACTGAATCTGTTTTTGTGAGTGAGACGAATTAATGCATGTTCACATTTAGTCTAGAACTACAGTAACATCATGTTTACTCCCGATTTGCCGACAGGAGACTTGTCAGTCAATAAATGGGGAAAAAAGTAACTGGTGTTACTTATTTGAAAAAAGTAACTGAGATATTTCCTTAGAAATTCAAAAGTAATGTGTTACTTTACTAGTTACTTGAAAAAAGTAATCTGATTAAGTAACTGTCGTTACTTGTAATGCGTTACCCCCAACACTAATAACCGTATTAAGGACTCAAATACAGGACTGGCAACCGTATTCTGCTACTGTGTGAACGTGGCCTACGTTTTTTAAGGCAACCCTTATTTTAGAACGTTTCCCCTTACTGTTTCCATGGTGACACATCATGCTTGTCACGTGACACACCACGGCCACAATAACACTGTATGACAGATGGATCGCTTTTATTTTGTTTTTTCTTTTTTATTCAAAATATTCACAAACTTGCTTAACATGTTATGAACAATCTGCTATTCTGATGCACAAATATGTGTAAATGAGTGTGTTTTGATGTTTAAAAACCTTTCTAAATGAGCTTGATTGTGATCTATAGTGAGATGGGCGCTGCCATGTTTGTTCGCGCCAGTGTTAATTTTGTCAGCTATTTTCAATTTTAGCCTTAGTCCCATGTTAAATGTCCTTGTTAGTTTTTATCATATTTAGTCAACCTTATCCTATTTAGTTTTGGTCAAGTTTTAGTCGACCAAGCCCCAGTTTCACAGACAAGGTTTAAGCTAATCCCAGACTAAAATACATGTTTGAGCTGTCTGAACTGAAAATATCTTGCTCTGACATATCTTAAAATATGTCAGTGTCATTGTTCTGTGTCAAGATGCACACCTTAATGTTTTTTTCTGAGGCATTTTTGTAAAAGTTACTTAAATATCTTAATTAAACTAAGGCCTAGTCCTGGCTTAAGCTAAGCCCCATTTGTGACCCTGAACCACAAAACCAGTCTTAAGTGTCAATTTTTCGAAATTGAGATTTATACATCATCTTAAAGCTGAATAAATAAGCTTTCCATTGATGTATGGTTTGTTAGGATCGGACAATATTTGGCTGAGATACAACTATTTGAATATCTGGAATCTGAGGGTGCAAAAAAATCAAAATATTGAGAAAATTGCCTTTACAGTTGTCTAAATGAAGTTCTTAGCAATGCATATTACTAATCAAAAACGACGTTTTAATATATTTACAGTAGTAAATTTACAAAATATCTTAATGGAATATGATCTTTACTTAATATACTAATGACTTTTGGCATAAAATAAAAATCTATAATTTTGACCCATACCATGTATTTTTGGCTATTGCTACAAATATAACCCAGCGACTAAAGACTGGTTTTGTGGTCCAGGGTCACATTTGTGAAACTGGGCCTAAAAGTCTCAACATTTTAGTCTAGTTTTAGTGAAAGAAAATCTAAAATATTTTAGTCTAGTTTTGGTCAAAGAAAACCTGAAGTATTTTAGTCTAGTTTTAGTCAATGAAAACTTGACATTTTAGCAATAAGGTTATTATTACTTAACCGTACAGCAGTATTAATTTTGGCAACCATTTTTAATTTAGTCTTAGTCTTGCTCAAATGTACATTTTAGATATCATATTTAGTCAGCTTGTCCTATTTTTGTTTAGTCACGTTTAAGTCATTGAAATATATGAGCATTTTAGTCAGGTTTTAGTAAAATTTTCGTCATGCTGTATAATGGATAAACTGATCAATATTATTTTTGCTCAAAATTATAATTGTAAAGATTGTTATCATTTGAGAAATTTACTTCTGCATTTCAGGTATTGCACTTTCACCAGTAAGCACACATCAATAGAAAGTGGACTCATACATGGTTTAGTTTACCTCATCTGGTGTACTGATTTATTATGACTTATTGATTTATTTACAGATAACGAAAGGAAACGAAAGGAAATGCCTGTGTCAGATGGCACACTAATGTAAACACAGCCTGGAAACAAAGTTAACGTGTGACACTGGAGCTTATTCCCACAGCACAACACACGATACGGTCGCTGTTCTTTCTTTAAGGGCTGACTTTATAAATAATTCTGATCTGGGAAAGAGAGTTGCGTTTTGTTGAGGTGAATAATGAAGAGCATGTGGCTCCCGCTGAGCAGGTCAAACACTGATAAACTGACCAGTAGAAAAGGCCACTAGGACCCAGTAGAAGCCAAGCGGAAATCGGCATCGTCTTCTCTGCTTTGACAATAGTGAAACAGCCAGTGAAATACAGGAATAGGATGAGGAATAGAGGAACATACCTAAAAAGAAATGAAAAAAAAAATATAGCGATTTTTAGACACCTTGTGCTGAAATAGAATATTCTGTACAAAAGAATTCATTCAAATGCTTTAATAAAATTATAAACTGCACATTTCTGTTTAAACTCTCTTGTAACAAGAATGTTTCTATGATTTTCAAATTAATCGGGTTAACTAGTATGAAGTAAATCAGCACTGAAATGCTGAATGTTTGCAGAATATTTCACAGCTTACCACATGCAATGACCCAGACTTTCATCATAATACTGCAGCAACTCAAAAAAGTCAATCTGTCAGAAAACACAAAGAAATGTGATTTATACATTCACAAAATGTTTCCCCGCCACAAAACTAAGCTGCAGTTATTGTTAATTACAATAAAAACTATCAAAATATTTGTTTTCCCACTTGAATTCTTTTAGTATTTTTTAGTATTTATTTAGTATAATTAAATTAAAGTTTTAGTAATTTTTTTGTGTTCTTGTCATTTTTCTTAATTTTTTTTTTTTTTTTTTAAATGTCTACATAACTTTTATTTCAGTTTTAGTTATTTTAATACATTAAGTTAAACTAAATGAAAATAAGAAATGGCAGCTAGATCAAATAAAATAAGTATAATTTAAAAAATATATATATTTTATTTCAGTATTTATTGTTTTTATTTCAAGTAACGGAAATTATTTTTATATGGTTTTAGTTAAATATAAAAACTAACTAACTATAATAAATGACTGACATAAAGCTGAAAAAAAAATATTAGATGAAAAACATAAATTTAAGAAACTTAAAAATGAGAAATGTTGAATTGGCAACTAAATCTTAATAAATACTGTAATATAAAGAAATACTACTATACAATGATATATAAATAGGGCTAAATTATACCAGAGTTTCTGGTCTGAGGTTCTTCATGATGGGGTTTTCTCTGACGCTCAGGTGCAACTGGTATCCGCTGAGCAGGAGTCGATGATTGATGGACTCTCCCACCAGGTGTATGCTGGCGCCCATCACAAATGTGATGATGCACAGGTAGACAGTGGAACGAGGCAACGTCTTCGGGCTTCGCTCTATGAGCTGGAACAGAACATTGCATGAGATAATACACACCAAAATGCTAAGGGCTGAGAATTTAGTAGGGATACTACAAATATCCAGCAACTACTAAATTGTCCCTAACAATAATTTTGATCAAACAATTAAATATATGTATATTACACTGTAATTTCGCTTTCAAGGATGTACATTTAATACATGGGCAGAGTAAGAACATATAAGGAGGCCGAAGTGTTTAAAACATACGTGCACAGTTCAGTTGAATGATAAAGTTTACCCTCTTTACTTTATGTTGTTAAACTGAATGTACAAAGCAAACTGTTAGCTAAAATATCCACAAAATAAAAACAACACTGGAATGTGCGGTTTATCTGTCAATCAGATGTGTGTGAACTGATTTCCTAATGAACCGTCTGCCACCAATTGAACTGCACTGGTCAAACTATTTAAAATATAGTGAAGTAAGCTACAAACTTGATCATAATGTCCAATGATTCCATCTAACATGTATAGAGCATTTGCACCTATGTCACGGTTTAATCAGTTACCCGGATGCACAGCCATATTGAAGATACTCGGATGTAAACAACAGCATGGATTGTAGTTGTTCTACTCATTTATGATGTCTAAACCATGGAAAAATGTGTGGAAGCTGCTAAATCACATAGAGAACTTAGTAAGCAGGATTTTGACAAACTAAAATTAATACAGGGCTCAACGCTAGGGATTTTTTTCTACTGGCACGGTCAGGTATACCAAGACAAGTATTTTGACATATGTATTTGTCCATTCAAGCAAAAGAAGTCAAGTCACCTTTATTTATATAGCGCTTTATACAATACATATTGTGTCAAAGCAGCTTTACAGTGTTAAACAAGAAAAACATGTGCAAGAGGACAATAGAAAACAATCAGTTTTTCAGTTAAAGTCAGTTCATTGATGATTCAGTGATGTCATCATCCAGTTCAGTTCAGTTCAAATAGTGTCTGTGCAAAGTCGACAATATTGCCAGAAATTAAGTGTCCCCAACTAAGCAAGCCAAAGGCGACAGTAGCAAGGAACCAAAACTCCATCGGTGACAGTAATGGAGCAAAAACCTTGGGAGAAACCAGGCTCAGTCAGGTGGCCAGTTCTTCTCTGGCCAGACGAAACCAGCTTGGCATAGTTTAATTCCAGGCTGCAACGCAAGTCAGATTGAGCAGAGGACTCGTCTGGTTCTTGTGGTCTTGTGCCGAGACTTGTGGAAGACTTTAACGTGGGTTTTGGGTTTTGTTTCATGTTCATGTCTTTTATTTTGCAGTTTTATCTAGTGATGTGACATTTGAACCGAGGCATCGGAGCTTGTGTCGAGAATAAATGGGCGTGCCAGATGAAGCCTAGATTCTAAGCTTGTGTTGTTAACGTAGAAATCACGTGACCAATGACAAACAAAGCCTCACTTTCTGTCCAGTCACGTGCGCGATTCACTTTGCGTGTCGAAATGTTTGAACCCTCAGATCTTACTTTACGAGTAAGTTTTAATTCGGACTTATTCAGTTACATTTTAGATACCAGTCATACAAGTGATATGAAGAATACAAATTATTTCAGGAAAATTAAATATCTGTCATATGCAATTCATATGTGTACATTATTCTTCTATTATATCATATTGATATTCGTACTGGTATTAAATTGCACAGTTTAATGGGTAAATTAATTTATCTGAGACAGAAATTCAACAAACACAAACACACACACACACACTGTTAAGGCCGTTCCACATTGAGCGCGAGGTGAAAACACGAGGCGAATCGCTGACGAAAGGTGCTTTCACACTGAGCACGAAACGAATGTTCGCCTTCTGCTAATTCACGCCTGCACGCTAGGTGACGCCGACCAACCTCAGATATATCTCATGTATGGATTTAACATCGTCCACTGCTCAATATACAGCATTAAATTATATAGCTAAATAAAGTTTGGTTCTACGCCAGAAACAAAAGCTATCTATATGCTTACAAGAAAACATCTTAAAATATAAATAGAAGTACAATTAGCACCAAGTCACATTTGAAAATTTGGTAACACTTTATTTCGATAGTCCACTTTAGACATTCTACTAACAGTAAGCAACTTTGCAACTACATGTCAATGTCTTCTAACATTCTATTTTGATGGGTCCACAACATACAACATACTGACTATGAGAAACTTTGCAAGTATATGTCAAATTATTCTACTAACCCTAAACCTACCCTACTGAGAATTAGTAGACATAGTTGCAAATTAATGAGAATTAATTGACAAGTACTTGATATGTAGTTACAAAGTTACTTATAGTTAGTAGAATATCTAAAGTGGACTATCGAAATAAAGTGTAACCGAAATTTTATGTAATTATCACTAATGTATTTGCTTAAAACCCACTTTAAATCATCATCGAGTGTTTGTAATAACTCCCGATTGTGATTTATAGTTGATTTTGATTCTATAATAGGCAGAGATGCACTCTGTGTATGTTTAATAAAGCCACACTGCTTATTGTCATAAACATCCTTTATTGTTATGAAAATACCATGAGCTGTCTACAAAACACATACAGAAAATACATCGTCATAATCATATGTCTATTTGCTTTCATATTTCATGTGTAGAAAAATGTTTCACTCGATTTTTTTATTTTTTTTATACAGAAGATCTAGAGAGAGAACGCGCTCTAAATCATAACACTCGTGCAGGTGGAAAAAAAAGTACAGTGCTCTCCAGATCACATAATTCAGTGGAGAATTAATATAAATTATATTAAGAACATGTGAGAATAAATTTGTTCTCAGATTCCAAAAATAACAAGAACTCAGCATCCACTCTCTTCTCTCTCGGGATACTCTTCTTCCGTGTATGTTAACACTGGTTTTCGAAACGGCAGCAGCACCACCACTATTGCCTTTTTGTGCAACAGCAGCTGCTCCGGGCACCTGATGTGATGCTCAAATCTTATTGGACAGCCCGTATTTTCGCTTTGCGAAACTGAAAAGATTCGTCGGACTGGACGAAAAAAAAACATTCGCATTTTCGGTGCGCGAATGTTCGCGGTCTATGTGGAAGCATCCATAGGAAGCTGTTGTTTTATTCCAGTGCGTCATCGTGTCCGAAATTCATTTCGCTTTTTCGCGCTCAATGTGGAAAGGCCTTTAGGCTTTTATTTGTACATGTAACTTGAATGGATCTATGGAATGTGTGGTAGATGCTTCTTCCAACAGAGCATCGATCACAGTCTTTTGGCTGCTATATTTTTATTAACCACCAGATGGCGCTGTTTGTGACACACTCTAAGCTTTGAATCTTTTCCCGAAACAGTCAGAGGAAAGCCTCAGTGCTTCACGAAGCTTCATTTGCCCATCACTAGTTTTATCATTGTCATGGTTCCTGTCTAGTCATGTGATTCCCTTGCCCTCATGTTTCTTGCCTTGTGCTCCCTTAGTCTATGTGTCATGTTCTAATTGGTTGTCTTGTTCATCTGTCTTGTTCTCATTGGTTATTGTCCTGTCATTTGATTCTCAGTTCTGTTTGCTCATTGGTTGGTTCTCGTCAAGTGACCCTTAGTGTTTGATATATGTAGCCATTGTTCCTTGTCTAGCTTTGTACTGTGTAACCTGCTTTTGGTGAGTTGTCCATGTTTATGTTCTTGTTTGCGTTGCGTTGCGTAGTATAGCCAAGCCAAGCCAAGCCAAGCCAAGCCAAGCCTTTTTGACACTGTATCTGTTCATTCTTGAATTTAATAAAACTGCACTTGGGTTCATCCACAACAGTGGACTGAATGTTACAAAAATGATGCGAAAAAGAAACGCAATTCAGGGCTACTGAATGTAGTCTTGCTTGAATGCTTTAAAATCGCTTTAATTTTTAAATTAGCAAGGCTTAGTAACACATGCAAACTATGCAAAAACTTTTGTGATGATGCAGCAGTGGCCTGTTCGGGCCAGTGAATGAATGAATATCTTTACTGTCATTGTACAAGTGCAACAAAATTGAAGAAAAGCAAACCTTTAAGGTGGGGAAAAAAAAAAAAAAAAAAAAAAAAAAAACTTCAGTGACAAACTTCAGACAGTTCTCATTGTAGAGGTGGTAAGACTTGTTCGTAGACTTGTGTTGGGTGTTATTTTTGGAATGGAAATATTGATATTTTATTTGTAAACATCATACTTTTTTCATACTCATTTATTTCAGCATTTCACTCATTTTCCTTAGCCATCTTCAAGAAACGGCTAAAAACACATCTCTTCCATCTTTATTTGACCCTCTAACTCTATCACTCTCTATTCTAATTCTATTTTATCTATCTGTCTTCTTTTTATTTAAAAAACACACACACACACACACACACACACCCTTGACCCGCTATAAATTGCATATTTATTCTCTAACTGGTACTTTTTCTTTAAAATTAACACTAGCTTTCTTTTTTTCTATATTTTATCTACTTGTTTTCTTTAAAAAAATAAATAAATAAATAAATAAAAACCTTGCTATGTGTACTGCGTTAGGCTAACCGAAACTTGTCATATCGCTTGCATGTTGTTGCTCTTTTGTTGATTTTGATTGGTTCTATTGTCCTCTTTTGTAAGTCGCTTTGGATAAAAGCGTCTGCTAAATGACTACATGTAAATGTAATGTAAATGTAATGTAAATGTTGTCATATGAACATGGATGAAGACACGAAAAGCAGAAGAACAGACAAACCGAATCAATTGAGTGAGTCATTTATGTTGGAATTTCACTCCGATTGATTCAAACTCGTTGATTCAGAAATGACAAATTGATTTCAAATGACTTTGATCATTCATTTCAAGCGATTCACCATCAAAAAAACAGATCAAAAGAGCCATTCATTTTCGAATTTCGACACTGCTTGTGATGATTTTAAAAAGCACGTATAGTGATTTGTGAAATGGAGCTTTTTGAAAATCGGAATCCGTTAAACCACTGCGTTGCAAAATGACTTACTGTTTCGAAGTACTCCAATCGGATCGCGGATTGCAAATCATTTGATTCATTTCAGAACTTCGCGTGTCGCAAATCATTTGACTCAGATCGTGACTTTGGAGAGCATATTATGATCGGGAACTGGGTGCAGGTTAGCGAATCATTTGATTCAGATCGGGACTTTTATTATAAATACGTCCATTAGCTTTTGCTGCAAAACTGCAAAAGCATTTCTTCAACACTGACCTGACAAGAATATCATCACAAATTTCTGGATGCATGCATTGTCCTTTGGTGTTTTCCTTTGTTTATTCAAAGGAAAACACCAAAGGACAAAAGATCTAAAGAAACCCACAGAAAAAGCATCAAACATCAGTGATTTTAGGCTCCTTACAGCTTAAATAAAACATTTTGTGCCAGAGAATTAACACAAGCATTTTAATAAAATTATAAACTGCTCAACAACACACAAGGACAGGTGTAACTGCTTAAATTATTTTTTTGCAACAAATGTATGCAATGTATGCACCAAGACAAATTTCTTGTGTGTGTGTGTGTGTGTGTGTGTGTAAGCACACTTGGCAATTAAGCTCTTTCTGATTCTGATTCTGATTATGTAAAACCTGTTAACTGGCTTTCAATTTACTGTACAAAATAGTGAGGAAAAACTACCTTACAGCTGAAATAAAACATTTTGAGAATTAATATAAATGCTTTAATAAAATTGTAAACTGTTCATTAAGCAAGTAAAGGTGTAGCAAATGTATGCAGCGTAAAAACTAAGAATTATTTTAAAGAAAAAAATAATGTAAAAATTGGTTTTCAATTTACCTTACAAAATACAAAACTACAGCGTATATCACATTTAACAATATGTGCAGTTTTACTGTAAAATACTTTTAAAAATGTTATTGCAAGTGAAAAATGTGAATTATCTCTATACTGTATATATCTACACAGTGAAAATATAAATTATATATAACAACTCAAAACATCCACCTTTTCTTTACTAAAATATTGATAAATTGTGTTTTCATAAGTAAAAAAAGTCACTTGAAATAATAATTAAAAAAACTTTAAACTTCATCAACATTTCTCATTTTCATTTGATGTACTAAAATAACTAAAGTAAAATAAGAATAATAAAAATAACATTTAACATTATTATATATAAAATATTTATAAATGAAAAAAACTTAAGAGTAAAATTAACATGAAAATGAAAATGGAAAATATAAAAATAAAAACTAATTCAAAGTATTAATAAAAACTATAATTGTTATCTCAATTACACAAAAATATAATTGCCATGAAATGTTGTCAAATAATGAATTTTGTGCAGATGTGTTTTTTTTTTTTTTAATGTATTTTTTAAATGTAAAGGCTTTGATTATTTTCAGATCTCTATTTAAAAAACAATGTGAAGCTTATTTTACGTTATTTTGATACCATGGCTAAAGGCCTGCCAAAGTCCAGCAGCCAGTTCTGGAGGGTGAAATAACACCAGAGGTCCAAGTGGAACTGAGCTTTCCTCAGACAGGAGTCTGTCTCCCTCGAGTCGTGTCTGTCAAGAGGACATGACATCAAAAGACAAATATAAAATGAAGTCACACAACGCTCCGCTGATGCTTTTAGCAGCGTCTATCGGACAGAGGATGTCAGGCCCTGATGTGCGTTTCTCAGACCATCTGGCAAATATTTTTCATTTATTTATGTCCATCTGTCTCACTCTGATTATGTCACTTTCATTCTTTCTCCCGTTGTTTGACTTTCATGCTGACTTTGCACCGCAGACCAGATGTTGGAGCACAAATCAGTTTTAATGGAATTGTTGACATGAGGACGCAGGAGCTAATGCCACATCAAAGGACAACAAAATCAACAAAAATGCAAAATTAATTTTCAAGATCACATTCGAACTCTGCATTGCAAAAATATAAATTAGATTTATAAAAAAAGAAAAAAAAGTAAGTGTTATAGAGATACTATTATAGGTTTTATTAATATTTTGTTTTAATTTTAATTGTAGTTAAAGTTTCAGTCATTTTATGTTCATTTTTTTAATGTCTAGATAGTTTATTTTTTATTTCAGTTTTAGTTGCTGAAATAAATTATTTAATTTTTTTTTTAAAAGTACGTTCTTACATTTAAAAAAAATATATTTTAATTTATTCCAGTTAAAGTTCATTTTAATTTCAAATAACATTTAGTTTCACTTGATTATAATAACCCTGGTCCAGAACTCACTATAGAAGCGTGAAGAGTTTAAGTTAAATACTTAGTGATGGTGTTTGTTCAAATCACAAATTTTTGACCTAAAAAATGTAGACTAAAAAGTGCAAGTGTAATGATGATGGTTTGGGACGCATACAGACTCTTCCTCCATTTACAGATCAAGAAAACGTAGAAAGTGGATAGAAAGCGTCTCATGGACCGCCATGGGAAATGCACTTTAATCTCATCTGATTTGTTTCCCTCAAATCCCAATGCAGTATCTCCGGCTGAAGGGGTTTTGGGAGGCATCAAAGAGCTTTTGGCTTTTGAATGTGATTATAAGTTGGATTCAACCCAATCCAAGCACATTTTTAAAATATTTAAATATATATTTATGAATATATTAAAAATTATTTGAAATAAATATTTAATCATTAGACACATTTTTTTATATTTAAATATTAACATGTCTATATATAAGTATATTGTTATACATATATACAATTATTAGATATGCTTTTTAGAACCAGAACTATATAGACAAATGCCAACTACTCATATGCACTTAATGAATCTTTTACAATGCATCTGAATTGTTTACAAAACTTTCACTGTACTTCATACAGTGTGTGGTATAAAATTAACAATATGAAAAGTTTCAAACCTGGTCAGGAAGGCAGCATGCATGGCACAGTTTTGCCTCTTGTGCATGATGGGTGGCATTTCAGCGGCACCATGAAGATTTTCTGCTTTCAGCCGGAGGCAGACGATCCCGCGACTGACCTCTGACCTCAGCGGGCAGGGGTAAAACGTCAAAAGAAAGCAATCATTCTGGTTTAGTCCCGCTCTCTCCTGGATGCAGTGCTTGTAAAGCTGCAGGACACTCATGGCAGGTGTCTGGTGTAGCTGTAACACAAGAAGATGTGACTGTCCCGCCCTCTAACTCACACTGAGCTGACAACATACATCAGGTCTATACACTGACTTCTGACTATTTATAAAAACAAATGCTTATTCATAAAGTAAAATGAAACTAAACATACATAACTAAATAAAAATGTTAGTAGTTAGAAAAACAAATTAATTAAAGCTTGTCTGTTCAAACACAAAATCCTGAAAGATTAGGTTTTGTGAGAGCTTCAGTGCATTTATAGTTGGTGCGGCTGATTGTGCAGATAAACCTTTAATCCAAACACCTGCCTTTGTAAATGCATGACATGTTTCAGGATTTAATATTTCTGTTGAATATACAGCACTATGTGTCCCTAGAAAAGCCTGCCCAAAAAAAAACAACAAAAAAAAAAAACGCCCTGTATTTATTATTGAATCATTAAATCTATTTGTAAGAAAATTACAAGTATATATAAATATAACATTTATTACAACTAAATATATTTATTTCTGTATATTTATTAATGTTTTTGCTGATATTATATATTGTACAGTGATGTGTAAACATATAAATATTTTCAGATCCATATTATTTTTTGGTATTGGACCCAGGCTTCTAACATTGTAGAAAACTTCAAAACTAACACATAAAGCAAATCTTTGGTTTATACACACACACACACACACACACACACATCAATACATTTTTAAATAGATATAATAAACATAAATAAAATAAATAGATATAGGCTAATAAATCATGTATGATATTATATCATATGGAACCTATGGTTACCTTAGTCAATTTTTACCATGTTATTTTATTTGGATTAATTATTGTGATTTTTTTTTAATTTTTTTTTTTATATTTTTAAAAATTAATTTTCTGTTCTTTAAAATTTCTGTTTATTACTGATATTATCTGATGTATAAATATTTTCAGATCCACATTATTGTTTGTTATTTGGCCCAGGTTTCTAACATTGTGGAGAACATCTAAACAAACACATGAATTCTATTATAGTATATTATACACTAATAGTTACTTTATGTATCAAATATACCATATATGGAAAATACGGTTTTCCTCGGTCAGGTTTTACCATAGTATTTTTATGTAATTTTATTGGAATTAATAATTAAAATTATAATTTATTGGTTTTTTATATTATTTTATGGGGCTTTTATTTCGAAAAGGCATCGTGGGAATCCCAGTGTCGCACTTCCTGTTACTGCTGACTTCATTTCCGGGCGTCGTTACTGGCAGAGGTGAAAGACACAAACACATTTAGCGCAGATTTGAGCTTTAATTCGGATTGGTTCTGTTGAAGTGATCGGCGGTCATTATCGCGGAGGGACTCGGAACTGAAATCAGAGCAAACCGAGGCTTAAAAGGGAAGGAATGGGGCGAGTGAACTCGCTTCGTTTAGAACTGAAAGAGAATTTCGACTTGAATTGAACGGACTACGTCACGGTTAGATAGTTCATATTCAAACACTAGAAGTCTAGGATTACATATTATAAGATCAATATAGTCCGTTCCCATAATCAGATATTCAGTAAGCTAGACAAAGTCTCCATTTGTTTTAAACAGCTCGTAAGATCCATATTAGTAGTAGATCATATAAATAACCCAGTTTTTTGTAATAGAGATCACCTATAATGGCAGTTGGTCCGGCGGAGACTCTGCATGTGCTTCATATATGAGCTGAAGAGCTCAGGCAGGTGTTTTAATGGGAGGCGGATTGATCTGCTCTGAGATCTTGCACCGATGGCGGAGGTACCGGCTCTGGCCCGGTTGGAGTCCCTGGCCCGGTATGTTCACAAAGCGGCCAGCGAGGGGCGAGTCCTGACCCTGGCCGCCCTGCTCCTGAACCACTCCACCGTTCAGACCCGATACCTGCTGGAGTATGTGACCCAGGAGGCTGGACAGAGATCCACGCCGCTCATCATTGCTGCTCGGAACGGACATGACAAGGTGGTCCGGCTGCTTCTGGACCATTATAAAGTGGACACCGAACAGACCGGGACTGTCAGATTTGACGGGTGAGTTGTTTATGTTTTACACGTGTCTAAGTATGGTTACTTTTTAATACACTGATTATGTAAGCGATACATTTATTTCGCTGACTGTAACGTTATATTATGTTTGCTATTAACTTACACGGCTACTCCTATACACAACATATTGATTGAATTGCAAATTATGTTGTAATCTTACCTGTATATTATCCTAAAGTTTCCGCTAAGAAGTAATCAATTATAATCGGGGTGGCAACAATTACTATAAAATTAATACTTATATTCTCTGAGGTAATTTTACAACGATCGATAACTGAAACGGAAAAATGGCGTATGAAATAAAAAAGAGCGCGAGTCCGCGGAGTGATATGAGACACATTTAAGTAGCGCCGGTTTCAGTTACCCGGATGAGCGGACTGATATACAGCGAAAATTAGACCGCTGAATACCGTGATCGACTAATCAGAAGCGAGTATTCCACGTGTAATAAAATGCTTTTTCTCCCAAACAAAACTAATATTATGTCATTTTTTTAAACCGCCCTTCGTGTTGATCATACATGTCCAAACCAGTAAGATTTACTTTCTTATGTGGAATATGAAAAGAGGTGTTGAGCAGATTTTTTTTTTTTTTCATGCAATTAAAGTAAATTCGGGAGATCTTCAATAATGTAACTTTTGCGCTGTATTTTAAGTCTTCTGAAGTCATATAATTGCTTTGTGTGAGGAACAGACCCAAATTTAAGTCATTATCCATTGAAAATTTTCATTCATGCTTGAGTACATTCAAATCACAACAAGTTTGAGCGTTGTAGTAAATTATTTTCTTTTAACTTTACACTGATAAATTTTTCTAGATCAATAAATATATTTTTGGTTCATGTATACCTTATAAATGTTACTATTTTTATTTTACTTTATGCCAATTTTATGGAGAGCTGCAAAAAGAATTTTACTGAAAAAAATTGCTAGTAAATTTCGCAGTTACAAAGAAACTGCAAGTAACATTAAATTGTACATGATTTTTTTGTGTGTGTGTGTGTAGAAATACTAAAGTAGCATTTTTTTAAGTTCTTGTTTCTTTGTTTTGTTTACAAATTCAAACTTATTTTTTTAAAAGTGTATTTGTGCTTGTGAGCAGTTAAAATTGTGAAATTTGGAACATCATGAGAGCAAGTAAATGCTGGCAGAAATGTCATTATTGTGTA
Source organism: Spinibarbus caldwelli (assembly GCA_039654775.1). Lineage (NCBI taxonomy): Eukaryota > Metazoa > Chordata > Actinopteri > Cypriniformes > Cyprinidae > Spinibarbus > Spinibarbus caldwelli. Next base: position 3,109,825 of record CM077264.1, read on the forward strand.
ACTATTCCAAAAGAGCCCTGTGTTTCACTATGCCATTGCTGATGTGTCTTTCGCTCTTACAGGTATATTATTGATGGCGCCACGGCTCTTTGGTGTGCAGCTGGCGCTGGGCATTTCGAAGTGGTACGTTTGCTGGTTTTGCACAATGCCAACGTAAATCACACCACCCTCACGAACTCCACCCCCCTCAGGGCTGCGTGCTTTGACGGTCAGCTGGACATCGTACGGTATCTCGTTGAGCACAAAGCCGACATCAGCATCGCCAATAAGTACGGCAACACTTGTTTGATGATCGCCGCCTACAAGGGCCACACCGACGTTGTTTACTTCCTGCTGGAGCGCAGCGCGGATCCTAACGCCAAAGCTCACTGCGGGGCCACCGCGCTGCACTTTGCTGCAGAAGCCGGGCATCTGGATATCGTGAAGGAGCTGGTACGATGCCAAGCAGCTATGGTGGTTAACGGACACGGCATGACGCCACTGAAAGTGGCGGCCGAAAGTTGCAAGGCGGACGTCGTAGAGCTGCTGTTGTCGCATGCGAATTGCGACGTGCATAGCCGTATTGAGGCATTGGAACTGCTTGGAGCATCTTTCGCCAACGACCGTGAAAATTACGACATTCTTAAGACCTACCACTACTTGTACCTCGCCATGCTGGAGCGATTTCGCGATCCCGAGAGGGTTATCGCCAAAGAGTTGCCGTCTCCTGTTGCGGCGTACGGAGGGAGGGCAGAGTGCCGGAATTTGCAAGACTTAGAGGCCATTCGACATGACCGGGATGCACTACACATGGAAGGCCTTATGATTCGCGAACGAATTCTGGGTGTGGATAACATAGACGTGTCACATCCCATAATATACCGCGGCGCGGTCTACGCCGACAACATGGAGTTCGAACAGTGCATCAAACTCTGGCTGCACGCCTTGCATCTACGCCAACAAGGAAACCGCAACACTCATAAAGACCTCTTGAGATTTGCACAAGTGTTCTCGCAAATGGTCCACTTGAAGGAGCCAGTCCGCGCATCGGACGTTGAACACGTTTTGCACGCCAGCGTCCTGGAGATCCGCCGCAGCATGGCGCGCTTGCGAACCACCACCGATGCGGAGTTGCCGGTGGCCACGGACAGCTACGAATCCAACGTGTTCACTTTCCTCTACCTGGTTTGCATCTCTACGAAAACGCAGTGCAGCGAAGAGGAACGAGCGCGTATAAACAAACAGATCTATGACTTAATACGCCTAGATCCGCGATCCCGAGAGGGGTTGTCGCTTTTGCACCTAGCGGCTAGCTCCAGTACCCCAGTAGACGACTTCCACACCAACGACGTGTGCAGTTTTCCAAACGCGCAAGTGACCAAGCTGCTTATAGACTGCGGCGCCCAGGTAAACGCTGTGGACCATGAAGGAAACAGCCCTTTACACCTCATCGTACAGTACAACCGTCCCATCAGCGACTTCTTGACCCTCCACGCCATCATCATCAGCCTCGTCGAAGCCGGCGCTCATACGGACATGACCAACAAGCAAAAGAAGACCCCACTTGATAAAAGCACAACAGGCGTTTCTGAAATCCTTCTGAAGACGCAGATGAAGATGAGTCTGAAATGCCTGGCGGCTCGCGCCGTGCAGCAACATCAGATCTTGTATCGGGACCAGATTCCCAAAAGCCTGGAGGAGTTTGTTGAATTTCATTGACCTGTGCTTTTGTTTTTCCATCAAATCTGGTTTTTGGAGTTTGTTTTAACCTGGGAAACGGTGCTGAGGACTCCTAATTCGACCTCATTTAGTGCTCTGCACGGATTGCAAGTCTAGGAAATGTAGAAAATATACATCCGTTTGGGAGATCCGACTAAATCCGACTGCTGCATTTTATCCCAAAGGAACTGGAGTGTCCAGTTTCATTCTGGTTCTTTTTTTAACAAATCAAAGAGGATGTTGATGCTGATGGATACAGGCTCTGCAAAAGACTCTTATTTGGAAAAGTGATACGTTTCTTCTTTTGGCAAAAAGCATTTTATTGTGTGTTGGACTTTGCTCATGACAATGTGAACAGCTTTTTTTTTTATGAAGCTGCTCTTTTGTCAACATTTTCATATTTTTTGTTTTCGTAACATATTTTATAAAAGATTTATTTAAAACAGAGTGAAAAATGTCTATTTTATAATGAATCAATAGCCGAGAGTTGATGTCCTAAAGCTAAACTCCGTGCCAGGTGGTTTCTTTTATTTGAATATTAAAATGTGCCTGTAACCAGAAAGTTGGACATTTATAATTATTATTATTGTCATTATTATTATTATGGTTCTTTTTTTTTTTTTTTTCTTTTTTTTAACCATGACTCCACTGCAAAGCCAATTAGCGAGTCTGTAATTCTGACTTGCGTTAATGAACACGTGCTGGAGCTCATTTTGAGTCACGGGGCCTTATTCAGGATGGTGCTGTTGTGTGAATATGTGAGCAGCATGTCTTCCTGTTTTTAGCTCTGTGTGTGTTTGAGAGCATGTCTGCTTGAATGTGGCCGAATCTGAATGTGGAGGTATTTAACCCTCTGTGTTTACACCATGTTTTATTCTTTAACTACTGGAGATTGATCAACGTGTTTTTATTTCCAAACCAAACATAACAAGATTAAAAACATCAGTCTAAGACACCTGTCAGACTCTGTGTGATTCTGTCGCATGTAATCTAGCATTACATTACTTGCTCACCAATGGATGCTCTGCAGTGAATGGGTGCCGTCAGAATGAGAGTCCAAACAGCTGATAAAAACATCACAGTAATCCACACCACTCCAGTCCATCAATTAACATCCTGTGAAGTGAAAAGCTGCGTGTTTGTAAGAAACAAATACACTTTAACTTTAAACCATCGCTTCTGGTCAAAATATGACTCCATAATACAAAATCACGCTTCATCCAGTGAAAAAGTCCATCCCCTGTTGTCTCTCATCAAAATCCTCTCACGTATTTGTTTAGAGCGGTTTTGAACTGTTTTGGCTTGTAAACGGTGCTTGATCTGTGCAGATTTCTCTCCTGATTCAGACAAGATGACATTTTCACTGGAGGAAGCGTTATGGATAGAGAAGTCGTATTTTTAGGAAGAAACAAGGTTTGAAGTTAAAGTGCCTTAATGATATATCTATTTCTTAAACACATAGCCTGTTACTTCACAAGATGTTAACTGATGGACTGGAGTGGTGTGGATTACTTGTAGATTGTTATGATGTTTTTATCAGCTGTTTGGACTCTCATTCTGATGGCACTCATTCACTGCAGAGCATCCATTGCTGAGACAGTGATGGAATGCAAAATTTAGAACTATTTCTTAAATAACGGAATTCAAAAACAAAGATTTAGTCTTTTAAATCAAGGTGATTTTAATTTATTCAGTGGTCCAATTAAAAGCACATGACAAACATTCAGCTGTCATCTTTACATGCAATAAAATGGTGACATATATGACAACAATTAAACCGAGTGACCATAGAATCACCACAGTGTCTTAAACTCTGAAAGCTGTGAAGCCATGTCAGAAGAAAATACTGTCTGAAAACATTTTTGATTGAATGACTATGTTTAGAACAGAACCATCAAACTGCTTATTCCTGAAGTATGTAGTATGTATAGTGTGCACAGTATGCTTTTTATGCATCACTTGCAGTATACAGTGTGCTTATAAGTAGTAGACTAGTATTCCATTCTGAACACAGCCACTGTTATTCGAGACAGTGGTCATGAAAAAAAGTGTTTAAGGGTAGTTGAGATGTCAAGAATATTTTATTAATTTATATGTTGTACTTTTCACAGTATTTATTTTTTAGATATCACATTACAGGTATATATATATATATAATATTGTTTTGTATTATTTATGACAGCACATTTGCAGTCAAATAAAAAAAAAAAAAATTATTGCAAATAAAAGTCTGAATAAAAAAGTAAAATGCATGTTTATTTCAACTACCCTTAAACCCTTTTACCAATTTTAATGATGCAAAACACAGAAATACACATGGAAGCAAGCAATACTTCCAATTCCAGCTGCAATGTACTGTATATAAAATTGTGATTATGACAAAATCTCAAATACATGAACCTTGAACAGATGTTGCAAACAAATGCATTAAGGTGCATAAGTTTATGGTTAAATATTTTACTTTAGTTAGTTTTACATTATATTGCTGAACTTTTTTTTTTAATATTTACAAATTTCAAGTTCAAAATTCTTTACAATGTGCAAGTGCATCAGCTTGAATTTATGCTGCAGCAAAAAAAAAAAAAAAAAAAAAAAAGTCTTACTATTCTGTTCCACAATCTGAGGTTTGTTTCGTGATATGCAAAAAATTTATCAGCACCAAAACCTCTCAAAATGGTTCAAACCGAAGCCTCTTCATTAGTGTTTTTTCTTCTGTTGACTAGTACTTTCCACCTTTTTCCAAAGTCTCATACTACGTGAAATTTCTTCCTCATAAACCGCATCTTTACATCTTCTGTCTTAATTGGCAGCACGGCCAGGGGAAGCGAGCTGATTGGTTCTGCATTGGACTGCAGGAGGGCGTGGCAGTGCTCGAGAGCAGCTGATTGGCTGACACACACCCGTGTCTGGAGAGTCCCTGAGTGATTGGCTGAGGAGGTTGCCGTGGCATTACCGATCCTCTGCTGTCTTCTCATTGGTCGCCTGCTCTTCCCTCTTTCTCTTTTGCCTGTGGAAGAATCCGAGCTGCAGATGAAAGAAAAAATGTGATTTGTTTCGACTCAAATAGTGGAAGCCTCCTGAGAGATTTGACCTTAAACAAACCCTAAATTAAGTGTTTGTTATGTAAATGTATGTTTTGATATGCAAATTTAGCTCTACTTAATCTAGTGTAAAAGAGCATCAAGCATATGGACAGAATTTAAGCTTGGCTCTGGATAAAAGGGATTTCAGTTGATAATTCAAGCAAACATAATGCAAGTTTGTTAGCCTAACAGCCAAATATCAGTGTTATTATAGCATTTACTTATATTTTGAATTAGATTTTATTTTCAGTTAATTTTATTTTCATTAAATTATGTGCTGTTGTCATTATTATTATTATTATTATTAATATTATTGTTTAAATATTTATTTTATCATTATTTTTATTACGTTTTAGTCATTTTAGTACTTCAACTTATTTCAGTTATTTGCCAAGGCAACATTTGTAATTTTAGTATGTTAGTTACGTTTTAGTAATTCTATTATAATTCTATATTTTGATAGTTTTATTTATTTTTTCTTATATTTTCACTTTTCATTTGTTTTTATTTCAGTTTTAGTTTTATCAATTTTGGTATCTCAACTTCAACTTATTTTATTTCAGTTAGTTGCCAAGACAATATTTATTTATTTATTTATTTTAAAGGGGTCCTATTATGCTCTTTTACAAAGTCTTGATTTTGTTAGAGAACATGCTAGAACATGCTCTCATGCTTGGTGGTTCGAAAATCGCATTATTTTTCACATAATTTACATTATTACAATACCTTCTTCCCCAGCCTGGCACAAACGGCTCGATTAGTTCCGGGTTTAATGAAGGCCCGCCTTCCGAAAAACGAAATGTGTTGTGATTGGTTAGCTGTCCCAGTGCGTTGTGATTGGCGAACAGCTTAGACGGTGTTTCAGTACTGCCCCGCCCCTTGCCAAAGCAGCAAGTTCGTCAATATTGCCATATCAATTCAGACCCCGAGAATATTGAACAAGAGGATCACGTGGAACCTGTGCACGCACGGATATTACAAGACATATTAGAGTGGTAACGTTAATGTTGTTTTTTTTTTTTTTTTTTGGCTAAATCACGTTTTAGATAAGATGTCAACAACAGCTTAAAAATGACTGCATTTATTATGTACAGATAAGTGCAACGGTAATATGTATTATGTTTATTGTTCTTTAATTCTAACATTATAACATGAAATGCAGCAAAACTGTTATACAGTTGAATTTATTTATACCATAGTCCCACAGATTTACACTATTTGTGGCGTCATATACAGGTGCATCTCAATAAATTAGAATGTCGTGGAAAAGTTCATTTATTTCAGTAATTCAACTCAAATTGTGAAACTCGTGTATTAAATAAATTCAATGCACACAGACTGAAGTAGTTTAAGTCTTTGGTTCTTTTAATTGTGATGATTTTGGCTCACGTTTAACAAAAACCCACCAATTCACTGTCTCAACAAATTAGACTACTTCATAAGACTAATTAAAAAAAAAAACATTTTTAGTGAATTGTTGGCCTTCTGGAAAGTATGTTCATTTACTGTATATGTACTCAATACTTGGTAGGGGCTCCTTTTACTTTAATTACTGCCTCAATTCGGTGTGGCATGGAGGTGATCAGTTTGTGGCACTGCTGAGGTGGTATGGAAGCCCAGGTTTCTTTGACAGTGGCCTTCAGCTCATCTGCATTTTTGGTCTCTTGTTTCTCATTTTCCTCTTGACAATACCCCATAGATTCTCTATGGGGTTCAGGTCTGGTGAGTTTGCTGGCCAGTCAAGCACACCAACACCATGGTCATTTAACCAACTTTTGGTGCTTTTGGCAGTGTGGGCAGGTGCCAAATCCTGCTGGAAAATGAAATCAGCATCTTTAAAATGCTGGTCAGCAGAAGGAAGCATGAAGTGCTCCAAAATTTCTTGGTAAACGGGTGCAGTGACTTTGGTTTTCAAAAAACACAATGGACCAACACCAGCAGATGACATTGCACCCCAAATCATCACAGACTGTGGAAACTTAACACTGGACTTCAAGTAACTTGGGCTATGAGCTTCTCCACCCTTCCTCCAGACTCTAGGACCTTGGTTTCCAAATGAAATACAAAACTTGCTCTCATCTGAAAAGAGGACTTTGGACCACTGGGCAACAGTCCAGTTCTTCTTCTCCTTAGCCCAGGTAAGACGCCTCTGACATTGTCTGTGGTTCAGGAGTGGCTTAACAAGAGGAATACGATAACTGTAGCCAAATTCCTTGACACGTCTGTGTGTGGTGGCTCTTGATGCCTTGACCCCAGCCTCAGTCCATTCCTTGTGAAGTTCACCCAAATTCTTGAATCGATTTTGCTTGACAATCCTCATAAGGCTGCGATTCTCTCGGTTGGTTGTGCATCTTTTTCTTCAACACTGTTTCCTTCCACTCAACTTTCTGTTAACATGCTTGGATACAGCACTCTGTGAACAGCCAGCTTCTTTGGCAATGAATGTTTGTGGCTTACCCTCCTTGTGAAGGGTGTCAATGATTGTCTTCTGGACAACTGTCAGATCAGCAGTCTTCCCCATGATTGTGTAGCCTAGTGAACCAAACTGAGAGACCATTTTGAAGGCTCAGGAAACCTTTGCAGGTGTTTTGAGTTGATTAGCTGATTGGCATGTCACCATATTCTAATTTGTTGTGAATTGGTGGGTTTTTGTTAAATGTGAGCCAAAATCATCACAATTAAAAGAACTAAAGACTTAAACTACTTCAGTCTGTGTGCATTGAATTTATTTAATACACGAGTTTCACAATTTGAGTTGAATTACTGAAATAAATGAACTTTTCCACGACATTCTAATTTATTGAGATGTGTAACGGAGGCCAGCGGGTAAGTGCTGTGCAGGTAAACCTCACTCCCCTGATCTCAAAATGAGGCGCTCTAGCGACAGACGCTAGAGGCCGTGGCTTTTAGCCTCCTTGTTAGAGCGTCCGCCTCCCATACCGACGACCCGGTTTCGAGACCCACTCGGAACGAGGTGTGGCAGGTGCGGACCCCGGTGGGTAACAGATGCACCTGTATATGCAAATTAATTCTCTGCGAGCGGAGGCACTGTTGGAGCTCGAGAGAGCGAGGTTTCCCCAGTAACGCTGTACACAATGCAGTGCTCCGCTCACAAACGCTGCTTTATCAGACATTACATGCAAGATGAAATGAAAATGACATCCAAAATTTTCTGAAGATGGTCAGTTTCCTTCAGAAATACAGTGATATAAAAACACCTGCACCGGGTTTTGATTTTGAAACGTGCAGTGCTCAACCAAGTTCTCCCCACCTGCCAACCATTCGAATTTCCAAAGGCGGGATTTATTTTAATGATATTCTAATGGGCCGCTTTGTGACGTCACAAACACCGGAAAACAACGCTGTAGTCCAAACGAAATATCTCCCTTTGGAGTGGACTTTGAGATTTGTAACTTTGTAGATCTTTTTATGCCCAAACTGCAGACAGGGCAATGACAAACGCTATGTAGTACAGTACAAATATTTTAGCGTCCCTTATTTAATTTTCATAATTCACTAAACCTCTGACCACTGGATAAAACACCTTCAGCCAGCATGCATTATAAAACACTCTTGCTTTTAAGCCAAATACACACTGAAACTAATAATTTACCACCATCTGGATGTACTGTAAGTCACTATTCTCTCCATTAGCACTGTTTTGAACTTACTGTTTGAATGCTTTTTTTTACTGGATCCTTGGACTTAGGAGTTGACCGGGTTAAAATGATGTGATTGCAAAAAAACAGCTTCTTTTAATTTTTAAGGCATTGTTTTCGTTATAATGTAGCCTACTGATTCACATTAGTAATCAATAAATAATTATTATTCCACAACTCTGCCTCCCCTGGCATGCTCTCGCACCCCAGACCAAGTCCGGTTGCATTCATTCACGTGAACTGTCGAGATGAGAGGTGACCCCTCCTGGTAGTGACAGTAGTCCCAGACACTGACGCTTTGACGCTCTTAGTACAGGCAATCTGTCAGAAGCACCGGTGTCGCACGATAACGTACTGCGAACCGGCCCACTTCAAGCACTGTTGGGATCGAATTAAATTGTAGTTGTTGTTTTTTTTCTGATGACTGTTGTTACAGCAGAACAACATATCCCGGGCATATTATAACCTTGTTGTGAACCTTCTGGGAGTGTTTCGTTGATCTTCCTCTGGTAGTTGTGGCTGCTGTGACCGTAGACTGAAATAGGACCCCTTTAAGTTTGAGCATTTCATCTCATTTTTATACTAGTAATATTTATTTTATTTGAGCTTTATTTCAATTACAGAAAACAAAGTTTAATTGTTTTATTATTAGTTAACAATAACAACATTGCCAAATATTAGCATATTAAAGTGCGTCTTTTTTTTGGATTTTAAACCACTTTATTGTGCCGTATGCATTTTAATATGCAGATAAACTATAAGCAAGCCGTTCAAAGGAAGATTAACCCTGAACTAAACCAGAATTAGTCCAAAATGAGGCCAAAACAGCTTGATCTCCTTTTTTGACACCCAAATGAAGTGTATTTACAAATGCACTACAGTAATATAAGTCTACACTAATGTATTTGTTCATATTAGCTTGGTAACTGTAAATAAAAACCGTCTCAGACCTTCCAGAGGGCCAGTACCAGCAGAGCCAGAAGCTGCAGTCCTCCCAATGTGCTCCCAACAATCACCCAGATGGGAATCCGGTAATCTTCCTCCTTCCTAAGCTCCAGGATTATCTACAGAACCAAAATCCAAAAGCTTAAAGTCAAATTCTAGGAAGAAAATTCTAGGTATACAAGATCAGGCCTCATATGCAAACCTGCACAAATGAATGTTAGAAGATGTGTGTGTAATTAAGTTGACTAACACTGTATTTTTGCACCAGTTATCAAGTAAAAAAAGACTGATTTATCCATAAGGGGGCAGCACATCACTTGAGTTATTTTGGTTCTCAGAAGAATTTGTTCATTTTTCACCTGCCCATCAGAAAAAGCCTTAAGAGTGTATTGAAAAAAAACACACAAACACTTAATTTCTGTAAGTAACTGGTCTTTCTTTCTCATTACACCTGTATATGTCACACTAGTTTCTACTTACAGCACAAGCAAATGTAATAAAGGAACTCAGATGCATCATTTCATTTCATATCCATGAAGTGTCTCATGTACCATGATTTACAGCATTCTGGAGGTACTCACGTGTCTCATGGGTCGTTCCTCGTGGAGGAACATCGGACTTGAGGGGCTCAACTCAACTACAGCCGTCATTACCAGATCTAACCGTTTAAATTTCACCTGAGGAATGAGATGAAGAGGTTTTTAAATAGAATCTCTGCTAAAAACAGCTCATAACAATTTAAAGTCCTCTTCGATATGTCCTGCACCAACTTTCCGTTTCAATAGGAAATTAGCACAAAAGTTTGCTTTGGGAAAATTGACATACTGTATATAATTAGAGGAAAAGTAGATGTATTTAATAATATATGGACCCCTTTAAACAATTTGTTAACAAGTAGATCATGTGGAATGTAAAATAATAATGATAATAATCAAACAATAATGTGAACAAATGCCTGATGTGAGAAATTATTATTTTTTACAATAACAGATACTAGACTGATAAATGTAATTTTCTTGTTAATATATTATTATTATTATTATTATTATTATTATTATTATTATTATTAAAGTATAATTTGTGCGTTTGTGTGAATATATAATACAATAAAAAATTGCATATATATTTTTTTATTATATTATTTAATATATATGCTGGGGTGGAAAAGTTCTGTATGGGATAATACAAATATAGCTGAAAAAAGACAGAAAAACCTTTATACAATTTGTTAACAATTAGGTAAAGTGGCTTGTAAAATCATGATGACTGTGAACAAATTCCTTATGTGAAAAATTATTATAACAGATACTGTACTGATAAATATAACTGTAATTTATTTTCCTGTTAATTTCTTATTTTTTAATTTTTTTTATTTTGTATTGTATTATATATATATATATATATATATATATATATATATATATATATATATATATATATATATATATATATATATATATATATACCACCTATTATGTTTTATTATTTCTGTTTTATGCGTTTATGGTTTGATTTTAATGTACAGTACTTTGGTCAATTTTGTGGCTGTTTTTAAATGTGCTTTATAAATAAATGAAATAAATGAACTTGAACTTGAGCTGACCACCTATTAGCTGGATTTCCAGCAGGGTTCACGGAGAATGTCTGAGATACTCACAGCTAATAAAGTATGCAGATTGAGCCATCCTGTCGCGGTGATGCTAACGTCTCCTTGGGGAAGCAGGTTGATTCTACACTGCGCTAATACTGTGTCGCTGGTGGATGCGTTCTGTGAACACAAATAACACAATATGAATGACATGAAATGCTTTTTGATCACTTGGAAACTGAATGTGCCAAAGATGAAACTGTAAGTGAATCATTTCCAATTTGGAGCACATATAGATTCCAAACGAATGTTTGTGTTATCTTTAGCCATCAGGAAGTGATCAAGTTGGGTGGGTGGTTTGTTTTCATCAAGCTTGTCACTTTAACCTTCTGTTGCTTTGTTTCCCTGCAGATGGATGCAATTTGTGTACCGCAAAACTTTTGAAGAAGTTTGGACGATGTGTAAATAGTTTACCATGTGTGGGTTGAGAGAGAGATCTTCCTGTGAGGACGAGCCGGCGGAAATGACGCGTGGAGCATTGCAGTGTGAGCCAGCCATCTGAAACAAACAAACAGAGGTCTTAGAGGGACAGTTCACCCCAAAATTTAAATTTGCTGTTAATTTACACACCCTCAGGCCATCCAAGATATAGTTGACTTTTTTCTTCAGTAGAACAGTAAAGAAGATTTTTAGCTGAAACTCCCTGCCGAAAAAAAACAATAGACACCATCACAAAATTTGTAATGGTTTTACTGGTTATAATGGGACTTGTATTGGTTTTAATGGAAACTGGAATATGGAATGGAATATTTAATGGAATATGTCCCAAAATACACTACAGAAAACCATTTTTTAATGGTTTTAAAGGTTAAAAGTTGATGATTTTTAATGTTTGTAATGGTATTTGTAGTGGAAACCATTAGAATTTTCCATGATGGTTTCTATTGTTTTTTTTTTTTTTCAGCAGGGACAGCTGTGATCCTTGGTGATACATAAAATGCAAGTCAGCAGCTATCATCTCTTTGAGAGTCAAAAAAGGCATAGCAGGCAACACAAAATGAATACCTGTGGCTCCTGATGATATATTGAGGTTTTATGAAGTGAAACGATCAGTCTGTGCAAGAAACTGAACATTATTTACAAGATTACCTGTAATCCTGGGGAAATTTGATTCTTTCTCGCAAACTGATTCTTTCGGACAGTTTGTTTCAATGAACTGGTTCAATTCACTAGATGCTGAATGTAAAGCAAAAATATTATTAAACCACCTATACTAATGATGCAAAATGTGGATGTTTTACATATCTAAAGCATATAAAGTGAATAAACTTGTCTTCTTTTTAAATAAACAAAGAGAAACCATAAAAACATGCGCACATCAGCGGCTCATCAATTCTTCGGTCCGAGTCAAACTGTTTCCTCAGTTCAGTGACTGTTGGAGGAATGATTCATTCATCACAGGATCAGATACGCTGGTATTTTGGCTCATTTCGAGTCCCAGTGACTGTCAGGCATCTGAAAGTGAGTTTTGATTGAGTAACTTGTAGATCTGAGCTGCTTGAGCCACAAACTGTTTCAGATGCTTCAGTCCTATTTGGTGAACTGATTCATCCAGTTTACTAAAAAAAAACAAAAAAACAAAACAGTTAAAAAGAATGATTCGTTCGTGAACCGGACATCACTCCGGACCGTTTGCCTAAGGCTCTGAATTATAATCTTGTAAATAATATTCACTTTCTTGCACAGACTGATCGTTTCGCTTCGTAAGACCTCAATATATCGTCAAAAGCCATGTGTATTAATTTTGTGCTCCTTGATATGCTTTTTTTTATTCTTAAAAACGGACAGCGGTTCATGCATTTTATGACTCACCAAGGGCTAAAAATCCTTGGTGCTAAAAAGTTCAAAATCTTCTTTAATGTTCTACTGAAGGAAAGTAATCTTGGATGGCCTGAGGGTGAGTAAATTAACAGCACATTTTCATTTTTGGGTGAACTATCATTCTTGATAACAAAACAGATGAGGATTTACACAAGAACAGCACTCACTAAAACAACTACTGATTGAATTCAAGCTGTGCCAGCTCAAATAAACTGGATAAACAGATTGCTTGCATTATGAAACAGGCAAAATAACAAGCTCTGGAAGCAGTTAAAGGATTTGTTTTCAATAATTACACAATGTTCAGTTTCAGATGAACTGTTTCTTTAAAAACAAAGTTCATAATTTGAGGCTGAAATCTGATTAATTGAAAAATCTGTAAACATAATTAAGACAAAAATTGCACCTGATCAATATCCAAGTCTGAGAGGCGCAGGAGAGCGTTTGCATTTCTGGTCACAGCGAAGACGTTTAACGTGAAGAGAAGCTCAGATACGGGAAACATGCCGAGATTTTGGATCTGCAAAACAAATAGTTTTAGCGTCTTTTCTTAAAGTCCAAAGAAAATATTTAGTTTGTTCAAATGCACAGTATGTGCTCTGATTCATTCTGGAGAATATTATTTAAAACCAAGTTGGGATGTGAGGAGCCCACCTGATAAGAGAGATTGAAGGGCGGTCCGGTCCCAGCATGGAAGCTCTGGCCAAGCTCAGGTTTGATCTCAAAACGGGACGGGCTGGAATCTCTGAAAGAAAGACTCACTGTATGAATGATTCAATATTAAATAATCATTTATTAGCTTTGAGATATTTCTGGGTGAAAACCTGTCAAGAACATGTCTGTGTCATATTTCACCTCAAAAATCAGAAGAAAAAAGAATGCAATTTTTATCCTCATTTTGTGCTGTTTTTGGACCATTAAGATTTTTTATTAAATTAAAATCTATTATTATAGTTTTCTTAATATTTTGAATTAGTTTTTTTTATTCCATTTTAATTTCTAATATATATATATATATATATATATATATATATATATATATGTGTATATATTATACTGTATGTTTGTATGTGTGTGTGTGTGTGTGTGTGTGTGTGTCTGTATATATATATATATATATGTAAATAACTATTACTAAAATAAAAAAAAACTTAATTTAAATTTAAATTTAAATTTTTTATATAATTGTATATATTTGTATTTAAATTTTATATATTTTTTATATTTTTATAAAAAAAATATATATATTTTGTTGAGAATTCTTTGCATGCAATGACTGTCTTAAGTCTGGAACTCATGGGCATCACCAGAGACTGTGTTTCCTTCTTTGAGATGCTTTGCCAGGCCTTTACTGCAGCTGACTTCAGTAGTTGTTTGTTTGTGGGTCTTTCTGCCTTTAGTTTTGTCTTCAGCGAGTGAAATGCTGCTCAATTGGGTTGAAGATCAGGAGATTGACTCGACCATTGCAGAATATTACACTTTTTTACCTTCAAAAACTCCTGGGTTGCTTTTGCTGTATGTTTTGGGTCATCGTCCATTTGTATTATGAAGCGTCTAATCAGGCCTTGTTTGCAGCTCGTGGTGAAGCCTCTGTATTTGCTCTGGTGAAGTCTTCTCTTGATTGTGGACTTTGACAGTGACGCGTCTGCCTCCTGGAGAGTCTTCTTCTCTTGGCTGGATGTTGTGAAAGAGTTTTTCTTTACCATGGAGAGGATCCTCCGATCATCACCACTGTTGTCCTCTGTGGACGTCCAGGCCTTTTTATGTTTCTGAGCTCACCAGTGCATTCTTTTTTCTCAGAATGTACCAAACTGTTGATTTGGCCGCTCTGAAAGTTCCTGCTATCTCTCTGATGGATTTGTTTTGATTTTGAAGCCTAACAATTGTCTGTTTCTCTCGTATGAAGAACTCCTTTGATTGCATGATGTGGGTTCACAGCAACAGCTTCCAAATGCAAATGGCTCACTTAGAATCAACTCCAGACCTTTTACCTGCTTAATTGATGTAGAAATAACGAATGAATAGCCCACATCTGTCCATGAAACAGCTTTTGAGTTAACTGTCTAATTACTAAAGGTCCCTTGAAAAAGGGGGAGGTACATATTAAAGAGCTGTAATTCCTAAACCTTCCCTCTAATTGTGATGTGAATACCCTCAAATTAAAGCTCAGAGTGTGCACTTTAAGCCCATATTCATTATATAACATTATGTGTGTCCAAATATATATGGACCTACTGTACAGCATATATTATTTTATTTCAGTTAAAGTGTATTTTATTTCAAGTAACAAATATTTTTATGGTTTTAATTTTAGTTTTATTTAACTATAATTACCCAGGTTAAAATATTAGTATTTTTTTTAGATTACAATGATGATAATTATATCATATAATTTATAATATAATATAATATAATATAATATAATATAATATAATATAAACACTTGATTTTTGGACATTTCTTTGTGAGTTTCACGCAACTGTGTTACCTTGTGAAGAGAATATCAGCCTCATATTTTAGATTATGATATATGTCATTGATGTTGTCCTCTGGAGACATTTCTTCACCTTCACTGCAATGAAACAGACAGATTAATCTAAAAAAATCTATAGCTGTCTTAAACCAACATAAATTTTTCTTTCATTCTTTCATTCATTTTATACATCAATAAAAAAATATCCTCAAATGAGATTCTCATCAGTTCAAAGGTCACAACCTCACCTGGAGACCCTGAGAGTGATCTGGACGTAGTTCAAGAAGACAGATCTGCTGAACTCAAACTCCAGTCGAAAATACACCTGGATAAATGAAACAAAATGTGAACGAAAGACAACAGAGAAGCCAAACGAAACACAAAACGCAACTAAAGGACGTACTGTTCTCCTAGTCGTTTATGGTTTCTGCGTTTCTCACTGTCGTCTAATTGGCGGTACTGTGATTAATGCAATTGCTGCTTTGTACCGGATTTGAACATAAGCTGCAATGAATTTCCAGCGGGATCTAGAGACGCGAGTGGATTCAAGTAGTCAAATGAAGAGTCTGGAGCGACGCCAGCACAGCGAGAGCACAGGAAACCGCACAGAAACACCAAATAATCACAGAATGTACCTGTAAACTCTCTGAGGAACAATCCCACTGAGAGACAGACTGATCAAACATGCATGGAGCATGAGAATCAGACCTTCGGTATGTGAAAAACAGCAGAGAAATGTCCTGTTCGGACAGGCATAAACAAATATCTGCATATGAAGAGAATTATGGGATTTTACATGATGAGTTTTTCCGTTGTCAGGAAGATTATGGACATCTTTTAATAACCTCGGGCTTCTGTTTTGTCGCAGATTGACTCCAACATTCTCTAAAATTGGAACATGTTACATGTATTTTTCCAAGCAATCAGGCAGCAGCATTATTTTGACCACATCTTCACTAACTAAAAAGTACCCAAATGAACCAATACAATGTTTTTGGAAATGCTACAATGGAAATAAAATGGCTTTTGGAAATGCATCAGTGGCAATACCATGTTTTTGGGCATTTATCCTGTATATATCATGCCATATGTTTATTGTAATTGAATATCACGGTATATAACATTGCCGTCTGATACCTTCACTAAACCATGCAACCATCACTTGAATGATCAGTAATATTCAGACTAGTCAGTTGTTACAGGTTTGAGGCGTCTCACCTGAGCAAAGGACCTCATGAACGGTGCGCTGACGTTGCAGATTCGGTAGAGACTCGTATCATCAGAGTTCAGACACTCGATCGCAATGTCCGAAGGTGCCTGAAAAACAAACAAATTTTCAGTTCCAAACCAATGCATTTCTGCTGAGAAAAGCCCACAAAAGAAGATCATTCCAAGACATTATGGACTAAATCACTGAATGGAAAAAAAGTGATTTTAGTAGTCAATATACTGACTTTAGACGTTTTATTTGCACCAGTCTATCACTTGAACTACAGTCTGCATAAACTCATTTTACAATTTGGTTCATTCATCTAAGACATATTTCATCCATAAAAAGCCTTAAATGTTTAGAAATTTTAATTATTTGAATATTTGAAGTTTTGATCTAAACATGCAATGTTTTTTAGTGTTTTGTGCTATGAGCACCTATTCGTTTGTGATTACGGAGTTTTTTTAATGTATTTGAATTAATTAGATTTTTTTCCCATTTATTGATCATTAATATAATTTCTACTCTATAAAATACAGTATTTTAGAGCAGTATTTACTTAACAAAATGTTAATAAATTTACTTACCTAAAAAATGTATATTAAATATTTATATGACTTTTCCATGAAGATTTGATTTAATTGTCATGACTTAATCACAATTTTAAAAGTCCCTCATATGGGTTAATCAAGACCATGGGAACCCTGCTAATTAAATAAAAATGGCAGTTGTTAAAAGAACAAATTAAAATAAGAAACATGACTTCAGTTTACATCTTGATTTTTAGCTTACCAGTTTTTTAAATTACCAGTGCATTTATTACTTTTTTAGTCAATTGTGATTACAGGGATTATTTCTTTAACTTTTATGTCTTTATAATTAATTTAATTCAATTTCAATTTGATAATTTGCTTTAAAATGTCCCTTGCATATTCAGGTTGTTCTTTAATTAAAATAGCAGTTGTCAAGGAAACAAATTAAAATAAGAACATGATTTGTTTGCATCTTAATTCTTAGCTGTTTTAGCTTACTTTATAGCTTGTTTTGTGTATTTTTAAATCATTTTAACATTTCTTTTAGGGCTGTTTGTGTGGTATATGTGTTGCTCAGTCACTTATCGGGTTCCAGTGAGATTAGGATGCTGCTTATGAAGTCACTGAGGAAGTTCACAAGGCTTTGGATCGGATCCACACACACGACTCATAGTTTCCCTTTCACTCTTGGCCTCTTTATCAGCAACCCCTTCCATCTCACGTTTGAATTCCTTCTTTAATGCTCTAAACCCTCATAAATACAGGTGAATCCTGGGCTGAGAAAACAAACCTTCACCACCAGACTGGAGAACTGGAGGTTTGGAGAATGCGTGATGTGCAGGATCGTGCTGTACGCGTTTTCTCCTCGGTTCTCTAAACGCGCCTCCACCAGAACTTTCCTCCGGCTGGCCTCCACCAGACGCTCGCTGCTCGTCCTCTGATGGACACACGGCGGCCACGAGGAGCGCTCGCGTCGCCCGCAGAACTGCCTGAAAGAGACAGAGACATAACAGGGTTTCTGAAGGTATATTTAAGACTTGTTTAAGACCTTTTTAATGAATAAATTGAGAGGAACACAATATGTCAGTATGTTCTCAAAATGTAAATGCATAGAGAGTAGACAAGAGGTCATATTAGTAACACTTTAAAGTTTGAAAATACAACTTCCAACAGATTTGCACTATTTTTAATTCATTTTATAAAAAATTTAAAATAAAATAAAATAAAATACTGTAGTTTATGACTTGAATAGCTCGGCTCCCAACCACTAGAATATGGGAAAAAAACCTTTTACTGTTACTTTTATCTGATCACGATGCAAAAATGTGATGCTCATCAGTATTTTTGTCTAGATGAAGACATAAGAAGTCTTGTTTTCTGAGAAATGGATCAAAAATGAAGTGAGTTTACGATTAAATAAGAACAAAATATGTGCTAATGGGTTCAGAAACTTTTACCTAATTCATAGAAATGGAATGTATTCCCCACTGACAGATTGTTTTCATCTTTTAAGCATAAACTCCCTTAGTCGTGTTCAATTATTCAGAAAAAAATGACTTCATATCTTCATTTTGTATCTAAGGATGCTTATAGATACTGTAAAACAAGTCAAATACCGAGTAAGAAAATCCATGACTACACTGCCAAAAAATGATTTTCTTACTAATATTTCAGTCTTGTTTTCCATTACAAGTATCAAAACATTCTTAAATCATGATACATTTACTTTAATAAATTTTTCAGAAAACAAGACATAATATCGTCATTTTGCTTCTCAAGTAAATGCATCTTGATTCAAGAATGTTTAGACGTTTATACTAGAAAACAAGACAAAAATACTAAAGGTCTTGCAGAGTATGAAATTCTCGTCTGAAATTTTCGCATGTTAAAAAATAAATAGGAACTCACGTGTCAATCACGTTTACACACTGCCTCCGAAACTTTCGTCCGTCATAAAAAAATAAATAAATAAATAAATAGGTTTGATTTTCTGCGTTTTCGCAGAAAATTTCGGACTCAGTGTGCAAGGACCTTAAGAAAATCCTTTTTTGCAGTGTATGAATTTAAGACTTTATACCCAATTTAAGACCTTTTTAAGGCCTTAATTTATCAATTGTGACTTTTTAAGACCTTCTGAAACCCTGCTTAAGGACTGAGGTGTTTCAATGTGCGAGGAAGAGCTAAATTGTGCATTTGAAGACAAACCTGGGATCTAATAGGTCAGAGCTGCTCTGCAGGACGAGGTTGGGAATGCACCGATCGTCATTATCACAACCGTTCCAGAACGGAAGCTGGAGAGAAAGAAATGTCATTTGGAAGGATGCAAGACAAAAGTGTTATCAGTCTGTCTGTGTGTCTGTCTGTGTCTCTGACCTCTGACTGCAGACTGGTGGGCCACCCGTCGTCCAGCACCGGCCCTTCATCTGCGTTCTGCAGGCCTGCGTTAACACTGAAGACCAGGGGTTGCGTGTAGTCTGTCACTTCCTGTGTGAACAAACAGTAAGATACCATTCAAGCACTGCAAAGATGATTTTTTACTTCATATTTTGTCTTGTTTTCCAGTACATATATCTAAATATTCCTAAATCAAGATATTTACTAAAATATCAAAATAATGCCAAAATATCTAAGCTTAAAACCACATTGGGAGATATTTTTCTTGTTTAAAGCATACACTAAGTGCACTTCCTTTTCTGAAAGACTCTTTTTATTTCATTTTCTGAAAGACTCTTTATATTTTAAGTAAGTAAAAAAATGTACCTTGATTTAAGAATGTTTAGATATTTCTACTGGAGTAGAAATAAAAAGTATTTTACTTTTTGCATTAAACAGTTTCCATATTGCACAAACATTAATATTCCTGAAAATGAATTAATATTTATAAATAAATATTAACACGTGATCATCAAATATTAAAAATATTAGATAACAACTAGTAGGGTAGAAACTGTAAAATATTTGCTATTTTTGCTATATTTGCTATATTTGAATCTTGAAAATTTGTCTGCATTTATTTGTTTCAAAATGAAATATTATTACCATTTAAAATAACTGTTATGTGAATCATTACAGTCAGCCAGTCTTCAGTGTCAAATGATCCTTTATAAATCATTCTAATTTGCTGGTTTTCTGCTAAAAAAAAAACTGATTATTCTAATTATTTTCAGTGTTGTAAACAGTTAATATTTTTATGGAAACTGTAAAACATTTTCTTTCAGGACTCTTTGATTAATTGAAAGTTCAAAAGAACAACATTTATTTAAAAGAGTAATCTTTTGTAACATTATCAATGTCTTTACTGCATGTAAATGTCTTTACTTTAATGCATCCTTGCTGAAAAAAGTATTAATTTCTTGCAAAAAAAAAAAAAAAAAAAAAATCTTACTGACCCCAAACTTTTATACCTCAATGTAGATGCTAGATTCATTAAAAAAGAGCTGAAATGGATAAAAGTGACTGCAGCGTGAATACATGTACAGAAAGTGGCTCACATGAACATGGAAATACACTTGCTGGCAGTAATCTGAGTCCGTCCGCAGGGTGACGTCTCTGGGCTGCGGCTCTTCAGTGCTGTCCAACACAGCTCTGGGGAAATAGCCATTCTCCTCGAAACCAAAGCTGTACCTCAGCGCTGAACAAAAAAACAACATCTCAATGTCAACAATAGCAACATCTCTGTTTTGCTCCCATTTCCAAATATATAGTTATCTTACAAGAGCAAATCCGGTTCATAATGCACCTTACACTCTTAAAAATAAAGCTTCCAAAAGGTTTTTTTTATTTTATTTATTTATTTATTATTTTTTTCACAGCAGTGTCATAGAAGAACCATTTTTGGTTCCCCAAAGAACTTTTCAGTGAACTGTTCCTAAAAGAAATTATTATTATGTTTTTCTTAGTTTTGAAGAACATTTTAAGAATATACATATATTAAAAAAAAATCACTATAAAGAGCCTTGTCAGATTCCATGGACTTTAAAGGTTCTTCATGGAACCATCAATGCCAATAAAGAACCTTTATTTTTAAGAGTGTACAATAAAACACAGCAACCAGAGGCTTTCAAACTCAAACTCAAACAAAAAAATTTCAAAAAAGCACCTTAAGAGTATCGTAACAGTAGTCTATATGACTTGTGCACTTCTTCTGAAGTCATATGATGCTTTTTGCTGTTTTTGTCACTCTTCTGAGGAAGATTCATTCACTTGTTTGGCAATGTACCCACACAGAGAAATTTTGGTTAGATTTTTTTAATGTTCATCCAATCTCGTTTTGTAAGTGACTTTCCTTTCTGTATAAAGATGTTTTCTTTGGACTGCTTCACTACTCAAAAGAGGTTTTACTATTAAAAAAATATCACGCTTCGAAGTCCTGATCAGAATCAAATGATTCGCAAACCCACAAAGTCCCGATCTAATTCAAGTGATTCGTGATCTGTGCTCCAAAGTCCTGATCTGAATAAAGATTCACGAACCATCATTGGGACTTCGGAGTACGTATCACGAATCTTTCAATTTGCAAACTGATTCGCGAACCCATAAATCAGTTGAAAGCAACCAGTCATCTCATACCACTGAAGTGCATGTTAAATTTATCAGTATATATTGTAATAAATATCTGAGAAATGATTGTTGTATCTGATTGTATTAGTCTATACAGTGTGATAGTCAATGTAAAAAGAGCAGATGAACACAAAACAGCTAGGATGTAGGTTTGATTTTGACACTGGTGGGGATATAACACACCCCACTCCCACATCCAACTACCCCAACATTTTTGCATTTATCATACATTTTCAGGGGCGGACTTAATGATTTGGGGGCCCTAAGCAAATTCCAGGTATGGGGCCCCAACACAATAACTATGTGCTCTTTTACGCCTAACCCTTATTTTGCTCACTCACTCCCATAGTTTATAGTTTATTTATCCCTTCACAATGAGTAATTAGTCAACCTGATGCTGTTCTAAAGCCATATTAGGCTACCTTATTTTTATTTTTTTGGATCACAAAAGAAGATAAAAAAAAAATGCTTGCACTTGTCCATTTAATAAATTGTAAACTTTTTCAATCTTTTTACAGACATGAAATTATCCCATGCAACTCATTCCATAGTCCAAGTGTTCTGAAGGCATATACAGTAGGGTTTGTCGAGAAACAAATTGAAAATGTAATCTATTATTAAGCAAAAATCTCCAGTCATTGCATTCGTGCATTTATACGTGCATTTTATTCTTCTGATTGTCTATATTATATATTGTGTTTTTGCTATTTTGTACATTGCCTATTTGTATATTTGTATATTATTCTTTTATTATCCGTGTCCTGTCCTATTGCTGTCTTTCTGTTGCACTGTAGAGCTTCTGTCACTATAACAAATTCCTCGTATGTGTAAGCATACCTGGCCAATAAAGCTCATTCTGATTCTGATTCTAATTTTATATCATTGCGCGGCAGTGCACGCTGGCGTGCCAAGGAAAATCACACAAGAGAGTCATTTTAATACATCAAGACAAATAAAATTATGACTTGAAACACAATACTTCCTTTACTGAGGTGAATATCTCTGTTCTGAGACAGTCAAACAGTAATATACAGTCTAGAATGCATGCAAAGAGCGCTCCCTCATATAATCACTAATAGCTGTCACTCACTTCAGTTTATTGCGATCTCACGACGTTCCGTTAATAAGCTCTCTGCACTGCACAATTAATCTCTTATTTACATCACATCTAGCGGTGAGTGGATTCTAACTTAAACACTTCTGGTCATTGCGTTCAAGAAATTAACAGATATGTCTGTGATTGGCTACATTGTTCAACGCTGCAAATATGTTTCTGCAATATCAGATTCCCCGGGGCCCTAAGCGGCCGCTTACCTCGCTTATTGGTTAACTCCCCCCCTGTACACTTTTGACCACAGTTGACCACTAAATTCTACACCCTTGGGAACAAACCCCAATGGAAGCCATTTTAGGCCACTTTTGGGTATTCTTATTTGGATATTTTTAAGCGACATTCTGCTAAGCATCTCCTATTGTGCTCTGCTGAAGAAATCGGAACAATAAATGACAGACTTTTAATTTTTGGAGAAACTAGACTTCAATCCGGACTAAAAATATGGCCAGTATTTGATAAAAGGGTGAATGCTATCTGTCCGTGACTCTCAGACACATTTATGTTCTGTCCTGATCTTATAAGTTCCAGATGGGAAATGTAGGGGATGCCTGACACAGTTTTAGTATGGTTTCTAAGGGCTCCTCTCGCTCTAAATGCTGGGATTAAAGTGTTTTATCTTTGGCTGGAGGCTTTATGCATTAGGAAAAATTGTTCTAATATTAAGGAGTGACCTTTCGAGTAAACATCTGAAAGACATTACTCACAGGCACAGGACGCTGGAAAATACAACAAATGTGCATTTATCATTCAGCCATCTGATTGGTCAGTCATTTTCAGGTTTGCAGATAGAGTCCAGTTACATACCGACAGTTTTTGGACCCGTCATCGGTGTCCGCGGCGTGATGTTCAGGCAAACGGTGGCCAACATACACGACACCTCTCGACCTCCTCGGATGCAGTCTTTATTAAAAACATTGATTTTCGAAGGCTCAAAATGAATGCTGATCCCCACGCGGACGACACTGCGAGACCTGTTTGAAAACACATGAAGTTATAAAACTGCCTCAGGAGAATTATTTCAGCTATATTATTATTTCAGCTAGTTGCCATAGCGACATTTCTCATTTTCATTTACTTTAACTTGATGTAATAAAATAACAACTGAAATAACAACTAATTAAATCTATAAACATACCTTAAAAAATGACAAAAACACACAACAAAATGACTAAAACTTTAACTAAAATTAAAATGAAAATGGATAATATATAAAAAGCTAATTCAAAATATTAATAAAAACTATACTTAGTATATCAATGATACAAAAAAAGCACGTTGTTATACATTCACATCCATTTACATCATATTAAAACTGTCCATGTGAATATTTGTGGAATTATATTGTATTAAAATAATACGTCGTACAGTATTTTATATATTTTTATTTTCACAAGTGATGATGGCTCAAGCCGCCAGTGTTATTTTAGTATCTTTGAGATCCAGTTATATTTTTAAATTATGATTTTTTTATATTAATCTTAAAACAATATAATTTTTTTTTTTTTTTTTTTTTAGATTTTCTGTTTTCGTTTAAATTTTAGTTAAAGTTTAAGTAATTTAATTGTGTCTGTGTAGTTCTTATTACTTTTTATTTCAGTTTTAGTTATTTTAGTGAAATTTTTGTATAAAGTTAAACTAAATGAAAATGAAAAATGTTGCTTTGGCAACTAGCTGAAATATAATAAGTTTTTTTTTTTAAATAATTAGTTTTATTATTTTATTTCAAGGTTTTTTTTTGTTTTTTTTGTTTTTACATTTTAGTTTTAGTTAACTATAATAACCCTGTAAGACACAGCTCTGGAAATGGGTGCTAGGTTAAGCTATTGGTTCATAAGTATGACTCTTAACTTAACCTGCCCCATGTGAAGTGTGTAAACTCACCAAAGCAGAACTGCGGCGCCTAAAGCGCCTACGGACAGATCTATGAGCTCATCTCCATTCACATCCATCTTCCCATGCACACTGCGGCCAAAATAACGGAGACCTGGAGAGATGTCACCAGCGGCTATTCTCTGACATGAGTGACAAGAATTAAAAATGATCAAATAAGGTGCAAAAGGTCATAACCTGTTATTATATTCTGTATTTTGGCTTGACTGGAATGCCGTTTAATCATGTTTATTAAATATAAGTGACTCCCAGTTTAGTCTTACCTGTTTGTACTTGGGTTGGATGCTGTTTTGTTGGCCGTAGAAGAGATAGATGGCTCCCTTGTGATTGTCTTCCAATGGTGCACCCACCACCAGCTCACTGAAGCCGTCACCATTCAAGTCCGGAAGAGTGGACATGGCCGCGCCAAACCGAGAATCATGGGTCTTTTCTGATGGTCCAAGAGTCCCATCTGGTATAAAAGAGCCCTGCGGAATAAACAGAGAAAGAAAGACAAGAATATATTCATTAAAATGGCTGTGTTTAGAATCGAATACTAGTATACTAATCTTAAGCATGCAACAGTGTTGTCGCTTGACCTCGTGGCATCCAAACCATCTCAGACGTTTGTTTGATGTTCATGTTTTTTTTTTTTTGTTTGAGGACACGACTAATCCCCGTCAGTAAACTACTGCCTTGTTGTATTTCTGACATACTGACACAACGTTCAAATTATTTGCAACACCCGCTTTGTCACTTCCAGTGTGGATAGCCTCAAGCTGTTGGTTTATTTCGGTAATTTTTTGTTTGTTTGTTTGTTTTAGCTAGTAGAAGTTATGAATGGCTGGTAACTTAAAAATTTAGTAGCCAAATTGGCTGGTGAATGAAAAAGTTAAATTTAAACCATTAATATAATATAATATAATATAATATAATATAATATAATATAATATAATATAATATAATATAATATAATATAATATAATATAATATAATATAATATAATATAATATAATATAATATAATATAATATAATATAATATAACAATTAATTGTGATTAATCACATCCAAAATAAATGTTTTTGTTTATATAATATATGTGTGTGTACTGTGTATATTTATTATGTATATATAAATACACACTCATACAGTATATATTTTTAAAATATATACATGTATTTAAATTTATATATTAATATAATTTATATTATATATAAATATATTTAATATACAAATATAACATATTTTTCTTAAATATATACATGCATGTGTGTGTATTTATATATACATAATATACACAGTAAACACACGTATATTATGTAAACAAAAACTTTTATTTTGGATGCGATTAATCACAATTAATCGTTTGACAGCACTAAATATAATGCAATGCAATGCAATGCAATACAATACAATCCTATATCATATAATATAATACAATATAATATAATGTAATGTAACATAAAACACTAGTTAAATGAACAACGAGTCAGCAATTATAGTGTTCACGAACCATGAGTACACAAAACATGCACATCTTAACAGTTATTCGGTGACAGAAGTTGTTCAGTAAATGCTCTATCGGATTGAATTCATTCATTCACTGATTCAAACTCACTGTTCTAGAAGGCCACACAATGCATTAAGAGCCGGGGGAGTGTTACGTTTGAACAGGATAAATTCTTCTCATTTTATTTAACGATCATATTTTTTCATTTAGTACTGAACTTAAATACATAAATACTTACATGTTTCCCAGAAGACAAAATAAGTACAATTTATCCTGATCATCTAATTTAAAAAGTTTACACCCCCCGTCTCTTAATGCATTGTGTTGCCTTCTTGAGCATCAGTAAATGTTTCCACCTTTTGTAATAGTTATGCATGAGTCCCTCAATTGTCCTCTGTGTTAAAGATGGATTTCAAAATCATACAGTCACTGTTGGAAAGGGTTCAAATATGCAGAAGATGATGGAAAACCAAAGAATGCGCAAGAGCTGGAGCAACTATCTGAAGAACAGCAGGCAGTTGAACTGCTCAGGACCAACAAGGGACTCATGAACAACTATCACAAAACAGAAAGACAGTCGTGGATCATCCACGAAACGACACACAGTATTAAGATTCAAGGGTATGTAAACTTTTGAATGTGGTCATTTTTATAAATTCAGTTATTATTTTGTCTTGTGGAGTATATGTAAACATCTGTTATGTGAAATAGCTTATTAAGGACAATACTATAAATAAAAAATAGCATGCAATTTTCATGATCCCTCTTATTTTGTTTCAATTATTAACATTTTGCACATTCTGTGAGGGGTATGTTAATGTATATACATGTGTGTGTATTTATATATACATACTTAATATACATAGTACATAGTACACAAACATATTACACAAAAACTATTTCGGATGCGATTAATCGAGATTAATCATTGCCCAGCACTAAAAAATATATAGAATTTATTCTGCTGTGGCGTTGTAGATTCAGCGAGAGTTGTGTAAACAAGTGATGTATAATGAATACGGTGAATAGTATCCTACTACGAACATAACCCAAATCTTTCTGTGAACAAGTATTCTTTGAGAAAGCATTATGGTGTTGTGTTTAGGATGTTGTCACCTGTAAGCTGATGGTGTAGATGTAAACTCTGCCTTTCTCCCAGCCTTTGTAGAAGTACATGGGAGCTCCGACAAGTAAAAGATCCGTCAGTCCATCATTATCCAGATCAATCGGTGCCAGCTCACTTCCATAATACGATCCGATCTACAATTCACCAAAACACAGTCTGTAAGCATTTGACACGCACATACATTAGGCCATAGTCTATGTATCTGTTTTGGGTAGTTTCTAGATTGTATCAACAGGGCTGGCAAATTTTGAGTTAAACTTGGAGTGAGAATTCCCACAGCGGGTTGGGTGGGGTAGTTTGGGGGGAATTTTGTTATTTGGGGATATATATATATATATATATATATATATATATATATATATATACACATACATATATACACACATACAGGTGCATCTCAATAAATTAGAATGTCGTGGAAAAGTTCATTTATTTCAGTAATTCAACTCAAATTGTGAAACTCGTGTATTATCGTGTGCTTTCCACAGGAAACCTTTGCAGGTGTTTTGAGTTGATTAGCTGATTGGCATGTCACCATATTCTAATTTGTTGAGATCGTGAATTGGTGGGTTTTTGTTAAATGTGAGCCAAAATCATCACAATTAAAAGAACCAAAGACTTAAACTACTTCAGTCTGTGTGCACTGAATTTATTTAATACACGAGTTTCACAATTTGAGTTGAATTACTGAAATAAATGAACTTTTCCACGACATTCTAATTTATTGAGATGTACCTGTATATACATAATAAATATACACAGAGCACACACATATATGATGCAAACAAAAACTTTTATTTTGGATGCGATTAATCACAATTAATCGTTTGACAGCACTAATATATATATATATATATATATATATATATATATATATATATATATATATATATAGGACTTATGAGCAACTAATCATTTCTATGCATAACTCCATATTATGTATATAACCTACGCATTTGACTATCATGTTCTAAACACTTACTGTGTATGTCTTTTTAATAACTTGAATAGCTTAAGGGTTCACGTTCATGTTTAGTATGTGTGTGTTTGAAAATTCATGCTTTAAACGTTTCTTCCAGTCGTTTCTTTGTCAAATGTATCACATTCTTGTTATAGAAAACATGTCCTAAATTATACTCTGTAAGAGCGGGAAAATTCGGACCATGTGACTAACATTTTAGATTTATGAATGGGGAGGAGAAACATACAACACTCCGAGCTATGACGTTATCTAATTGGTCAAGACAACATTTGGGATGTGTCCAAAAGCCGAGTTAAATACTGAGGACACCATCAAACCTCGCTTTTCGTCATTGCTTTTGCTTTGTACTTTTATTCATGCTCGCTTTTAGCTTTTAGCTTTTTAGTCATTGTTTTCAGCCATGCTTTTTGTCATCACTTTGTGTGTTCTTTGAGCGCCATTCCAGCGTGCTCTGGCCTACATGCCAGCTGCTAACAGCATGATGAGAAGAAAAACCACCTAGTCTTGTTATATCCTATCTTTCTTTTACTTTAGTTTCTTTTCCGTTGCGAGTTTTGTGTTCTCAGTTTAAGTTTTGCCACCACGCCTTGTCTCCGAGTTCAACTCAAGTCTGTGACCGTCTCAAAACTTCTACCAGCCACAACTCTGCATCTTCAGCCAACCCCAACCACTGGCTTCCCAAGACATCACTTCAACAACTACTGAACTTCCAACCAATCAGCAACCTTGGGAAACCCCCTTTCCTGCAAAGATGACAACGAAAGGGAATCCCTTAACACAAAGGCAACGCAAGTAACCTCCAGATTCTAACTGAGCTGGTGCATTTAATATAAATTTTAGCCTCATTGAGAAACTCAATGCGAGGGTTAATTAAGTGATTGATGGTTGTTCAGGTCTATTCAATTGCACATATTGCTATAAACTTGGGATTTCACATTTTCATTCTCTTAAACTCATCCTTTCCTCACTTTCTCTCTTTCTGCAACTTGTGTGAATGCATGTGTTAGATTAGTTTACATGTCTTAGGTTTATCCAATAAAGTCTTATTTATATTGAAAAGAGAAGTATCATGTGTTTTGTGCTTACAAGTTAATGCCTTAAACTGCCGATCTTGTTACTGTGCTATTAAATAGTGTTTTCACTATATTTTGGATTTTAATATCCAGTGCAGAGTTTATGTTATGTTATCGCTGGGCGACCCAGTGATCCGCCATAAACAGTGATTCTGTTCAAATTCCCTATAAAATCATAAATGATTCCCTTTGAGCTAAATTGACCTGTTTCTCTTACAACTTATGATAAAGCCTCATTTGTTGATAAGCACGTGACTTGATTCGAAGCAAAAGAATCAGTAAGGTTTCAATGATTCGTGAATTAATGAAATGCTTCATAAAATTCTTATTTTTCATTTACAATACATAGTATTGTACAATTATGGAAAATAATAATATTAAGTTTACAGCAGTTAATTAAGTTAAGTTAACAATTAAGTTTTATAGGACAAGGACCCCTTAGACAATAGAAACATGGAGCAGGGACCTCCGATACAAAATGTGTCAAATGTGCCTTCAATATTAATGGAAAGTAGCCTAAACATATTATGATTAAGAATAAATTGTATGTACCCTAGTAAAAAATTAATATATTTAAAATACATTTATTTTATACTAAGTATAGTTCAAATCTATTAATACATTTACTGACAGATAATTCAAGACTTACTGATATAAAAATTATAATTAAACTTTATTTGGTGTACAACTTATGCATGATGAACATTTCTTAATAATAAGTCTAAAATGTGTTTTAATGTCACTTTTGATGAGGATTGTATGATCTTTGAGTAATATTTGTCTTTAAATGCAAAATATTTAAAGTGTACCTGAAGTGTACTTGCAATAGTTCCACTTTAGCACAATCATATATACTATACTCTTTACTATACTATAGTATAGTACTATACTATAATATACTATACTATACTATACTATACTATACTATACTATACTATACTATACTATACTATACTATACTATACAATACATACATACTCTTTAATTGTACTTCAGTACTACTTCTGCACAATTAATGTGCATTAAGTACAAAATCAGTTGTTCCAATTTAGCAGACTTTAAGTATACCAGTTTAGTAGCCTATACTAAAAGTACAATTGCAGGGCATTTTATTAAGTACATAAATATGAAAAGGTATTTGTAGTATACTTAGCATGAAATAAATGTATTTCAAATACATTCAAGTATATTTATTTTTCACTAGGGTATATTAAGACAGTCAATCAGAACTATGCATTTTACTGTCAGATGGACAAATAAACATTTACTGGAACTTTAGTTTCTAAGTTTACTAAAATGTAACATTTTAATTTTTAGCATTTTAATTTTAATCTATAGCCTATTTTTCTATTGCATCGATGGAAGACACATTGTGCAGCAGGTTCTTCTGAACTTGCATTTCAACCCTGAAAGTTCTTGCCGGCTTTACAAACACCAGAAAACAGGAGACACACTTTATCACATTCCCGTCTAAGTGCTTCCCTGAGGGCTCACACACACACACGGTCTGGTGCATAACAGGTTGATGGCTAAATGAATGTTGTGGTCGGCGACCGGCGGTGTTTGAAACAGTAAGCGTTTATTGTGTGCATTCACTGCAGGCCATGCGTACACAAACACACACACATGTGCAGATGAGATGCACATGGGCTGCAGAGACGCCTGCCCATCTGGAGTGGGTGACTGAGTCTAGACCTTCACTCGCTGTCTCCTGTCCACACACATGGTCCGCATTATTCTACTGATGTGCCTCTCCAATCAAACACGCCACCGTTTGAGAGAGAGAAGGTATGATGGAAAAATGCAGACAGATGGATTAAGGAAGCAGTCAGGGTAAATGTTCACCATTTAGGCCAAGTGCACACTACTACATTCACTAAACAGTTGCGGCACTTTTACATGCACTATTTCATGCAGATTAGCCCTATTATAGATTATTGACAAGACAGCACTATTTCCATGGAACAATTAACCATCTGTGGAAAGCAGACCGTAAATGGAATGTTGTTTAAAAGAGGCGATTGTGGACGTTTTGTTCTGATAATGGCAGAAGTAATTTATCAAATGATGGAGAAGAACATTATAACAAGGCTATTTTTGACTCGTGGGCTTTTTCATTCTTGCAATTTCATGGGTTTCTGCGGGTCGTTGCCAAGGCATAGGTGTATTACATAGGTGTAGAAAGTCTTAAATTTATTGTCATGGCATTAATCTTATATGAAATTTAAAAGTGAATATCTATAAATATCTACCAATAGTTTGTACGCCAAAAAATCTTGTTAGGTATATAACTTGACTTGTTATAAAATGACTTGTTAGTCATTAGATGATATTAAAATACTCTATTTAAAGATCATTTTAAATCTTTACCAATCTTTGCCACTATCCTTCAAACTACTATTTTACCCATTTGTCAGCAATACGTTTTTAATCATTTAAAATATAATAAAATTTAGTATGAATTTTGTATTTAGTATATTGTATTTAGTATGTAGTAGTAGTAAAATTTATACATTTTATTTTCCCAAAGTTATTAGAAATATTGAAGTAGACACTTTATTTGCATTCTCTCTCTCTCTCTCTCTCTCTCTCTCTCTCTCTCTCTATATATATATATATATATATATATATAAATAATCACTTTATTTTTTACTTTTTATCTTATGTCAATTTGCTTCTCAAGTAAATATTTCTTGGTTTTAAGAATATTTTAGATATTTGCACTGGAAAATGAATAAATTACTGAGGAGGAAAATTACTTTTTTGTGCACTGTAAAAAAAAAATAGTTGACCTAACTCAAAAAATAAGGCAACCTATCGCAATGAACTTTTAAGTTAACTCAACTAGCAACCGACAACTTAAAAACTTTAGTTCACGTAATGAATAAAAGTCAGTCTACACGCTAAAAAATGAAAAGTTGACTCCACTTAAAATTTCAAGGCAACTTGCTGCACAGATTTTTTGAGTTTACGCAACTTAGGACCAAGTTGTTTACTCAACTCAAGTCACTGAGTAAAGTCACGTCTCTTTTTTGTTCAGCCAACTCATTTTTGTTAGTTAACAAAACTGAGCCATAAAAAGCCAAAAAAAAAAAAAAAAAAAACCCAAACACACACACACACACACACACACAAAAAATCCCAAGTCAGCCACACCTTTAGACAATGAAGCATCTGTAATTCACACATCTTTAGATTGTGAGGGAAAGCCTTTCTGGCTCAGCTGGGACTCGAACCAGAGATCTTCTAGCTGTGAGGAGACAGCATTCCACTGAGCCACTCACGCTGTGCTTAGCCACAGACATTAAATACAGACACTTGTGCAATAATAATAAATAAAAAAAACTTGCAAAACTTGCAAAACTTTTTTTCCAGCGGTGTAAAGTCCAGGGGACAAAGAGTAAAAGTCCTGTCATATGTTTATTCCCCCCATGAACTCAGCAGCTGATTTCACCAGAGGAGGAACCACGTCATTCCTTTCAAGTCACAAGCAAGTCTCAAGTCAAATCCCAAGTCCTCAAAGAGTTGAAGTTAATGAGATAATTAAGTGACTAATTAAATGATGATTGTGCATTAGTGATGAACACCTGCTGTTACTGAGAATTACAGAGGATCAGATGTTGATGTTTTATTGGTTAAAATGATGCCACCATCATGGAGAACAGTGTTTGCTTTAGTTGGGCTCTTGACCCTTGACTTCTTGTGTTAGATCTCTTTCTGTAACACTGCATGTGCTGTTGTGAAGCAGAGAGATCAATGCTATGCAGTGAGCAGCAATTAGTTGTTTTTATTTGGTGAGCTAGTCGTTAGGCGCTGGCTTGATTACATCCAAAGTGACTTCTTCCTTTATATGTTTAAGTTTTGAACAATCACCTGTGAGGAAAGTATTGCTCTAATAGTCATGAGTTAATTTTAAATATACTATATGAAATTCATATAAATATTTGAACTCCAGTACTATTTAGACACACACACAGACATCAAGAACCAGCATATGAATCTCAACAATGGTGACAATCAGCAAAATTATTCATGCTGCAATGAATGCTGGGTAATACCATAGTAAAAACTCCCATCATGCACTGCAGTATGAATAATTATTGTCACCACTGTTGAGGATCGTATGATAAGCGTTCATGTCTAAAAGCCTGAGCTGTTACAGTTCTTTTTTCCCACTATTTATGCATTACAGCTGCATTTGTTTAACAGGACTTTTTTCACAGTTGAGTAGCAGATGAATGTCAGTCAATAAACAGAAGAGAGACCACTTTATGATGTCAATTCAAAAAATTAAAAAGCAGAAAACGTAAGCAAATCTGCTAGTCAAAGCTTTTAATGCAGCAATGCAAAAACGTTTTCTATGAAACAATATTGTAATTGATTAAAAGCAAATTACTTTGATTTGCTAAAAGGGTCAAGAGCCCAACTAAAGCAAACACTGTTCTCCATGATGGTGGCATCATTTTAACCAATAAAACATCAACATCTTATCATCTATAATTCTCAGTAACAGCAGGTGTTCATCACTAATGCACAATCATCATTTAATTAGTCACTTAATTATCTCATTAACTTTAACTCTTTGAGGACTTGAGATTTGACTTGTCGACTTGCTTGTGACTTGAAAGGAATGACGTGGTTCCTCCTCTGGTGAAATCAGCTGCTGAGTTCATGGGTGGAATAAACATATGGCAGGACTTTTACTCTTTGTCCCCTGGACTTTACACCACTGGAAAAAAAGTTTTGCAATTTTTTTATTTATTATTATTGTACAAGTGTCTGTATTTAATGTCTGTGGCTAAGCACAGCGTGAGTGGCTCAGTGGGATGCTGTCTCCTCACAACAAGAAGATCTCTGGTTTGAGTCCCAGCTGAGCCAGAAAGTCTTTCCCTGAGTTTTTTTTTTTGGCTTTTTATGGCTCAGTTTTGTTAACTAACAAAAATGAGTTGGCTGAACAAAAAAGAGACATGTGACTTTACTCAGTGACTTGAGTTGAGTAAACAACTTGGTCCAAAGTTGAGAAAACTCAAAAAATCTGTGCAGCAAGTTGCCTTGAAATTTTAAGTTGAGTCAACTTTTCATTTTTTAGCGTGTAGACTGACTTTTATTCATTAGATGAACTAAAGTTTTTAAGTTGTCGGTTGCTAGTTGAGTTAACTTAAAAAGTTCATTGCGATAGTTTGCCTTATTTTTTTGAGTTAGGTCAACTTTTTTTTATTTTTTTTTTTACAGTGTGCCGTTGCTAATTTATCGTAGTGTCTGTACTCTGAGTGTATCTCTCAAGTGTGCACACTAGAAATCTTGGCAACAGGCAGGTGGCTACAATTTTGCATTTACATAAAGCCAATATTTTCACTGGCCCCTCTCCAAAAAAAATAGCACATTTTTAATGTTTATATGCCAAAACAGATATTTATTTCTTCATTTAATGTCAATTATCTTTGCAAAAATATATATAAGTTTTGTTGAGCCCTGCCATGTTTCGTACCATGGTATTCGTGGAAGTACCACGCACAGCATGTCTTTTAAACTTAGAAGTGTAGTGTGTACTTGGCTTTACCTGCTGTCCGTAGAGTGAGTGCAGTATGGTGAGGTTGCCACTGTTGGTCAGCGTGAAGATGACGACTTTCCCTGTGTGGTTGAATCGAGGAGCTCCAGCGATGTACAGCTGACCGTGTTGAGCCGAGACGACTGATGACACCATATACCCTAGAAACAAGTGTCAATTTTATACATTATACACACAGTAAATATGATACATATTGCCTATTGGCTTGGAGAAAATACACAATTTAAAAAAGCATTAATACAATTTTTTGAGACTAGTTATGAAACTCGCATGTATTTTCTTACTACTTTGGTGCTGATTAGTTAAGAAGTAATGTCTTAAAATTAGTCCATGCTACATATGTAAGACCTATGATAGCTTGCGTGGGGAACAGATTGAAATTTATGTCTTTATTCATTGAACATGTTTCTTTCCGTACCTAATGATTCCTTCCTTTCAGTCTTGGCGGGTCATTTTTGATTGCAATGCATGCAAAAACCAATGCCATTTAGTTTCATCGACATCCAATCTGGTGCAACACATCTTAATTTAGTGAGTTTTAATATGTGCATGCATAAATTAAACAGGTAAAGAATAGAGTGAACCATTTCTTTTGTTCTACACAAGAAAGCCAGTTGTTTTTGAACTTGAGGGTGAGTATATATTCATTTTTGTCAGTCAATGGAATCACATCCTCATTTGGTACTAACCAAAAATGTTTCTTACCCAGATATGCTCCATGGTTCTTCAGTTCCTCTGGGAACTCTTTCATGTACGAGGACTTGGGTGGGATGACTTTACCATGACGGGTCTCTTTCAGAACAGCTCCGTTCCAGTCATACGCCCCAACGGCGCCAACCAGAATCCCATCCTTTAAGAGAATGGTTTGCATCTTTAGCTGTTTACATTTACTTTTATCAT
This sequence comes from Spinibarbus caldwelli, assembly GCA_039654775.1. Taxonomy (NCBI): domain Eukaryota; kingdom Metazoa; phylum Chordata; class Actinopteri; order Cypriniformes; family Cyprinidae; genus Spinibarbus; species Spinibarbus caldwelli. Next base: position 3,145,599 of record CM077264.1, read on the forward strand.
AAACCATTGCACTTTTATGAAAAAGAAATGCACATGCAGTCAGAAGTGGAAGAGAATAAACCACAGAGTGTTGAATCAGAGATCTGGGTTCACCTGCAGTGAGAACTCAGTGAGTGTTATGGGATGATGACTGATGGCCTGGCAGTGACTTCAGCGGTATAGAGAATGCAAACAGAGAGTTTTGCCAAACCTCTCCTGCACCGATCCTAGAGCTCCTGCCAAAACTCTGCACTGCATTAACATCTGGGACTTTAGTATTCAAATCCATAAGGAACTGCCCATTCTCAACCAATACCACCACTATACGCTTGGTCATACTGTATAGTCCTACTCCAGTTCTGATTCACAGTCAGACTGAATGTCCAGTACTAACTAACTAAATGAATGGCCCATGCACAACTCTATGGCACAATGCTAGAAAGTTGTAAGAGGTTAAGGGAATTGCAAGCAGTTGCTAAAGTGTTGGTTTAATGGGTTTCTACGCAGTTGCATTGTGTTATTTTAGTATAATTTTTTTAATATTACAGTATTTATTCATATTTTAAATTAGCTTTGATGTTTCCATTTAATTTGTAGTAATTTTATGTGCTTTGTCAATTTGATTAATTTGGTTTTTAATTGTTTTAGCTGTAACTTTATTACAGTTTTTATCAATATTTTAAACTAGCTTTAATTTTTATATTTTCAGTTTTAATTTTAATTTTTAGTAATTCGGTTAAGGTTATTTGTCTATTTTATTCGTTTTTTAAATATTTCTATTTAGCTTACATTTGTTTTTATTTAAGTTTTAGGTTTAGTAATTTTAGTACTTTCAGTAATTTCAGTTTGTCACCAATGCAACATTTCTATCTTTAAGTTTTTTAAGTTTTTCCATCTAATATTTACATTTTATTTTATTTCGGCTTTATTTCAATTACTCAAAAAGTTTTTTTTTTTTTTTTAAGTTTTAGTTTTTTAACAATAGCAACTCTGTTACAACAAAGTTGTTCTGGGTGGTTGCTAGGGAGTTGCTATGCAGTTTCTAAGGTGTTCTGAAGGGGTTTTAATGTTTCTATGCTGTTTTGGGTGACTGCTTGGAGTAGTTTTTAGTGTGTTGCTAAGGTGTAGCTATGTGGTTGCTTACTGGCCCAAGTCAAAAGTGTCACATTTTCCCCTGTTTAAGTAGATTTTTTCACAGTTTTTTAGTCATTTAATAATTTAATTCTCCAACACGCATCATACTTCAAATGTAAATTTTATATCAGCCAGGTTTTGAACAGATTTTCGAAAAGTTGCTATATATAGGGGCTACAATGGTTGTCTGAGTTTTCAAGCATATAGCAAACCATGAAAGACTTATGAAGTAATATTAACCACAGAAAACCACTATTCTAAAAATTTATTAGATATTCCCAAAGGGAAACTCTGGCTTGAAATTGCCAGTTCTCTTCTGCTGTTTGAACTATAAACTGAACAGCTTCATAGTGACAACTGGCTTAGTAAACACCACTAATAATATACTGCACAAACCGTATTCTCCAAGAGGAAGACTGAGTTAATTTGCAGTTTAATGCACAGGATAGATATTTTCCATACAAACGGTGGTCATGTCGAGGATCTGGACCACCCTTTGTGATGAAGCGGATAGAAAAGTCTCCGGCTTTGATATCCTGGATGCATGCGAGCGAGAGCAGCAGTCATCCGTGAGTCTGACTGGAGGCCTAAAACTCACTGCGTTCACTGCCAAAGTTTTCCTCATGCAGTGTCGACGTGGACACTTTGACAGAGCTCCATGAAACATTTGCACAATAAACTCTCTCCAATACACTCCGTGTCTTGTTCCATTCGCATTTTATTAGCGTTGCTTGCAAAGTCAAACCCCTGAACAAACCCTTAATCCGGAGTATTAAACTTCAGTATGTAACTTTTGTGCTAAAGAAATAAATAAATAATGCCTCAAATTGTGTGGATTATTGAGGAAAACACTAGCAACCACCCAGAACACCTAGCAACCATCTAGAAATGGTGTAACGATGCAAAGTCAGAAATAACATAATTTTGAGTTTCTGACAAGTAAAAACCATTCATGTCTTAAGAAATTGGCAGTGGTTTCAATAGTTAAATGTAGTTAGGTAACAGTTTGCCATTTAAAATGTAATGTTATTGTGGCTATGCACTCTTTCTTTGCTCTTTAATATTTTGCAGGTGCATAAAGAGGATAATTAATGTAGTGACTATGTTTTGTCATCAACATGAACACAAACATGGATCCATTTCAGCATTTTGAGCACTAATAACTAATAATTTCAGAGACAGCTTGGAGTAGATTAAACGTAAAACAAAAAAATATTATTTTACTATTACATTGAAATATTTAGATGTATTCCTATAAATAAGTATTTGGGTGAAAAGAAATGTGCCCATATATTTAAATGATACTGTTATTTTAATATCAGTGATATACTATTTTAATGTTTTCATTAATATTTTAAATGTATCTTATTTTTATATTTTCTCTTAATTTTAAAGTAATTTTGTTGTGTTTTTGTCATTTTTAATTTTATTTTAATATGTCTATTTCTGTTTTTAGTTTTAGTTATTTTAGTCCTGAGAAATGTTGCACACACACACACACACACACACACACACACACACACACACACACACACATATAAGGTGCTCGCCTTTATATAAATTTTACATAAATGTAGCACAATTATGCCGCCTTGTAAGATCTTTCTTTTATCAAAAATCTCAACCTGCAACATGCTTTGTGGCGAAGTGTTTCATTTGGATTTTAATGCATGCTGAAGTACCACATTGTGTGCTAATGTCAAACTCTATTGGAATCAATTGTAATTGCTATTTGTATGACACACTAAGCCTTTTGAGTGATTCAAATCAGTCACTTACGAGATTTTATTTCATTGTCGTTTTCGATTCTACTCAGTTTTATCTATTTCACTAATGTAGACATTTGACAGCAAGGTTTTGGAACAGAGTGTATGAGTTTTTCTAGACCTGGCAGCTCTTCAGACCTTTATGAAACAAAATTAGTGAAATCTAGTATGCCATGTCCATGTCAGCGGCCCAAGCTAATAAACCAACTTCCAAACATTTTATTTCCATCTGATTAGGTTTTATTTACTGCAATCTTGTCGGACGCCAAACTCTTTTCCTTATAAAACAAAACAAAGCCATTCCTTTAAAAACATTTGGAGCCACAAGCAAATAAGGCCTTTACAAATACAGTCACATGTACAAGTGTGCACATAAAACACAAGGGCACGTGTGTGAGAGTGTTTGTGTTGAGGGTTCCTCGCTCGAGCAGCCTAATTCAACAAAACCATATGTGTTCTCTGGACCTCGTTCCCTCGGAGAAGTCAAGAATGAAAAAAAAAAAAAAAACTTTCCGAGACGTTATCTCCCATCTCGAATTGCCACAAGAGTGGTTCCTGGAATCCAACAGTGAAAGTTATGAAAAAAATGTTATTTTTCTTTTGGGTCCTTCATCTAACACAAAAGGAGCCCCAGACCTTCAAACCCCTCTCCTGCATGGGATTACTCAAACCGAGAGGGAAGGTGTGAAAAATAGTCTTCCCTCAGAAGACGGTCTAAACTGTTTTCATGCCGCTCACAGCATGTGGAACGGCTTCAAACATAAACAAGCCTTATTTTAATTGAAAGAGTGGCATTTCATGCTTCTGTCGGGCCCTAAAAGGACGTGCCTCAGGTTTGTTTTCCCATGGGCACTGAGCGGTAAATGAATCATTCTTTCAATGACTCTTTATTTTGACTGATGCCGTAGTTTCTGCTCTAGGCTAATGGAAGAGCATCAAACTCAATCACAGAGTGCAAAGAGCAAAATAACAGCATTTCATGCACCTCGCTGAGGATGTAATATAATTCTCCACACATTAGCACTGTTGTCAATATTTATATTTCTTCTGTTTGGAACGGATGGAGACGCACTCACCTCTACGATATGTGAAGAGAATCCAGCTTGAGACATCTGCAGACCAAAGGCCGTACCGTTCTGGTTGGTGCCTGCAGAAAAGTCAAAAAATACTAAGAAAACTAGACTGTGGTGGTAAGTGGTGGTTTGCTGTGCAAACATAATAATAATAATTTGTTACATTTATATAGCGCTTTTCTGGGTACTCAAAGCACTTTACATGGAAGGGGGATGCAGTGATGCTAATGTGCTAATGCTATGCAGTTGCTAAGGTGTTCTGAATGATTTTTTTATGTTGCCATGTGGTTGTTAGTGTATTCTGAGTAGTTTTAGATGTTGCTATGTGGTAATGTTAGCACATTCCTTTTTGGTTGCTAGAGTGTTGAGTATTTTTTATATTGCTATGCGGTTGCTAGGGTGTTCTTTCTGGTTTTAGATTTTGATATGTGGTTTCTAAGGTCTTCTGAGTTGTTTTATGTCGCTATGCAGTTGCTAGGGTGTTCTGAGTGGTTCTTATATTGCTATGTGGTTGCTAGGGTGTTCTGTGTGGTTTTTGTTGATATGTGGTTTCTAAGGTGTTCTGAGATGTTATTATGTTTCTATGCTGTAGCAAAGGTGTTCTGAGTGGTTCTTATGTTGCTACACAGTTGCTAAGATGTTCTGAGTTGTTTTTATGTTGCTATGCAGTTGCTAGGGTGTTCAGAGTGGATCTTATGTTGCTATGCAGTTGCTAAGGTGTTCTGAGTTGTTTTTATGTTGCTATGCAGTTGGTAAGGTGTTCAGAGTGGTTCTTATGTTGCTATGCAGTTGCTAAGGGGTTCTGAGTGGTTCTTATGTTGTTATGCGGTTGCTAATGGGTTCTTATGTTGCTATGTGGTTGCTAAGGTGTTCTGAGTTGTTTTTATGTTCCTATGTGGTTGCTACGGTGTTCTGAGTGGTTCTGTTGCTATGCAGTTGCTAAGGGGTTCTGAGTTGTTTTTATGTTGCTATGTGGTTGCTACGGTGTTCTGAGTGGTTCTGTTGCTATGCAGTTGCTAAGGGGTTCTGAGTAGTTTTTATGTTGCTATGTGGTTGCTACGGTGTTCTGAGTGGTTCTTATGTTGTTATGCGGTTGCTAAGGGGTTCTTATGTTGCTATGTGGTTGCTAAGGTGTTCTGATTTGTTTTTATGTTGCTATGTGGTTGCTACGGTGTTCTGAGTGGTTCTTATGTTGCTATGCAGTTGCTAAGGGGTTCTGAGTTGTTTTTATGTTGCTATGTGGTTGCTACGGTGTTCTGAGTGGTTCTTATGTTGCTATTCAGTTGCTAACGTGTTCTGAGTTGTTTTTATGTTGCTATGTGGTTTCTACGGTGTTCTGAGTGGTTGTTATGTTGCTATGCACTGCGGTTGCTAAGGGGTTCTGAGTTGTTTTTATGTTGCTATGTGGTTGCTACAGTGTTCTGAGTGGTTCTGTTGCTATGCAGTTGCTAAGGGGTTCTGAGTAGTTTTTATGTTGCTATGTGGTTGCTACAGTGTTCTGAGTGGTTCTTATGTTGTTATGCGGTTGCTAAGGGGTTCTTATGTTGCTATGTGGTTGCTAAGGTGTTCTGAGTTGTTTTTATGTTGCTATGTGGTTGCTACGGTGTTCTGAGTGGTTCTTATGTTGCTATGCAGTTGCTAAGGGGTTCTGAGTTGTTTTTATGTTGCTATGTGGTTGCTACGGTGTTCTGAGTGGTTCTTATGTTGCTATTCAGTTGCTAACGTGTTCTGAGTTGGTTTTATGTTGCTATGTGGTTGCTACGGTGTTTGTTCTGATTGGTTCTTATGTTGCTATGCAGTTTCTAGGATGTTTCGAGTGATTCTTATGTTGTTATGCAGTTGCTAAGGTGTTCTGAGTGGTTCTTATGTTGCTATGTGGTTGCTAGGGTTTTCTGAATTTTTTTAGCATGTTGTTGTGTGGGATAAGGTTTAAATATGAGATTATGATAATGTTTAACATGTATTCATTGAGTTCTACCCTCCAAGCTGAAGATCTTTTCTCCCAAAGCATCGACGATATCCTTGAGGGCAGACTCATCAGTGACACTGAAGAAGTGCTCCTCAGGATCGGTGGCGATAAACTTGATTTCCCTCAGAAAAGCTTCAGGATTGATCCCTCGCCGATTATAGTAACCAAGAACCTGGAACGGAATTGGAATATCTGAACTATGTTCACCTGTTCGACCTGTGCACCTGTTTTGAACACAACTCAAGAATCTGAGTCACATGACCGACTGAGCAGAGCAAACCTGAAGAACACATCTGAGGCATTAACTCACCGCAATACCGTACAAGGTGATATTATCCTTCTCGCTTTCCTCCACGACTTTCCGCAGGTTTGGGCTGTCGTGCGATTCTCCATCAGTGATGACAATCATGACTTTCTTGGCATCTGGGCGACCTCCGTGTTTGAATGCTTGTGTTCTGTTATAAATACATATACAAAGACATGTACATGCAGAGCTGGGTGGATTTCTTACAAATTGTAATCCGTTACTGATTCCAAATTATATAACAAAAATTGAAGTTAGTAACATAATCCATTACATTACGGATTTTAGGTAATATAATCAAACTACTTTTAGATTACTTTTGACCTATCTCATTTTTCACATTGATTTAAATAGGATAATCTTGTACTATATTGATATAAAAATTCAAAAAGAAAGAAAATATATTTCATTCATTGTTATTAACAACATGAAGTGCATTAAACGGTTTCCAAAACTGGGGTTTGCAAGTTTCACGAAAAGATAATAAATAATTAAATCATAAAAATCTCAAATTAAAATAAATAATTGTAAAATGACAACAGTTATAATAAAACTATTACCAAAAAAGATTAAATATTTTATTTGTCAACCTGAATGTAATGTGACTATTAACCAACATCAGAGAACCTTGAGCATGCAAATGTTTTACTTAATTATGAACTTATTATTTAAAATCTGAGGGGACATCAAGTAAATATATTAGGTGAAAGAGGTTCGGCTGACAAAAAAAAAAGAAAAAAAAAGGTTGGCAGTAAGAAATAACATGCATGTGCAATGTGCATGAAAGACGGAAGCCTTCCAAAGAGTGTTTTAAAATGTAATATAATCTAATTACAAGTAAATAATTTTTGGAATCTGATTATGTAATCCAGATTACATGTAATCAGTTACTACCCAGCAATGTGAACGTACATTTTGTTGAAAGTGAAAAAGTGAAAACAAATAAATCACACATTGTTTCAGCTCTGTTTTTACTCCAGTTGAGTTTCAATTCAATGAGATTCAATTTTTAAATGATTTTAAATTAACGTGATTTGTGTATCTTATGAGTTTATCCAAAATTACTCTCCATTTTAGTGTGATTTATGCAACTGCAAAACATCTTGACTCCAATTCCAATTTGAGTTGAATGAAAGCTTTTTTCCGCTGGAATACAAACATATAAAAAAGGCAATTGTGTTTTATCTCACAATTATGACTTTTTTCTTGCAATTGTGAGTTTATGTCTCAAAATTCTGAGTTTATTTCTCAGAAATAAGACTATACATCTCGCAATTTGGACTTTTTTTCTCAGAAAGAAGTTATCAGAATGTGCTCAGGTGAGGTGTCTAAAAATTTTTGGGGGAGAAATATAATTGCGTGTTGTAAAGTCAGAATTCTAAAAAAAATGTCAGAATTGTGAGATAAAAAGTCACAAGTACCATTTCTTTTTCATTTTTTCATTCTGTAGCTAGAAAAAGTCAGAATTGTGAAACATAAACTGAGGTTTAGTAGATGTAAATTCACGGTTTCACTTTATTTTGATGGTCCCTTTAACACTTTCTGTTGACTATAAGTAACGTTGCACCTACATATATACTAACTCTCATTAGAGTGTTAGTACAGTATAAGTAGATTGTAAAGTTACTTATAGTCAGTAGATTATCTGTTGGAAGACTATCACTATAAAGACTTAGTAGATATTAATCAGACAGCCTACTAATACTCTACTGAGAGTTTGTTGACACGTAAGTGCAAAGTTACTTATTGTTAACAAAATGTTCAAAAGGGACCATCAAAATAAAGTGTTACCAAATTCACAATTGAGAGTTTAGATCTTACAACTGTGTGATATGAACTTGCAATTCTGAGAAAAAATAAATCAATTATGAGATAGTTGCAATTCATTCATTTTTTATATATATATATACATTTTTATTCCATAGTGTAACTAAGCTTCCATATATTCCATTGTAAATAATGATGCACAGTTAGTGAAAGTTAGTGAATAGCAGACAAACACAAACACGCCACTGTACCGAGCCTCGCTGATCGCGAGAGCCGTGCGTGTTTCCTCGCCACCTCGCTGATCGATATTCTTTGCTGCCGCTACAACCTCCTCAACCGTACGGAAATCATCCAGCCGAAACTCGTTCACCACTCTCGCACCGTACTGGACCACCCCAACCTGGACAACAGGACACAACACCTGGTGAGATAACTTCGATATGCTTTTACATGTCATATTCTTGTCAAATTCTGTTGTTCAACTTAGTAAAAGTAATGCATCAAACCAAAAAACAAAACAAAACAAAAATTGCTAGAAAATATTCAGAATATATCTAGGTATTTCTACAATGCAACATGGCAGGCAGGGTATTCTGATTGGTTTTAATTAATATTCAATTAATAATTCTGTATATTTTCTTGAATGATCAGATTAGTTTGCACTGTTTGACGAGTTCCTGAGCCTCAGGAGTACAGTGGTAAATGTTAATATTGTACAATACAAACGGTGCATAAATCAAAGTCAGGACAGTCCAAAACTGATTTTCCAGGTCGTAATTCAGACGCACCTGGATCTGTCCTGGACCGACGTAAAACTTCTGTAGCACATTAATCAGGAAATCTTGAACCTCATACCAGGGGTAGATGGAGTTGGATCCATCTAACACAATCACTATGTCCATGTAGGTCTCGCATCCTGTGGAGAAACTGCTGTCAATATGCATGTGATCTGCAATCCTTAATGAGAAGAAGCTTCATCAGTGAAGAGTTTGGCTTTACTTTGAAAGGCTGGAGCGATGCTGTGGGTGAAGTCGAAGCTGCTGTTGACTCTTGAACAGATGCCTGTGCTGTAGTAGGAACTTCCACACTCATACGACCACAGCGGCCCACACGCCTAAAACACAGTCAGCATGAAACGGCATTCATGAGCCATTTTACTTCCGCATTTTCATGAAATTTTTTTTTTGCCATTAAGCATATTACCACAAAGCTGTTGTCTTTTGGGTTGGAGGCGAGAGTCATTCCCAACCTCATTTTCTCTTTGCGTTCAAACACGTTGTTCAGGGATACCTTTTCTTAAAAACAGCCGAATGGCAAGAGAAAATTGAGAGCAAAATTACAAAATGTTTTGTTACATTACACCTTTTTTAAGCTTAAGTCTTTCCATGCCATTGACAGAATTTTTCAGCTTTCTGTGTTTTCACTGATATATGGTAGGAGGCACTATTACACATCTTCTGAAAGAAAGCTGTCAAAATATTAATCGCGATTAATCGCATCCAAAATAAAAGTTTTTTTGTTTATGTAGTATATGTGTGTGTACTGTGTATATTTATTATGTATATATAAATACACACACACATACAGAATATATTTTGAAAATATTTACATGTGTTTACATGTATATATTTATATTTGTATAATTTATATTATACAGTATATAAATATATTTAATATAGAAATATAACATATTTTTCTTAAATATATACATGCATGTGTGTGTATGTATCCATATATACATAATAAATACACACAGTACACACACATATATTATGTAAACAAAAACTTTTATTTTGGATGCGATTAATCGCGATTAATCGTTTGACAGCACTCAACTGAATCTCTGGATCAAAACATAGGGAAGAAGAAGCAGAAACAATTGATTGTGTATGTAAGCAGATGCATACGTGAAATAATGTGATCATCAAACATTAAACAGCATACAAATTAAAACTGCCTAATGTTACCAAATGAAATGTCAATCCAGGAAGTGGTTTAGGACTGTGAAGATTTGGGAGTGTTGCTGGAAATGATCTTTTTTTATTTATCTATTATTTTTATTCTATTTTTTTTTATCATCGTTCTGAATCAGATCCAGATGTACTCTTTGACAAAACGATTTTTTTGTTCAAAATGTTTGCTTTTTTAATGAAACTTGTCCATATTCAACTGTTTGTAAAAAAAGAATGCATGAAGCTAGAAGAGGCTCTATTCTTTCTTTTGACATATTGCATGTTCAGATATTCATAAAATATATTCTGGGGGCCTTGAAATTTTTGTGAAAATTATTAAAAATGCTGGCAGTGGCTGCCAACTTTTTTTTTTTTTAATGCTGGCAAGGAAAGAGTTAATATTGCGGTGTCAGACGGGTGATATGATACCTAAATGCAGTCGTGTGCAGTTTGTGGTGGGTTTGCCGTCTAGTGGACATCTGTAGACGTCACCTGTCTGGTGTTCACCACTGCTCTCAAAGGGAGCTCCGACCAGGAGCCTGAAATACAAGAATAGTCATCCTCAAATCCTTATACAACATGCATTATTTGATCAGGGTTAATTGTTTGATGCAATCTTCAATTCTGCATCATGCTTTATTAAAATCTAGTTTGGCATATTTGGTTTTTCTAATGCACTATTACAGCTTTAATTGTTGTTTTTATTTGAGAAAAACATTGGGAATAAATTGGTGAACAGTAGCAGATGACTCCAAACAGCCATTTTATGAGAAACACAAACGGGATCACAAGTTCAACATTCCAGCTGCGTTCCAGAGCTCCAGTCGAAGTCATTCACTCCCTGATAGGAGGAAAACGCAACACGAGCCCAGCAGCAGGGAACTGCTAAGCAGATTTTTCCAGCTTCTGAGGTACATCTGAGACGGAGCCAATACCAGAAACCAACAGCAAACTCGGTAATGCTGTTCACGTTAAGATCAAGACGTTTAGAACTGCGACGACAAACCGCATCTCAGAGTTTGGCCTGTGAAATCCATCCATGACAATGTTTACATTCCTCCACTGCCACTGCGACCTACAGTGTTTTGAATCGCAGAAATGTCACTGTCAGTCAATTTGTGCTCTCGTCATATTGTCAATATGGGATAAAACAGCATAAACTAGTCTAAGGTGCTTTGTTGGTCTTAACTGGCCAACAAAGTGGTTTTCAGTAGTCAGGATGGTGTAGTTTGATGGTTTTAGATTTTTTGGACACTAAACCAGCTGAAAACCAGCTTCACCAGGCTGAGAAAACAACTAACTCTATTAAGACCAGCAAACCATCTTATGCTGGTTAAAACTAGTCGTTTAAGCAGGCTAATTAATTTGCTGTATCCCTTAGTAAATGAATCTGGCAATTTCTTAGTACAATGCTGTATAAAGTACACTGTAAAGATGAGTTTTCAAAATAAAACAGATTATTGGAGTACGTTTTGCAAGAAAATACTACACTCTTAAAAATAAAGGTGCTTCACGATGCCATAGAAGAACCTTTTTGTCTAAATGGTTCCATAAAGAACCTTTAACATCTGAAGAGCCTTTCTGTCTCACAAAAGGTTCTTTGTGGTGAAAGAAGGTTCTTCAGATGATAAAAAGGTAAGAAAGAGATGGTTCTTTAGAGAACCTTTGACTGAATGGTTCTTTGTGGAACCAAAAATGGTTCTTCTATGGCATCGCTTGAAGAACCTTTTGAAGCACCTTTATTTTTAAAAGTGTATTACTTTAAAATTTCACTGTTAAAAATTAATTTAGTGTGTTTCTTGCCGTTTCTTTGTAATTGTTTGTGAAATTTACTAGCAAATTTTGAGTGAAAATTACCCGTTTTTTGGTTTTTTTTTTTTTTTCTCAGTGTCATATGACGGATTGCATTTGTTTTCGTGATGTGCAGCACTCTTAGTTCCCACAGTGCACCACTTTCTGAACGTCAGTCATTATTGGAATGTACTGTTACTCTTTGGCACCCATAGTGAAGGTTTAGTCTATCCTGAGGCAAAGTTATTTGAGGAACGTCAAGTTAAACCCAGTCGTTTTTCCAAGCCATCCGATGCTAATACAACATGCCAGGGCTTTCAGAATAAATTGAAGCTCAACATCTTAAAGGATGACAGACCATTTGAACAGTCTCGGGTTTCACAGGCCCGGTTTCACAGATGGGGCTTAGCTTAAGCCAGGACTAGGCCTTAGTTAAATTAAGATATTTAAACAGCTTTTATAAAAATGCCTTAGAAGAAAACGTTACAGGTGTGCATCTTGAGACGGAACAATGGCACTGACATATTTAAAGATATGTCAGAGCAAGATATTTTCAGTTGAGACAGCTCAAACAAGCATTTTAGTCTGTGACTAGCTTAAGCCTTTTTTGTGAAACCGGGGGCTAAAGTATCCCAGCATACTCTTAAATGAACAGTTTAGAATTTGTTTACTAATTTTCATGTCGATCCAATCCTGTATGCTGTTATTTTGCCTTCCATTTACATTGTGATGGAAGCTAGCACACTAATTGCTCTGTGAATCCATCCAGTCATATGTATTTTATTAGGTTGTGAGTTTGTTTGGGTTTTCCACACTGCAATGAAAGAGTAAATGTTATCCTATACTGACATTTTGGGTTAGCAGCAAACTATATGATTGCAAAATGGTGAAGAAACAATGCAAAGGCTTGTATTCACTCTGACAGATTAGCTTTCAAACCACTGAATTTTGTGTTCATCTGCTTCTCCATTGACTATCATTGACTATCACTCTACATAGACTAATACAATCAAATACAACAATAATTTTTCAAATATTTATTACAATATATACTGATAAATTTAATATCCACTTCAATGGTATGAGATGACTGGATGCTTTCAACTGATTTCCTACTGAATTGCAACAGTCAAACTATATAAAATATAGTGAATTAAATAAATTTAATAGCTAGCTAGCTAAGCCAGTAGTAGTGCTGGCTCGGATTGCGTATCTTGAATCATTTGATTCAGATCAGGACATCAAAGCATGTATCGCAAATCATTTAAATCATACATGCAACCTAGTAGTTAAACATTAGGACTGATAACTGAAAGCCATAGGTTCAAACCCAATCAAGAGTTGACTGATAAACTCACTAAACAGTTGCACCAGTTTTGAGCACAGTATTTCAGTAATCACTTCTAGTTCAACTTTTCCAGGTATGATACACTGGTATCTACCGTACATTGCGGCATATGTACTTAAAGTAAGTCATTCTCTTTTTGCTAGCACAAACACATGAAATTACAATACAAAGGAGGCTCATTACAGTATGCACCTTGTTCACAAAAGTTTGCACTATTTGCATTTAGATGCATTTTATCCAAAGCAAATTACATTGTGTTTACTGGGAATCAAACTGTTTTGTTTAAATGAGCTGTTTATATATATATATTTCTGTTAAAACAGCCAGTTGCATTTGGCTGTGTTTTACTACGCTACCTGATCTGCATAATTTTGTGTGCTAAAACAATGCAGACAGTATATGCAAATGAAGGCTAACAACATGTTCAATTCATTTTAAATGAATTTTCACGTCCGACTCAAATCCGTTTAGTTCTTTGTTGTCTGAACCGCAAAAACTGTGCGAAATCCATAGTTCTTACAAACCCAATCCAAACCATATTTGTATGTGGTCTGAAATCTGATTAAAATTGGAATTTTAGAAATGCATTTCAGTCTAAACAGCACAATCAGATTAGTATTAGTTGTAATATCCTGGATATTGACTTCGCTGTCTGAACAAACGGATCCAATTTCAGCACTCGCACAGTGACGGTGCAGACGGTCAGCCCTAAATATTGGATTTGAAAAACTAAGTGCAAAGCCACTTTGCGTTCTTTCAGGAGCTGAAATAATTGTACTGTGTGTCACTTCTGATAAAAGCATCTGCTGATGACATTAGCTTGAAACCCAGCTGAAATATAGACTGATGTTGTTCTTAATCTTGCATATCGGAACATGTTGACATGTGGATACCAATATCCCTAAAGTACTACAAATTCTTCATTTAAGCTCATGAGTTATGTTGAGGAAATGTATCACTGAAACAGGATCAGCTACTAGTACTTTTTAGTGTTTACCATTAATGTCAACCCATTTTATGACCGTAATGTGATGTATTTTTATATGAAACAGGAGACTCTTCAAAAAAAAAAAAAAAAAGAAAGATTTTCTAACTTGGTATTTTTGTCTTGTTTCCCAGTACAAATATTTAAACAATATAAATCAAGATGCATGTACTTGAAAATAAAAATTACTTAATATACAGGTGCATCTCAATAAATTAGAATGTCGTGGAAAAGTTAATTTATTTCAGTAACTCAACTCAAATTGTAAAACTCGTGTATTAAATAAATTCAATGCACACAGACTGAAGTAGTTTAAGTCTTTGGTTCTTTTAATTGTGATGATTTTGACTCACATTTAACAAAAACCCACCAATTCACTATCTCAACAAATTAGAATATGGTGACATGCCAATCAGCTAATCAACTCAAAACACCTGCAAAGGTTTCCTGAGTCTTCAAAATGGTCTCTCAGTTTGGTTCACTAGGCTACACAATCATGGGGAAGACTGCTGATCTGACAGTTGTCCAGAAGACAATCATTGACACCCTTCACAAGGAGGGTAAGCCACAAACATTCATTGCCAAAGAAGCTGGCTGTTCACAGAGTGCTGTATCCAAGCATGTTAACAGAAAGTTGAGTGGAAGGAAAAAGTGTGGAAGAAAAAGATGCACAACCACCCGAGAGAACCGCAGCCTTATGAGGATTGTCAAGCAAAATCGATTCAAGAATTTGGGTGAACTTCACAAGGAATGGACTGAGGCTGGGGTCAAGGCATCAAGAGCCACCACACACAGACGTGTCAAGGAATTTGGTTACAGTTGTCGTATTCCTCTTGTTAAGCCACTCCTGAATCACAGACAACGTCAGAGGTGTCTTACCTGGGCTAAGGAGAAGAAGAACTGGACTGTTGCCCAGTGGTCCAAAGTCCTCTCTTCAGATGAGAGCAAGTTTTGTATTTCATTTGGAAACCAAGGTCCTAGAGTCTGGAGGAAGGGTGGAGAAGCTCATAGCCCAAGTTGCTTGAAGTCCAGTGTTAAGTTTCCACAGTCTGTGATGATTTGGGGTGTAATGTCATCTGCTGGTGTTGGTCCATTGTGTTTTTTGAAAACCAAAGTCACTGCACCCGTTTACCAAGAAATTTTGGAGCACTTCATGCTTCCTTCTGCTGACCAGCTTTTTAAAGATGCTGATTTCATTTTCCAGCAGGACTTGGCACCTGCCCACACTGCCAAAAGCACCAAAAGTTGGTTAAATGACCATGGTGTTGGTGTGCTTGACTGGCCAACAAACTCACCAGACCTGAACCCCATAGAGAATCTATGGGGTATTGTCAAGAGGAAAATGAGAAACAAGAGACCAAAAAATGCAGATGAGCTGAAGGCCACTGTCAAAGAAACCTGGGCTTCCATACCACCTCAGCAGTGCCACAAACTGATCACCTCCATGCCACGCCGAATTGAGGCAGTAATTAAAGCAAAAGGAGCCCCTACCAAGTATTGAGGACATATACAGTAAACGAACATACTTTCCAGAAGGCCAACAATTCACTAAAAATGTTTTTTTTATTGGTCTTATGAAGTATTCTAATTTGTTGTTAAATGTGAGCCAAAATCATCACAATTAAAAGAACCAAAGACTTAAACTACTTCAGTCTGTGTGCATTGCATTTATTTAATACACGAGTTTCACAATTTGAGTTGAATCACTGAAATAAATTAACTTTTCCATGACATTCTAATTTATTGAGATGCACCAGTATAAAATTTTGTTTTCTGAGAAAATAACAAAATGAAGTGTGTTTATGCTTCAAATAAGAAAGAAAATCTGCCAATGGGGTCAGAAAAATAAACTTAATTCAAATTTATTTCTCTGACTCCATTTTTTTGTTTCTTACAAACACAAAGCTTTTCACTTCACAAGACATTAACTGATGGACTGGAGTGGTGTGGATTACTTGTGGATTATTGTGATGTTTTTATCAGCTGTTTGGACTCTCATTCTGACGGCACCCATTCACTGCAGAGGATCCATTGGTGAGCAAGTGATGCTACATTTATACAAATCCAATGAAGAAACATACTCATCTACATCTTGGATGCCCTGAGAGTGAGTACTTTCAGCAAATGTTCAGTTTTGGGTGAACTATTCATTTATGTAAAAGAGGTGCTTTTTATTTGGTGGAATTTAACAAAGCATTCAGTCACTCTTGCATGTAAACAGGATGCACTCAGGCCTTGACTAAATCAACAGGGGGTCATTTTTTGAATAGTGTGCAAAACTTAACATAATCATTTTAGATGCATGTGTTTTTAAGAGCTAAAATATTTTATGCATTAGTGCATGAAGCATAACAGTCCCTTTGATTTTAAGTGACATTCTACAGAAATGGAAAAACATCATTCCTCTCGGTTCTGCGCAGTAAATCGCATTCCAGAGGGAAGCGCGCGCCACACGGTTTGTCTTGCGATGGGATGCACAGGAGGGGGTTTGGGAATTACAAGCCACAAAACACATACTTTCCAGAGCTCGGGCTCGCAGACGGGTCGAGACAAGTGCAAATACTTTCCACTTATTTACCTGTGCACATCAAAGGCCCCCAGGTTTCTCAATTCTGGGAGACCACGAGTTCTTCATCAGTGATGACAAACCTCAGGATTAAACAACAGGAAGCTGACGTCTGGATTCGGTGGTTTTGGTGCCGTGGGAGTTTGGTTAACAATGTGTATTCTTTTGTGTACCTGGGCTTTTATGAGTCAAAAACAACACTGTGTGTTTTAAAGGCTGTAAACTGTGAGCATGTAATGTTTAGGACTAATTGATTAGCTTTAACATATGTTACGGTAAAGACTGGCTGGGTTACAGTAATACCATTACTTGCTTATTACGTCACATTCTGCATGGCAGCAATTATACATGCACCTGGTCTTAAAATGTATGTTTAACATTGTGGTCTACCTAAATCTGATTTAATTTTATGTATATTAGTATATGCAGTTTCTCATAGAGTCACACACTCAGTCAGGCTTCATTAAGAGTGAAAAACTGAAACATTGCGTTGCTTTCAAAACATTGATCCGTCAACTTCGTAGTCAACCAATCATGCGATTTGGGGGCGGGATTTGTCTGTTTGCCTGACCAATAATAAATCGGGTGGAAATATTGGAAAATGAATGCAATAAAATTTGAAGCTACACACTTTTGTGCTGTAGAATAAACATTTGAAATTAAAAATGATTAAGAAATTCTATTGACAAATAGACTGAAAAAAAGTAAATATTAACATAGTGTTTCCTACTGGTTTCCTTTTTGCAGCGGATCATATTTTTAATATTGGAAAATATGGTTTGTTATTGACTAACCTCACTTTGTTTGCAAAAATAGCGCTATAGGATGAGCAGCACCACCACTAACGCATCTATAAACATTATTGACTTTCTATGAATTATAATCCATAACACTGAAATTGTAAGACTAAATGTCCACAGTTATGACTTACTTGCTACTATGAACATATGTTGTTGTTGGTTGTCATTGTGAATGGTTTTGTTTATTGCTTATTTAATTTCCCATGAATTTGTGCAGATGCAACTGAAGTGCGTCGCGTTGGGAGAACCGCGGTTTGATTTACTTCAGTGAGAGCGATATGTTTTCCTGCTGGGAGAGTTTCAAGGTCGATTCTGAGACTGTGTGTTAGCCAGCAGACAGCAGAACCATGAGCACGATCGCATTTCACAACAGTATTTCATTGGAAAAAAATGATGGATGAAACTATGCAAGGAGAAAATTATTGCTGAAGTTCTGCTTTTCTCTAAAATGTCTCGATTGTTTCTTCTAGGCAGCCATGAGAGAGAGCAAATAAAGAAGTTTCCGCTTAAGGAAAAAGTCAAACTGTGCTGTGCCAAGATATGAGAGTCAGAGATTATGGATGGTCTTTACAGATCAGTTTCTGAAGATGTAGTCTTACCATTTCTGCCCATCTGCCTCGTGTTGTTGAACAGTATATCCAAACTGAGCCTCCTTCGAACCCTTGATGATTTTTGCATGTCTGGTGTCAATATTAAAGCAGGTCCGCCGCCCTGAAATAAACCCAAACAGCTTTTCAGTTTAATTCTGTTGGCTGTAAATGGATTAAATTCATGGTAAATACTTTAGCATTTGTAGACTGTTATATGCTTCTATGCAAAACCATTGTTTTATCATGCATCAGTTTTGAGGTTTTGGGTTATTTTTTTTCACGTAAATTGACTTCTTTTAGGCTAGTGGAAAGAAAACATCCAAAATACACATTTAAGTGTTTATTTTAATGGACTTTATTTACTTGTGTATGTAGATTTCAATTACAAATCAGACCTTTTCACTTCAGCAGCACTTACATACACCAAACTTAACTTTTTTTTTTTTTTCTTATCTACAGTGGTGGCCAAAATGATTAGAACACTAGTATTTTCACCAGCTAAAAAAATGGTTTTAAGTCAGTTATTTCTATCTTTTGCTGTAGTGTGTCAATAGGAAATATCAGTTTACATTTCCAAACATCCATTTTGCCATTAATTGTAATAATCCAGTGAGATTTTTGTTTTCTCCACACAGAGATCTGATCTGATCATCATCAGTCTGTCTGGAATGACATGAAGAAACAGAACAAACTGAGACAGACTAAATCCAGAAGAACTGTGGAGAACAATGTCTCCAAGATGCTTCAAGAAACCTACCTGCAAAGCTTCCTGAGAAACTATGCTCAAGTGCACCTAGAGCAAAATCTGCTTTAAACGCAAAGGATGGTCACACCAAATGTTGATTTAATTTAGTTTATAGAAGTTAACTGATAAAGAAAATCTATTTATGACATTATTTTTGACAGCATCCTCATTTTACAGCATTTTTACACAAGTGCCTAAAACTTTTAACAGTACTGTAGCTTTGCAGGTAGGTTTCTTGAAGCATCTTGGAGATGTCTCGACAGTTCTTCTGGATTTAGTCTGTCTCAGTTTGTTCTGTTTCTTTCCAGACAGACTGATGATGATCAGATCAGATCTCTGTGTGGAGCACTGGCTGTTGTCAGACAAAAAATCTCACTGGATTATTACAATTAATGGCAAAATGAATGTTTGGAAATGTGAACTGATATTTCCTACTGACACACTACAGCGAAAGATAGAAATAACTGACTTAAAACCATTTTGTGCTCACCTGAAATAACATAATATACCATCATTCTTATGGTATATATTTAACATTTTACTTCTAAAAGCATGGTAAACATTTTTTTTTTTCTGTCTGTTGACTGTATTTTCTGATATATGGAGTGATAAAAAGAGATTTCCAAAATCCCCATAAAAACCTTTACCTCTAAAAGTTCAACAAATTGAAAGAAAATGTATCTTGCCATCTAATGTGAGCACTAGGAATAGTGATGCTTGTCTTAGCAAATGATTTTTGGCATAAATACTGTGAAACTGCAGCACTCACATTAAGAGTCACTGATAAAAGGTCTAAATGTTACAATACGTCTAAGGAACGATTATTCTATTCTTGTGCTATTCTTTATCTCACATAGTGCACAAAGATGATAAACAGTCAATGAGACCACATGAAAGAGCAGGAGGGACAAATTGAAGCTAAACGCCATCGGCAGCACATATCAAAGAGAATTCAGCGTCCTGTGATGGTCTATTCACTTCCCTCGGCTTCTGGATGGACATTCCCAGCCTCTGGATTTCATTTAATTGTTTATCGGGAAAGGTCACTTGGATGGGAAGCAAGAATATGGTATCATAGAAGTGATGTCACATCGCCTTTCGAGTTTAATTTCCTGGGGAAACGTTTCTCTTGACAGGAAAAAAAAGGAAAAAGGGTCAGTCACATATTCTTCTCTTTTTCTCAGCAGGATGAAAAGTCCCAAAAAGAAAGAAGCCCAGGATGAAAAGTCATCACACTTAAAAAGACACAGTGGCCTGTTGTGAAGCCAACAAAAAATGAAAATATGTTTCTCACATTCACAGTCTCATTGATTGTGGAATGCGTTTTGGAGAGTGTCACTTTGTCTCTTTATAGACAGGAATGTTCTGGCTTCAGTACAAGATATAACGGTAGAATCTGTGGTGTAATGTGTTACCACAGAAAATAATATTCACTTATCCATCAGATTTGCAAATCATGACTATGGGGTCATGCACTTTGAAGGTTTTGACGTAAAGCTCTTTTTTTAACGCTTGAATGAATTCTTCCAGACAAAAATGAAATTTGAACTCTAAAGCATAATTTTAGACAACTGATCGGGGCCATTAAAATTTTTGCTATTTGTAGTTCTAGTTGGTCCATTGGCTTTCCGTTAACATTTCCGCTCATTTCAGCACGGAAGTGCCAAGAACACACTGAACATTTTTGCTGGTGAGCACTCAGTTCTAGACTGATGTTTTTGAGCCAATCGCCTGAGTCGCAAATGTCATGTGACTTAATAATTCTAGAGCCACAGGTAAATGACATTGGCACCACGTGAACACACGTAATCGCAAACTAGCGACTATTCTGTGACGTCAAAGACAGAAGATCATTCAGTGAGAGTGAATATTATACTACTAAAATATATATTTCAGCAGTTTTAGTTTTAGTAAACAGTAACAACACTGGTTGTATTGAAACCAGACTCCTATCTTGGGGAGTATGAGGTGAAGCAGCTGTGAAGTCAGCCAAGATCTGTGGCTACATTACAGCCAGTTTACAATAGTAATGAATATAGTGAATGTTATGTGCTCAGATGCTCTGGTGACATTAGAGTCATTTTTCATGTGTGATTCACATGTGTTTCAATTCAAACAGAAGCCCCAGTAGTTCTCAGATCATTCTTTGTTCTGTCTGGTTGAGGAACAGCCTTACTGTATTAAAATACACACATATTGTATATTGGATAAAATACATTCTTGTTAATTGCATTGAACAATTTTTATCAATAATTTTTCTATGTTAAAAAAATCACAAAAAAAATCCAATTTAAAATCACTGAATAATTTTGTCAATACGTTTAACTATGTAATAAAATATAATGAAAGTATAACCTATTTTCTTCAGCTTCATCTACCAGATTGTTGCACTGCATTATGGGATTGTCTTTCCATGAAGGATACCTGCAACGTTGCCTTAAAAATTGACAAAAATTTGATTCCTTTGCATCAGGACTGCACTTATGAAGCTTTAAAGAGATGGGTAAAAGAGCTACTGAAAACCAAACTTAATATTGAACTTTTTTTGTATCTGTGTTACAGAAAAGATGTGGATTTATCTCAGCTCTTTCAGACTGTCTCTGGCTCTGGATGAGAAATGAATCGACGACCAACACTTCAGGCCAGAAATGAACCAGACATTACACTCACATGGCAAGTGACTGCGTGAGATTCCAGCATGGTAAAGTAGTCACCGAAGGTTTCTGGGAAAGCGCTCTTAAATTTGAATTATTGAACAGGTGGCACTTCTGACTCATCCAGGTCTCTGGATATGGCCCAGGTCCCTTTTTAAATGTAATTTTCTAGTGTTT
Organism: Spinibarbus caldwelli; assembly: GCA_039654775.1. Classification (NCBI taxonomy): domain Eukaryota; kingdom Metazoa; phylum Chordata; class Actinopteri; order Cypriniformes; family Cyprinidae; genus Spinibarbus; species Spinibarbus caldwelli. The sequence goes on from CM077264.1 coordinate 3,167,199, forward strand.
TTTCACCTGCTTTATGATCCAGCAGGTGAAAATCCCAAGTCTAATCACTTAATAAAGTAACAGCACAAAAAAAAAAAAAAAAAAAAAGACTCACGACTGTGACATCCAAGCACATAAGAGGGCATAATTAGGTCAGTATCTCAAAAGAAAATATTGTAAAAAAAAAAAAAGAAAAAAACTCTGTCTGAGGAAAAAAACAAACTGTGGTTTTGATTAAGCTGAAAGTAGGTTAAAAGATGGATGTTATTTTCTCCTCATTACTCATGATATCATGAAATAAACAGGCCCAGACACTTCCGGTGTCATCAGCCAATCAGATCGCTGATCACCGTGGCGACGAAAACGAGAGAAACATCTCTGAAAGCATTTAAATTTAATGCATCACAGTGACATTAATAAATATGCTCCTTCTTTCACATGTGTTTTGAACTAAGGATTAGTTGGGTCCTTTTTCCAAAGCATTCCTCAAAAATATCTTGCCTCAGACGTGCTCTTTCCACATTGGGTCGTCTATTGTTTTTAAATGACAGTATTTTAAGAGCTCATGTTACTCTGAGACGCATGTAAACAATGTAATAAATCTGCGCCCTCTGCTGGACGCCACTCGCAAACGCAGCGCTAAAAGAAAGATGTAGGTTGCTGTAATGTTACTGCAAATCAAATCATACGTTACTGAATGACTCCTTTTTCAGGACACAATGACAGTTTTATTCTTTCTGACTCGCTATGTATGCTAATTAAACAAATTAAGGCATGTAGCTACAATAGGTTTGACTTTACTGTGACAGGTTGCAAGTATTTAAAATTTATTCTTAAAGATTATGAATAGTGTCTTGGAACTCTTTTGGGAGCCACTGCTCTTGGAAATCCATCTAGCTGAAGTTCTGGCAGGTCTAGATTGGATCGATCTGTATTTATGAGCTAAGACTTGAGGTAACCACTTCTCAGCTCATTAAAAAATCCCTTACGGCATATAAATATCTCTGGGGATTCAGTTCGCCAGAATTTATCTTCTCTGCATACATTTACTGTAATCGAACCCATGTATGACATGTGCCCTCCTGTGTAGGTCCATTAGATGAGCAAGTGTGTAAGTGGATCCAGATTGTGTGTTTGATCCAGGAACTAGATCCTGCTCATAAAAGTCCATCTGGATGAAGGTCACACAGTTCCTCTAGAGTTCCTCATTATCAACCTGACGTCCCCAGAGAGGTAAGAGACCCCGCTAACAAAAATGCATTCTAAGAACGTTTTGAAAATGTTATTTTGGAACGTTTAAGATGTTTTAAAACATTTTTGCTTGATTATGAAAGCATTATGGAATGTTACATTTTATCACGTTACAACAATTTGGTGTTACTTTTGAATGTTCTTTGAACGTTCTGAAACAAAAAGTAGCGTTTAAAAAAAAGATTAGACGAACATCCAACTAAAACGTTTCAGGAGGAAAAAAACGTTCCATGAACAATGTATAAATAATGTTTTTGTGCTAAAGTTTTGAAAACATTATTAAAGACCAATTAACTTTGAACGAACGTTCTGTTTATGTAAGAATGTTTGTTCATAACTTAGAGAGAACCTTGCCAGAACGTTCTGAGAACGTTCCCTGTTATTTGGGATTCACTTTATTAAACTTGATATCAACTCATATGATAAGCCCCAAACCACAAGCAACTTTTGCAAAAAATACAAAGTATAAATATAAATACAATGCAGCACATTTCAGAACTTATAAAACAGAATTTTTGAGTTTCATCATGCTTGTTAAATAAAAAATACCCCATTGAATATCTCAGAATAGTATTCTAGCCAGCAGTAAGATCAATAAAGAGCAAATCAAGACTTTTGCCCAAACATCCCAGTAATCTCACATCTGTCTCCTCTAGAGTTTCAGATCTCAAGAATATCTCAAACTGCACCAAGATCTCAATCTAAGTTTATATAGTTCTCATGAAATAATCTGAGCATGTTCACATTCATTTTACAGCTCTCTATTCTTACTGAATGACAACTAGTGACTCATTTGGAACTGTTTCTCATGAGGAACCCTGAAAGAAAACCTAGAACCAAAAATCATTTACTTATTTGAGATTTAATCAGATTTATCCCACTTGTGGAGACTGTTTTGTCCTCAAAGTCTAAGCACACTGACAAACATGCTTGCGTAAGCTCACACACCCCCTTTACACTCACACACACTCACACACACTCACCTGGCATCAGAGCTGCAACCCACAGCAGAAAGATGCAAGTGTACTCCATACGTTCATACATGAATCGGTCAGTGTGTTTGTGTGTATCAGGTCCTCACAGCAAGAGCAGACATTCGAGTCTGATTGAGTCCTGAACCGCAGCAGAACTACATCTGAGAAGGAGGAGCTGACAGCTGCCTCGAGGAGGAGGAAAACGGGGCGACCGTCCTCAAACACAGAGAGAGAGTTTGGAGCAGGTACCTGACTGGCTTCTCTTGTAGTTTCCCACACACTTTACTGCTCTTAAAGCTGCTGTATCTCTCTCTCCAGGTGTGTAGCTGTGGAAAATGAAGTTCTCTAGCTCTCTGGACTTCACATCTGTCGGAAAACACTACACACATTGCTGCCAGAACTTAACGGACTTCAGTAACATGGTGATTTCCACTCCATGCACTCTTTAAAAACCCCAAGAAATCAAAATTGTGGCTGTAGGTTTATTCTCTTGTGGTGTCAAGCTTTAAAACATATTTTGGGGAGTTTTGAATCTATACACTTAATTACACTTCATGCATTAAGGCAAGACACCACAGATGAGTAGGGTAAAAAAAAAAAAAAATACTAATTTTAAGCAAACTGATAATACTTGTAATAAAAAAGTTGCATTTACAAAAGTTGCAATTTTTCTGAGATGTTAAGTTTAATTATGCTTGTGATGCATAATTAAATATGCACTCATATTCTTACATTTCCAGAATATAAATCTGAACACTGTATGAAGCCAGGTTTGAAATTCTTGATTGATTTTATTAACATATTAAAGTTTTACTGAGGGGATTTTGGATATCTGTTTTTATCACTCAATAAATCAGAAAATACTGTCATCAGTTCACCATGCTTTAGTAATAAAATGTTAAAGACATCAGTGGAATAATATATGAACAAACCCCTCTATAAAAACATTTGGAATATGTAGGAATAAAACTGCTACGTTTGGTGTTTGTAAGTCCTGTTAAAGTGCAGAAACAAACTGATTTTTAGAAAACTGCCTTTAAAAATATGTATTGTATTTGAAATTTGCAGGTGCAAATAGATAAAGTGCAATAATAAAATCAAGCAAATGATATATGAACAAACCCCTCTATAAAAATCTTCAGAATATAGATAGGAATAAATCTGTAAATTTTGATGTATGTAAGTGCTGCTGAAGTGGAGAAACAAACTCATTTTGAGAAAACAACTTTTAAAGATATGTATTGTAACTGAAATCTACAGACACAAGTAGATTTAAGTGCAAAAATACACTTAAAAGTGAGCAGTGCATGGAAAATGCAATGCTTTTTTTTTTTTTTTCTAAAAGTGTCTTGCTTCAAGCTAGAACCAAAACAATGCAATGATTAGTTTGTGGTTGTGTTTGTCAAATGTGGGAAACCAAAGTAAACAGATGAATATCCTGGAAGCTGGTGAGGGGGATATAAAACACTGACCACACCAAAGATGCTGCTGATTAGCCGTTCACCTTCATGCGGTGAGTCAGTGCGCTTGAGAGACTCCAGACGTGACAAGATGTTTGATATGCCAGAATAACAAAGCAGGAGCTGATTAGCTGCAGACAAGGTCTTTGCCGTAAATCTCAGAGGAATTAACTTCCAGTACAGGAAAACTGAAGTGCATTTACTCACCCTTGTGTCATTTTTAAAGCTGTATGAGTTTCTTCTGTGGAATACAAAAGATGTAGGTGTCAAGGTCCTGAAAGGACATAAAGGCACCATGAAATTATTCAGGAATCTCCTGAAGTCATCTGATAGTTTAATCTGAGGAACAGACACAAATTTATATCAGAATTCAAGGTTTTTATTGTGTTTTTTGTTCTTTTATTATTATTATATATATATATATATATATATATATATATATATATATATATATATATATATATATATATATATATATATATAGTTACTGGTCTCACTTTTCATTGTTTGGATATTTTGTGTTCCACAGAGAAAGAAAAATTATATATGTGACCCTGGACCACAAAACCTGTCATAAGGGTCAGTTTCTCGAAATTGAGATTTATACATGGTCTGAAAGCTGAATAAATAAGCTTTCCATTGATGTATGGTTTGTTAGGATAGGACAATATTTGGCAGAAAATCTGGAATCTGAGGGTGCAAAAAAAAAGAAAAAAAAAAAGATCAAAATATTGAGAAAATCACCTTTAAAGTTGTCCAAATGAAGTTCTTAGCAACGCATATTACTAATTAAAAATTAAGTTTTGATATATTTACAGTAGGAAATTTACAAAATATCTTCATGATATTTACTTAATATCCTAATGATTTTTGTCATAAAAGAAAAATGGATAATTTTGACCCATACAATGTATTGTTAGCTATTGCTACAAATATATCTGTGCTACTTACGACTGGTTTTGTGCTCCAGGGTCACATACGTTAAATAATTGTATTAAATTATATATACTCTCTATGTTTTCAATTTGTATCTTATTCTTATTTTCCTGTCATATAAACTTCCATTCAAAAGTTTAAGATTTTTAATGTTTTTTAAAGAAGTCTCTTCTGCTCATCAAGGCTGCATTTATTTGTTTAAAAATACAGTAATATTGTGAAATATTATTACAGTTTGAGATAACGTTTTTCTATTATAAAATACTTTCAAATGTAATTTATTCCTTTGATCAAAGCTGAATTTTCAGCATCATTACTCAAGCCTTCAATGTCACATGATCCTTCAGAAATCATTCTAATATGCTGATTTATTATGTTTTAATTATACTGTATATTTATAATGCCCCGCTCCCCCATTTTTAAATATAACCTAGTTAAAATTGTTTAAAAATCTATGAGTGCAGTAAGACAAAGCAAAAAGCATTACAACTTTCAAAGAATATATTTTAAATATGATATTTTATCACTTGTTTTAAGTAAAAACTAGTTAAAAAGTTAAAACAATATTTGATTGCATGAAGAAAACACTGCATAAGATATTAAAACGTTAATATCTTTAATAGGATATCGTTTTCAAAGTAGGCAAAAACACTTAAATTCAAGATGTAATAAAAAAGATGTAATGGAAACATGTAAATACCCACATGAAAAAAATACTTTAGTAATTTATAGTAAATACTATAGCGTTTTTGAACCTTACTATAGTAAAGTACTTGAATTAATTTGTTGTGGTAATTCTAGTTGCTGTGGTAATATAACAATTATAGTAATATAAACAAATGACTTTACCCTATACTGTACGAGGTTTTCTACAACTATAGGGTATATTATACTACAATACACTACAGTTTACTGTAGTAAAAACTAAAGTATACTACAGTATTTATTACAGATTATCAGTTCGCTATAGTTAATATTTCAGTATGCTGTTGCATTCATTAACAAAGTGTTGTAAATACTATAATATATACAGTATAATACACTTTACTATAGTATGGTTCAAAAACACTATAATATTTACTAGTATTTTTTTTTTAATGTGGGTATCTTAGTGTTAGTTGTCTTGTTTTAAAGATTTTTAGATATTTTAATTGGAAAACAAGTAAAAAAAAAAAAACAAACAAAAAAAAACATACCAGTTAAAAAAGTTATTTTTTTGCTTTTGCCAAAACAAGAAGTGATTAAGAAACTGGAGCACAAATGTGAAAAGAAAAGCCATGAAAATATCTGGAATATAGATTATCAGAAGTCAGGCCACTATAAAGTTTTAAATATAGACTTTGTGGGTGTGATTCAGCTAATAATGTTCACAGCCAAAAACTGCTGCAATTAAACCTGCATCAAATTAACTCACCCAAACCTCAAAATGAATCAGATGTGCTAAAATAACGTCTAACGGCCACATCAAACAGAAGTGAAGTCGGTCTGAAACATGAGGTCATCTGTGTGTTTATTACAGTAAATCCTGGGACAGGAAGGGCGTCATGGAGCAAAGCTACTCAGAGTTTGCCGTGGATTTCGTTCATCGGGGCCAGACGACATGAAGACCAGACAGAGATGAAGAAAGAGTTGTGTTTGCCAGATCAGGTCTGTTTCATGATTAACCCTGGAAATACATGTGTGTGTGTGTTTATGAATGCGTGTGTGCAGGTGTTTGACCGACGTGTGTGCATGTGTGGAATATGGAATGCATTATGAACAGAATATTCCTGTTCAGGTTAAACATTTTCAACTGTGTTTTATGAAGAAGTTGTGTGCGCAGGCTGTTTCTAGGAGTTTTTAGAGGTTTTCAGCATGTTGCTATGCAGATGCTAGGATGATCTGGGTGGTTGCTAGGTGTTTTCATTACGTTTGGCATCCTTATGTCTCTGTTATATTTTGTCTTATCATTAGTGTGTTTTTTTTAAATATCAAATGAATGAATCAGTCTGACATGAGTGTAAGACTCATAATGAAATAATTAATACAACTTTAAATGTATTTATGTATAAAAAATATTATATGACAATTTAATATATTTACATTATGAGATTATGAATAAAAATATTATATTTTCATGATGTTTTTGTAATGAATATATATTGTGGGAGATTCTTATTTTAATAATCATTTTTTATTTTACATTTGTTTATTTATTTATTACTCTTCTCAAACTTAGTCATTAATTTAAAAATTTTCACCAGCAAAGATGTGTGATTTGCAACTAATGGCAGCACTGCTGGAGATTTCTGTAATTGCACTTTGTGACAACTAGCCCCTGTCTCGTTTACTTTCCAAAAATCTAAAATATTCAATTTTATTCACTAAATACGTTTAATACATTTCTCACGATCACATGAGGGCGTCATATCACTTTTGATTTGTGTCCTGATGACATTTACTTGGAGATTTACTCATTTAGCAGAGGCTTTTATGCAAAGCCTTCATTCAGTCCTTGATTAGAAATTGTCAGAAGGACATACTTTAAACGAGGAAGATATTATAAACATTATAATAACTATTATGAAAACTATCATTTTGAAGCTGGATAATGAACAGTACGCCCAAAACATCAGGTGAATGCATTTCTAAATGAAGTTTTAATCTTTAAAACATCAAGTTTACTTAAGTACAAATCAATGTTTGGAGGCATTCTTCATAATTTACCCCATATTTAACTTGCCATTTTACATTTGTACTGTCGTGAAATGAATGAAGTAAAAAAATCAACATTTTGACTTAGGATGAACCCTTTTCTGCGAGATGCACCTGTGAACTGAACATGCAGATGTATCCAGCACATGTTAAAGAGGATCAGAGCTGATTTCAGCACGACAGTCAGACCCTGCATGTGTTATATAATCACCAGAGAGAGAGAGAGAGATGAGGGAGAGATGGAGGGAGGAGTCGTGTTTCCAGCGTGTGTGTTTGTGTTTGTGTTTGACTCACACACTCAACAGCAGCAGCAGATGTGTGTCATTTACTCTGTCTTTCTCTTCATTAGTTCAGCAGCAGAAGACCATTCTGTGATTATTTGGAGCTCTAAAAGAGCAGATCTTCATGACAAAGTTAAGGTAAGAAGACTGACATGAGAGTTAGAATGAAGATGCTGGATAGGAATGTTCAGGAACTAACTGAGTCAATGTGCTGAGAGCAGGATTCCCAGAGAAAATGTAAAGCAAATCATTAAAATATTAAATAAAGTATTAAAATATTTTTTGCACAATTCTTTTATGAATGAAAGGATTATATATATTATATATTTTGAAATTATATTATGAATGAAAAGCTAATATTTTTATTATCTTATTTTTATAATGAATATATTTTTATAATATATTTTTAAGTCTCATATTTTATGTTTTTTAATGAGTAAAAAGATTATAGTTTGATCTAATATAAATATATTATGAGATTACAGTATATTATGTATAAAGACATGTTATGAATATTTTTTCTAAATATGCTAGAAATGCATGTTTTTATTTCCTGCACAATGAGATTATATTATGACTAAAAAGATTATATTTTATGACCATATTTTATAATGAAATTATTTTTTTTCTAATTATGCTGGAAATGCATATTTTTTATTTACTGCACAATATCACCAATTAAATGCTTATTATTGACAAGTTATACACAATATTATTAGAAAGATGACCGAAGCTTCAATATTTGACTTTATTTTGTTATATGTAATGCAAAATAATTTTCATCTTGTTTTGTAGAAAAAAATATTTAAACATCAACATTTTTCTTGTTTTAACCATACAACTCATTTTATTATATTAATGCTTAAAACAAAAACTATTTACTAATGGGGTAAAAAATAATAAGAATGACCTGAATTCAAGTCTTTTTGCTTAGTAAATGCATCTTGTTTTAAAGACATTTTACTAGTAAGACAAAAAATACTGATTAATTATTATTATTAGTATTATTTGTTTTGCAAGTATTAAAATGTGAAAACAAACAACTAGGAATGTGTGTGTGAATCCTTTCTCTTTCCTCCAATACTCTAGTCTCAATTACAACCACATAAGTGAGTTAAATAGTGATGGTTGTGCATTCTGTGGTGCTCATGTTGTCTTTATATGAAGATATTAATATAATTGACTTCCTTTCTTGAGCAGAGGGATGGATTCCCATTGTGTTTGAATCCCTGAAGATTCGGTTCGAGTCGGAGTGTGCGTGTGTTTGAGAGCAAAAGAAGGAAACACACGGAGGCAAAGCAGGAATTGAGCTGAAACAATAGCAAACAATGAAAAGCAACTGACTGAAACACAAACCACAGGATGAGAGAATCTCACAAGAGTCAGAGTCGTGTCATTTTTGCATTTCCATGTGATCATATCACACTTTTTAGTGACTGTTAGTCAGATTAGACTTATAAAGGAGCGAGAAACATTCACTCTGTTTCTCTTCATCTACTATATAGGGTGCATGAGGCTGAAGAAGATTATATGTAGCAGATCTTTCTTCTGCAAATCCTCCGACTCATTAAATGGAGTTACACAATCTTGGCCGTCTGCGTGAATGCAACGTCACCCGCTTGAGAGAGAGAGCGGTGTGAGGGAAAATGGGTCATGTTCTCTGTTTGATCGCTGGCGTTAGAACATGTAGGATGTGGCAGCAGTCAAACTCTGCATGCCGTTATAAACCTCAGAAATATTCATTAAACAGAAACCTGCAAGAACTGTTAACCTGAGTGCTCATCATAGGAAAAAATAATCATTTTCTGGGATTAAACGTGAAAAGTGTGTCACTATAAATAGATTATGTGTGTTATTGGTGCTGCTGGTTTAGTCTGTGTAAGCAGTTATTTCTCGCTGGGTTTGTTTGTAGATGTCGTGGCACTCCATATACAGAAGCTCCAAGTTCCGGCATGTTTATGGAAAAGTGGGAAGCAGGGAACAGTGTTACGAGGGAATTCCTATCACTCACAGCATCCATGACAACCACTTCTGTGCAGTTAACCCCAAATTCCTCGCTGTGGTCACTGAGAGCACGGGAGGAGGAGCGTTCCTCGTTATCCCACTTCATAAGGTAGAGTTAACAACTGATCAAACACCTAACCGTACTCTGCTTACCAAAACAGCTGAAGCATAATCCTACTGTGTATACTCTAAATAACTATTTTAACCAATTATTCAACTAAGCATAACCATACATACCAAAATAAACTAGATTAACTAGCTTAACAACTATGCAACTAAAGCATAATAACTATAGTGTTCATATTAAAACTAACTAGTTTAACCATACAATCAGTTAAAGTGTAGCTGTATTGTGCATATTAAATCTAGTTACACCAACTATTTATCTGAAACATAACCATACTGTGCATACTAAAACAATTTCAACCATCCAATCAATTAAAACATGTTCGTACTATTCATACCAAAATAAACTAGTGTAACCAATCAAAGTGAAATCATAATGTGAATAGTAAAACAAACTAGTTTAGCCAACTTTTCAGCTGAAGCATAACCATACTGTGCATATTAAAACTAGTTTAACCGATCAATTTCAGCAAAGTCATAATGTGCATGCTAAAACAAACTAGTTTAACCAGTCAAACAAAGTGAAATCATATTGTGCACATGAAAACAAACTAGTTTAACCAGTTATTCAATTGAAACATAACCATACTGTGTGTGTTCACACTAAAATAAACTTGTTTAACTAGTTGAACAGTTATGGGACTAAAGCATAACCATACTGTACAATAAATACTCAAACAAACTAGTTTAACTAGATTAACCCGCTATGCAACCGAAGCATAACCATACTGTGCATACTAAAACAATCTAGTTTGACCGTCCAATCAATTAAAGTTTAGCTGTATTGTGCATACTAACACAAGTTCAATCATCCAACCAATTAAAGCATATTCATACTAAAAGTAACTAGTTTAACCAATCAGTTAAAGTGAAATCATACTGTGCATTTGCAAACAAACAAGTTTAACCAACTAGCCTATCCAAATTAAACTTAACTGTACTGTGCATATTAATTCTAGTTCAACCATCCAATCAATTAAAATATATTCACACTGTTCATACTAAAAGAAACTAGTGTAACCAATCAAAGTGAAATCATACTGTGAATAGTAAAACAAACTAGTTTAGCCAAATTTTCAACTGAAGCATAACCATTATGTACATACTAAAATAAACTAGTTTAACCAACTATTCAAATAAAACAAAAAACATACGTTGCATACCAAAATTAGTTTCACCATCCCATTAATAAAACACAGCCATACTGTACATTTGAAAACAAACTAGTGAAACCAACTTTCCAAATGATGCATAACCGTACTGTGCATATGGAAACAAACTAGTTTAACCAACTGTATTGTGCATACTAAAACATTTTAAACAACCAAAGCATTGTCATACTGTGCATATGAAAACAAACTAGTTTAACCAACTTTCAAACTGAAATATAACTATACATTGCATACTAAAACAAACTAGTTTAACCAACCAAACCATAGTCATACTGTGAATGTGAAAACAAACTACTTAAACAACTTTCCAAATAACTTTCCAAATGAAGCATAACTGTACTAAAACTACTTTAACCAACCAAAGCGTAGTCATACTGTGCATACTAAAACTAGTTTACCAATCAGTTAAAGTAATACTGTGCATATGAAAACAAACTAGTTTAATCAACTCACCACTTGAAGCACAACTGTGGTGAGCATAATAAAACTAGTTTAACCAACTAAAGCATAGTCATACTGTGCATACTAAAACAAACTAGTCTAACCAATCAGTTAACACTTAATCATACTGTCCATGAAAACAAACTAGTTTAACCAACTATCCAGCTGTATTGTGCATACTAAAATATTTAAAACAACCAAAGCATTGTCATACTATGCATATGAAAACAAACTAATTTAACCGACTTTTTATTTAACTGAAATATAACTGTGCGTTGCATACTAAAACAAATTAATTTCATCAACCAAAGCATAGTCATACTGTGGATGTGAAAACAAACTAGTTAAACAACTTTCCTAATGTACCATAACTGTACTAAAACTACTTTAACCAACCAAAGCGTAGTCATACAGTGCATACTAAACAAAATAGTTTAACCATTCAGTTAATGCTTAATCATACTGTCCATGAAAACAAACTAGTTTAACCAACTATCCAACTGAAGCATAACCATAGTGTGCATACTAAAACAAACGAGTTTAACCAACTTTTCAACTGAAGCAAAATGTACTGTGCACAACTAGTTTCCAAATGAAACAAACTAACTTTCCAAATGAAGCATAACCATACTGTGTATACTGAAACAAATCAGTTGAAACAACTATCCAACTAAATTTTGCATACTAAAACAATCTAGTTTAACCAACTTTTCAACTAAAGATTCAACATACTGTGCAAAACTGAAACTAGTTTAACCAGCCAATCAAGGCAGTCATACTGTGCATACTGACACAAACTAGTTTAACCAACTATTCAACTGACACATAACCATACTGTGCTCAATAAAACAAACTAGTTTAATCATCCTATCAGTTAAAATGTAGTTGAAGTCTGCATATTAAAACTAATTTAACCAACCAACTGAAGCGTAATCATACTGTTCACAGCAAAAAAAAAAAAAAAAAAAAACCTAGACTAAAACAAACTAGCTTAACCAACTATAAACCTGAAGCATACCTGTGCATAGCAAAATACTAGTTTAACCAACCAAGTGAAACATAATCATACTGTGCCTACTTAAACTTAGCATCCAACCAATTATAACCATTCTGTAAATACTAATATGAAGTAATTTGCCCAACCAATTGAAGCATAACTATTTTCTACGTTCTAAATATAGTTTAACCATCAGATGATTTAAAGAATAACCATAGTGTGCATACTAAAACAAACTAGTTTAACAAACCAATCATTTAAAGCTTACACTGTAAAAAAAATTACTGTAAAATTTACAGTAACTTACTGGCAATTTTGGTTGCCAGTAAGACTGTAAATTTACAAGAGTACTGTAAATCGATAATTACAATTGTACTGTAAAAATACAGCACACTGCTGTGTGTATATATATATATATATATATATATATATATATATATATATACATATATATATATGCTGTAAAATTGTTTTTTTACAGCTATCACTGTAAAATTACAGTAGAAATGTTTATGAATGTGAGTGAAATTACATGAGAAACTGTGAACTTGTACTATACATACATTTTTCAGTAAATTAGAGCATTTGCTGTGAAATTCAATTCACTAAATTAACTACAATTTAGATTTTTTTTTACTGCTGTGATAGTGTGTAAACCTACTTTTGATGTAAACTTCAGTAGTCTTTCCATTTTTGTTAATTTAATGTGTAATGTGAACAATAAAACTTAAAAAAAAAAAAAACAGGTTTTCATCAATGTAACTATTTATTGTACAATAATGTCCATTAAACATAGGCACCAGTTCCCAAAACATATTTGGAGAAACAAAAATGGACACTTTATAATAAATGAAAGGCTTTAGCCTTGGGAGAAAAAAAAAAAAAAAAACCTTCCTACAGCGTGACAACTTCATTCATAAACTCAAAGTTTAAATAAACTAACACAAAATAAATAGTTTAAACTGTGCCTACCTTTAAATTCCAAATCCATGAAAAGGCAACACATTGCATGTACATTAACTTGGACATCAATCATGCGCTTGACAGTCTGTTTAGAGTATCTCACTTCTATTCCATTGCAATATATATATATATATTTTTTAAATGGCAAGCCATTCAAAGTCCATTAGCTTTCGTATCAGTGTGCATACATGTGGGTTCATTCCATCCATTTTCTTGTCTCCTTTTCCAGCAGCAACTTTTGATCCAGTTTCCAGGTTAAAGCCCACAATTCCTCTGTGAAAAAACACACAACACAAATTATCAAAAAACAGCATATACTCAAAGAAGAAAATTAAAATAAGTGTCATTTTAAATCACATTTGATTTATTGAACAGTTAGGGCCATATTTAACTTTATCAGAGATGTCAATATGAAAATACATATTTACAATAATGTACAGATTATGTAATTTTTATATCTGATTAACTACAGAATAACCATTCTGTATATACTAAAACAAACTAGTTTAATTAACCAGTGGGAGCATAACCATTCAGTATATATGCAAAAGTACTAGTTTATCCATCCATCCAATGAAAGCATATCTGTACTATGCACACTAGAACAAACTGGTGTAAGGTTTTGGTCTCAGTACTATCACAGTAAAGTTGTTTAAACAGTGATAATGTGCAAATGCCATTAGAGACAGTAGTAATCCACAAGCGTGTGTGTTCAGACACGTGTGTTCAGCATTTGGAGGATATATTGATATCAGTGTCTCTCTGGGAGTGAGAGACGGAGAAACGTGTGACTGGTACAGACACTCAATCAGCCCTCTGTTAGACTTCTGATACTAGTTAGTTCAGTCCTCAAGTGCACACACTCTACTGAGTCAAAACCACATCAGAAATGTGTTTTATGAAACTTAAGAGAGCGTAGTGAATCAAATGATTTACTGTTAGCAAATGAATACTAGTTTAGGGAATGTGGCTGCTTAGATTTATGTGGAACCAGAAAGAATAGTTTGTAGTGCCACCTTCTGGTAGATATAAGAACTTAAATGTAGAAAAAGAATTTAAATAGAAAGAGAGAGAGAAATAAAAAGACTATTAAACGATGATTGCAGGGTGACAAAAAACTACAGTTTAGTTAACACATAGCGGGGCAAATATGGGGTAAGTTGTCAGTTGCACAGTATTCTCAAAAAATACCTTATTTGAGTGCTCCTGTGGTTCAGTGGTAGAGCATTGCGTTAGCAGCGCAAAAGGTCATGGGTTCAATTCCCAGGGAACACACATACTGATAAAAAAATGTATAGCCTGAATGCACTGTAAGTCGCTTTGGATAAAAGCGTCTGCTAAATGCGTAAATGTATTTGTAAAAATGCAATACCATGCCATTTTCTCCAGCATATGTGTATTAAAATCAGTTATTGGCTATTTTAATTTGGATATTTTATTGGCTATTTGTTTTTTTCAACAAAATTTAATGTAAAGCAATTATGAAACATGAAGTACAGCTTGAAATGCATTTAAAAAATGAAATATATGACATGCAATAAATAAATAAATAAAATAAAAATCAAACCATTGTTTTGATCAAAAGAAAATAAAATAATGGAAACACCAATTTCTCACTTTAACTAATGAATAAAGTACATATTTCTATTTAATATTTAATATTTATTTAATGTATAAATATTATTTAGCTGTAATTTATTTTTCTGTTTTAGTAACTTTAGTATTTCAACCTAAATATATTTTATTTCAATGTTTCTAATTATTATTTTTTTCTGTTTCTAATTTAAATGTTTCATTTTTAATTCATTTTTAATAATTTTAAATAAAATCCTTTTATGTTTTCATTATTTTTAATTGCATTTTTAAAATTAATTTTCATCTAATATTTATATTTTATTTTATCTTTATTTAAATCAATGAAAACTATGTAAATATTTTTGACCTCACGTTAACTAATATATAAAGTTCAAAATTTAAAGCATATAAAACCTATGTGACAACTTGCCCCGACCTCACATTAATTAACACTGTTATAAAGTGACTCATGTCTTAATTTCTGTCAGTGTTGTGTTATTATGTTCACTTTTTACCTCACCGATAATAATAGCATATGAGATTGGAATTTTAGTTTGGCAGATAAAATTAACTAGATGTTACCAGCATACAACACCACTACTAGAGAAAACGTTTGACTACTGAGATTTAGACAACTTTCCCACGTGACAACTAGCCCTGGTCTAAATATGAGCTTATTGTCTCTCAGCTGGGGCGAATAGACCCTCATCACCCAAAGGTCTGTGGCCACCAGGGTAGCGTGATGGACATCAAATGGAGTCCGTTCATGGACAACATCATCGCGTCCAGCTCCGAGGACTGTATGGTGAGAATCTAACCAGTTAACTTGATGATTATGGTAACGACGACATTTATGTCAATGCAGCCATGACCTTTGACCTCCAGGTGAGAATCTGGCAGATTCCTGACGGCGGTCTGAGGAGGAACATGACCGAAGCTCTGATGATCCTGATTGGTCACAGCCGGAGGGCGGGGCTTATCGAGTGGCATCCCACCTGCAGCAGCATCCTGCTCAGCGCTGGATACGACTGCAAAGTAATCACGGCAACCAGAACTAACCCTAACTAACCCGCAGTGACCTGAATGACAAACCCATGATGTTACAGATTCTGATCTGGAACCTGGAGGAGGGCGTGGCCGTGAAGATGATTGACAGCCATCCAGACGTCATCCTCTGTATGTCCTTCAACACTGATGGAAGTTTACTGGCCACCAGCTGTAAAGATAAAAAACTGCGCATTATTGATCCACGTTCAGGGAAAGTTCTTCAGGTGAGTGCAGACGTCATATACCGCAAACCATATGTATTTGGAAATCAGTGTTGTTTTTGTATAATTCTGATTTGAATTATAATTTTTAAAAAATTATAATAAATAGATGTTTTTGAATTATAATTTTTTATAGTTTTTATAAATAAATATTTGTATTTTAAAATAAATGAATTATATTTGATATTTTTTATGTTATAGTTAGATTATATTTTAACCACAAATGTTTGTTTAATTAAATATATTATGTTGGAAATAAATGATATTTTTGCGTTATTCTGATTGGTGTTGAAAAATTATATTTAAATATATATATTTTTTTATAACAAATATAAAAATGCATATTTAATTAAATTAAATTAATTAATTAATTAAATTATATTTTAATTGTCATTAATCTGATTTGGTGTAATGGAATTAAAATATATCTATATTTTAAATTTAAAATAAACATTATATGATATTTTTATTTAATTTTTTATTTATATTTTAGCTACACGTTATATTTAACTATACATGTTTGTTTAATTAAATATATTATCTTGTAAATAAATTCTATTTTTGTGTTATTCCAATTTGGTGTCACAGAATTATAATTTTACTTTTTTTGTTTATAATAAATATAAACAAATAAATATATTTGAATGTATTTTAAAATAAACAGTCCTATTATATAATGTAGTTACTATATAAACATAAAATGTATATTATTATATATTAATAAAGTATATATTATATATTATTTAAATAAACAGTTCTATTTTCGATTTTTATTTTATCTTTTTTTAGATTTATATATTAACTACATAATTTAACTGAACATGTTTGTTTAACTAATTCTATTTTGTTGGAAATAAATGTCATTTTTGCATTATTCTAATTTGGTGTTGCTAAATTATATATATATATATATATATATATATATATATATATATTATAATAAACAAAAATATACATATATTTTATTTAAATTAATTTTAGTTTATTAGATATTCTGTATTTACTTTTTAGATTTAAATTTTAACTATACATTATATTTAACTGTACATGTGTGTATAATTCAATATATTTTGTTGGAAATAAATGTTATCTTTGCATCATTCCAGTTTGGTGTCACTGAATTGTAATTTTTTATATTTGTATATATTTTTTTATGATACATACAAAAATATATCTATATTTTAACTAAAGAAATATTAATAAAAAAACAAATTATTTATACATTTATATTGTAACTGTACATTATATTTTAACTGAGCCTGCTTATTTAATTCTGTATAATGTGTTCATCTGAACAGGAAGCAGACTGTAAAAGCACCAGAGTGAACCGCGTGGTGTTTCTGGGTAATCTGAAGCGTGTCCTCACCACGGGCGTCTCCAGGTGGAACACTAGACAGATTGCATTGTGGGATCAGGTAGGGTCTAAACTGTTTAATGTCACTAGACCGACTAGAATAAGTCAACAAATTCCTTCAGACATTTGTTTAAACATGCAGGAGGATCTGTCCGCTCCCATCACAGAGGAGGAGATCGACGGGCTGTCCGGTGTGCTCTTCCCCTTCTATGATGCTGACACACACATGCTTTATCTGGCCGGGAAGGTGAGCGACTCTCCATTAAGACAATCTGAATCGTGCAGAACTGTGGGTCATCTTACTGTTGAGATCACCTCACATCCACAGGGAGACGGAAACATCAGGTATTATGAGGTGAGTGCTGAGAAACCCTTCCTGCAGTTCCTGATGGAGTTCAGATCGCCGGCTCCGCAGAAGGGTCTGGGTGAGTTACTGTCACCAAAAACATTAACAAATTACCAGTTAAATTAAATATTCTTCATGCAAAGTTCAATATGAAGGCAAAAAATTAAATGCTAATGAGCACATTTCATTAATTTTATTATCGAATTGGTTTAGTATTAAAATATTAGTATAAATATTAATAAATAAATTATATGGTGTTTCCCAGTTTTTCAAGCATTGCTTTAGTTATTATTAAGTAAAATAAAATTACAATAAAATCTGTAAGAAACAAAAACATAAATCATTTTTGAAAATTCTGAAAAAAAACAAACAAACTGAAAATAAAATACATGAATAGTTAAATAAAATAAATGAAGTAAAATATATATAATATAGTGCTGTCAAACAATTAATTGTGATTAATCGCATCCAAATTAAAAGTTTTTGTTCACATAATACGTGTGTGTGTGCTGTGTAAATTTATAATATATATATAAATACACACATATAGAGTATATATTTTGAAAATATTTACATGTATATATTTATATTCATATAATTTATAATGTATATAAATATATTTAATATATAAACATAACATGTTTTCTGAAATATATACATGCTTGTGTGTGTATTTATATACATAATAAATATACACAGTAGAAGTACACACGCATATATCATGTAAACAATAACTTTTATTTTGGATGCGATTAATCATTTGATAGCACTTATATAGAATTATATATATATATATATATAATTAAAATATCTTACTTTAAAACATTTTTGTGTGTGTGAAACTAAGTTAATCTGCTCTTTTGACAAATTTCTCCTTATAGAGACAATAAAGAAAGAAATGAAGAAATGAATGAATGAATGAATGAATGTATAATATAATATAATTAAATTATATGGTGTTTTGCTTCAGGTTTTAAGTTATTATTCAAGTAAAATAAAATTACAGAAAATTTAAAAGAAATAAAGCAATAGAAGTGATTTTGAAAATAAATTGAAAAAATGGGAAATAAAATGTAAAATAAAAGACAGAAGTAGCCAAATAAAATTAAAAATGACTTATATTACACGTTTTGTTTATTATGTTATTTTATATTTGAATCAGTTTATTTAATACTGAAATATTAGAATATATTAATAAACTTAATTATATGATAAGGTGTTTCCCAATTATTCAGGATTTTATTAAGTTATTATTGAAGTAAAATAGTATTATAATAAAATCTATAAGAAGTGGAATCAATAAAAACAATATAAACATTTTTAAAAAATAAATTGGAAAAAAAATAATTATAATAAAATATAATACCAAATAAATAAATTGAAACTAATAAAAATTACTTCCTTTTTTCTTAAAAAAATGAAAGTAAAAGGTAAGTTGGCGGTGAATGAGTCTGATCAGATGTTGGTGTGTAGGAGTGATGCCCAAACGCGGTGTGGATGTGAGCGAGTGTGAGATCTTCAGGTTTTATAAGCTGGTGACTCTGAAAGGTCTGGTGGAGCCCATTTCCATGATCGTCCCGCGCAGGGTGAGCAAAACAACGAAATCAGACGCTTCACTGAGTGAAACAAATCATGTCAAGTGGGTATATTCTAAGTCTTTATGCGAGTAACAGACTGAAACCACACCATTATGCACTGGAAAATCAAACCTTCAGTAATGTTTTCAGCTGTTTTGTGTGTTTTACATATTATCTGTGTGCGCTGCAGTCTGAGACGTATCAGAAGGATATTTTCCCCATGACGGCAGGCACAGAATCGGCCCTGTCGGCTGCTGAGTGGCTCAGTGGGATTGACAGAGGTGACGTCTTCATCTTTATGTATTTTAAAGAATAAATGGATAAATGAACATGATCTGAATTCATTAATGCGTCTGATCTGGACAGATGTATGTAATGTCTTCTGTGTGTGTGTATTTATACAGGGCCGCTGCTGATTTCTCTTAAAGAAGCGTATAAACGTCCAAATCCAGCAGGTCTCAGAGCATCTAAACGGGACAGAAGGACAGTGAAGGGCATCGATCTGCTGGAGAACATTTCACCAAACACAGACAAAGAGGTGTGTGTGTGTGTGTGTGTGTGTGTGTGTATGTGTGTGACTGTTGGAGATTTGTTTCGTGTTTATGAAAGACGTCTCTCTGGCTCGCCAAGGCTGCGTTTATTTGATCAAAAATACAGTAAAAACAGTAAAATTGTGAAATATTATTACAATTTAAAATACATGTTTTCTATTTGAATATATTTTAAAATGTAATTTATTTCTGGGATGCAAAGCTGAATTTTCAGCTTCATAACTCCAGTCTTCAGTGTCTTCAGATCCTTCAGAAATCAATCTAATATGCTGATTTGCTGCTACTTTTTTCTTCCATGTGATAAAACCATTAATGTATATTTATTGCCATCTTAATATATATTTTACTGCCATCTGATGATGAAACAAATGAAGCGCATCTACAGCTGTGCCTCATTACAGCAGCTGATTTCACATCTGGTTTCTATGCTTGGACAACGTTATTTGATATTAAAGCTTTTGTTCCGTGCATTTTTCACTAAAGTATTTTTAAATTAACCAAGTAAATAAGCAAGTCTCTTGCAAAAACTGTAACTGATATTCAAACATGAAGTAAATGTGCTTTTATAGCTGGATGAATAACGTTATTAATAGAGAATGAATGTGGTTTTTTTTTTTTTTTTTTTACAATTTTGGGGTCTTCAGATCAATCCGGTGACATTATAAATCAGGTATTTTTAGCAAAACAAATCCAGCTTTGATGCAGCACTTCAATGTGTTTCTCATCACAAACTTTTGTAGCGTCACACTAGAAATAATATTTCATCTGTTTTGTCTGCTTTTGATTTGATTCTTTGATCAGCTGTTTTGAGTTTAAGTTTGTTGATTTATTCATTTAATATGGGATTTTAACTTTAAATTGCCCATAAGAGGGTGTTTTTCTAAGGAGAAACATCTGATCCAGAAGACTCCATTTGCTTTCTATATAATTATTTGATGTCTAGGAGAAAGAAAAGTGAGATATCAAGGAGATTGTTCTGTCTCATAAGCAGCTCCTGAAGATGGTCTACAAGCAGCAGGATGAAATTAGGAAACTCAAAGATGAACTCAGAGAAAAAGACGAGAGAATCCGACAACTGGAGCTGGAGCTCAAGAACCTGAGAAACACGTGACGAGCAAAACAGAGCTGCTTGTTCGTGTTGTTAAGGTTACACTGAAAAAAAATAATTGCTTTATGATTTTATGGAATTGAATAACATTATTTAAGATGGATGTACGTTTGTACTGCTGTCAGTTGTGGTTTTAAAGGGACAGTTCACCCAAAAATGAAAATGCATGCATTATTTACTCACCTTCATGTTCTTCAAACCCATAAGCTGAATTTTTTCAGTATAATGACAGCTGATGTCTTGAAGCTTTGCAGTGTTATTTCAATATATTCAAAAAAGAAGCTCTGACATTCAGGTAAACATTTTCCATAGAAAAAAGTAATTCGTACCGGTTTAGGATGACATATTGGTGAGTATTTGATGAATTTCCATGTTTCGGTGAACTCTTTCTTTAAGATACAGATGTACAAATGAAGTCTTGATGTTTACAAGCGATTATGGTTCAGACAAATGTGCTTCTTCATTCGTAGAGGAAGCGTATGAAGTTCTTCTGGTTGTTTGCCAGCAGATGGAGCCAGAGGAGAGCGCAAACTCATCTCAAAGTCTTAATCTGCTCTATATATACATGAAATGTTCAAAATCAGTGATTGTGTTCGTTATTAATGCTGGCTTGATGTACATATGAAGTTCCAATGCAAAAGCCTCTAAAAGCCATCTTGGTCAAAAATGAGATAACGATACTGAGTGAATGCTGTCCACACATAGTATATGTTCATCAAGTACTTTCACTTCAAATGTGCTAAATCCCAGCCTCAACCCATTCAGAAGTACCAGTACTTACATAGAAAGCCATACATAGTAGCCAGAAAGAAATGCTAATTTTAAAGAAAAAACGTCAGACGTACTTAGAGGCTTTTGCATCTGAACTCTTCATATGTATTTGTAAGTAGGACATTACATGTTTACTCTACAAATAAAATATTGATGACCACTGTGAAGCTGTTTTATGTTCCACCAATCATTTTCCACCAAGAAAACAAAACAAATGAAATACTAAATCAAGTAGCCGCTAATCATAATAACTAGCATTAGTTAACCAAATTGCTTCAGTAGCCTACAAACAGTGACACATTCATTATTCCTACAAATGAGTTCAGGGCATTTGTGCAGCAGTTGTGGATATTATAAGGTTTTAAACTTTTTTAAAATGATCTGTGTAGGTTTAGAGTTAGTAAATCAACCTGATTGCTAAAGCTGAGAAGAGAGAGTCTTAAGGCCTGTTGTCAATAACTGTAAAAAGGCCTAATCATAATAAGCGATGACCGACTTTGGAAACTCTCCTTAAATGCAAACAACAGATTAATCAGTTAATCCAAATTTCAAAAAAGTTTACAGATGTATTTATAATAGAAGTTAGACATTGAAGTTAATTGCTGTTTTTGTCACTCTTCTGAGGAAGCTATTCACTTGTTTTTCCGATGTCAATTTTTTTCTCATTTTGTAAATGACCTTTCTTTCTGTTTTCTTTTAATTCTTTTACTACTCCAAAGAGAATATAGTAAAATATAATTAATTTGTGTTTCTTGCTAGCTAAATTTCAATTTCATTTCATACTTAAAAAAAAATCTGGCTCTAAACTTCTCTTTTCGTTACTCAAAGTTGATCAAGACAAGTGTATGGATACTCCAAAGCTCTGTTAATCCTAAATCAGAGAAAATTGCATATTCATCTGCTACGTGCGCCAAAGTCTGGATCAAATGATTTGCAAACCCACACCCAATTCCTGATCTAAATCAAATGATTTACGATCCATGCTCCGAAGTTACGATCTGAAGCAAAAGATTTGCGAACCTGAAGTTCCAATCTAAATCAAATTATTCACGATCCATGCTCCGAAGTCCCGATGTAGGGTGTGTTTTCCAAGTCAAGTCAAGTCACTATTATTTGTATAGCGCTTTTAACAATGCAAATTGTGTCAAAGCAGCTTTACATCAGCTTGATATAAGCTTGGTGGCTTTATATCAGCTTTACAGTATTTAGACGAGGAAATAGTGTGTCGAAATAGTGTCATTCTCCTCTGGCTAGACAAAATCAGCAGTTTAAATCTAGGCTGCAGCAGAGTCAGATTGTGCAGAGGACTCATCTGGTTCCTGTGGTCTTGTCCCGATGGCCGTCTAGGAGACAGGGTCTTCACTGGGGATCTGTCTCTGGGGCTCATCTAGTTGTCCTGGTCTCCGCTGACGTTCAGGGCTGTAGAAGTCATCTCTAGGTGCTGATCCACCATCTGATCTGGATACGGACTGGATCCGGGTGGCTGCAGTGACCATCTGATCTGGATACAGTCTGGATCTGGGTGGCTATGGTGACCTCGGAATAAGAAAGAAACAGACTAATATTAACGTAGATGACATTCTTCTAACGATGTAATAAGTACATCGGGTGTTTTGGGAAGTGTTCCCAGTTCCGGTTGACCTAATTAATGCAGCCTAACAATCCTTTAATGAATTTGAATTATAGAAATGCGATAGTGTATTATGTGTAAGCCAGGTTAAAGAGATGGGTCTTTAATCTAGATTTAAACTGACAGAGTGTGTCTGCTTCCCGAACAGTGTTAGGTAGATTGTTCCAGAGTTTGGGCGCTAAACAGGAAAACGATCTCCCGCCCGCAGTTGATTTTGATATTCTAGGTATTATCAAATGGCCAGAGTTTTGAGATCGCAGTGGACGTGAAGGACTATAGTGTGATAAGAGCTCACTCAAATACTGAGGTGCCAAACCATTCAGGGCCTTATAGGTAATTAGCAAGATCTTAAAATGTATAAGATGTTTAATAGGGAGCCAGTGCAGTGTTGACAGAACCGGGCTAATGTGGTCATATTTCCTGGTTCTAGTAAGAACTCTAGCTGCTGCATTTTGAACCAGATGGAGTTTGTTTATTAAACGTGCAGAGCAACCACCCAATAAAGCATTACAATAATCTAGCCTCGAGGTCATAAACGCATGAATTAATGTTTCTGCATTTGACATTGAGAGCATAGGTCGTAAAAGCAACTATGGTCGCAAGTTCCGTCGTTATCAGTAGAGTTCAATGGAACTAACGACCATAGTTAGCTAAGTATGCTTTGAGACTCGCTCAGAATTTTCGCTCTAAATCAAATGATTCACTATATGCACTACGAAGATCAAATGATTTGTGATAGGCTACTAGAAGTTTCAATCTAAATCCTATGATTCGCGAACCGGCTCCAATCGAAGTCCTGATCTAAATGATTCGTGATACACGATTTGAATTTCCGCTATGAATCAAATGATTTGTGATCCGATTGGAGCTCTTCGAAACTGTGAATCATTTTGCGATGCATGGCTTGATTCAGAGTTTCGAAAAGCTCAGTTTCACAAATCACTATACGTGCTTTTTAGAATCATCCCAAGCAATGTTGAAATCTGAAAATGAATGACTTTGATCTGGTTTTTGCTAGTGAATCGCTTGAACTGAATGATCGTATAACGAGTTCCAGCGTAAATGACTCACTCAATTGAATCAGTTTGTCACTTTTCGCGTCTTCATCAGCCATATTTTTACGACACTGTCAATACTACTGGCTTAGCTCGCTAGTTTTATGACATTAACTGAAATAAGCGGAAAAGCATGTTGTTTTCAAATAAGATAACAATATTTCCATTCCAAAGATAACATCCAACACAAATCTATGAATGTATTCAGATGAGGTAACCGGTTTCCTGCTAACTATAGGAACACTCCATTAAAATGGCGAACATTTCAGTGTTGTTTTTTATTTCGTGGATATTTCAGCTAACAGTTTGCCTTGTACATCTGTTCATCATGTTCAACAACATAAAGTTAAACAGGGTAAACTTCATCATTCAACTGAACTGTGCATGTATGTTTTAAACACATTGAGTATCTTGTATGTATTAAATTTATGTCTTTGAAAGCAAAATTACAACAACAGTGGTTACATATATATTTAATTGTTTGATCAAAATTATAGCTAGGGACAATTTACAAATCGCTAGATATTGGTAGGAAGGACATGTCCCTAGCTGCCCTTGGTAAGTATTAACAATTGTTCTAATTCTATGACATTCTGTAGCCTATATTTTTATATAGCTAATTATAACGTTATAGCGATAACAACACAGAGACAATATCGTTGGAATCACTTTCAGAAAGATATATATATTTTTTTTTTTCAGATGATACAACAACAACATTGATTCGAGCAGAACATAATGGTGCATTGGTGAGGACGCTAATATAATTATTTTTATAGTTCATTCTAGGTGTGAACGGAGCGCGGTTCAGAAGAAAGGTTAAGAAGATCCAAGACACTCTTATTTACCTCCAGGATTCGTGGCCTGAATGTGGATCTCTCACCTCATTTAGAATGAATGACAGATTGGTGTAAACAGTCGTTCAGGGTTTGTGCTCCACATGCAACCTCCCACAGCATGTGTCCTGGAACGCAGCAGCAGCACTTTGAAAACCTCCGCCAAAGACTTGAAGAAAATGTCAACGATAGTGCTCCGGTTTCACAAAGAAAGAAGAATTTCTGTTATTTGTCCAGTCGTGGCCAGAATAAAATCACCTCCAGATGAATATCTGAGGCTGGAATCCAATATCAGAAGATGAACTTCAGCAATATCTTTTACTCAGAGCTACCATGATGTAGGGTAATTACGAAAAGAGAGTGCCTTGGGATACAAAATAAAATGTAAAAGAAATAGTTCACCCAAAATGTAAATGCTTTATTTTCTATTTTTATATTATTTATTGTTCATTATATTTATTTTATATGTAACCACTTTTTTCCCAAAACCATATATTTTTTCTTTAGAACACAAAAAGGAACTTTTGGCTGATAAACAGGCCGAAATAACTGGTAATTTCCTGAAGATCTAATGGTTTCTGGGTGAACTATTTCTTTTAAGTTTGGTGTTTTTTACTAGCATGGAAGTGAAATACCGATGTGCCCCAGTAAAATATTTTACCGATAAATCCTTGGTGGAAATTACTCTATAACGACATGATAATCATTTTCTCTGATAATATTTCATGCAATCCTGTCATGTGTTTTTTTTTTTTTTTATCAGCTGTTTAGCATCAGAATTAATGATGCCAGATTTCAAATTAATAACTATTTTGATGATCTAATCGGTTAAATAGGTTTGCAAGAAATAGTTTGTGATTCAGTTTGATTTATTCGAATAGTTTACTGAATCGTTTGCTGCCGTTTCTCATAGCATAACCAGATACTTTGTAAATCATAAAACAAGAATCATTCACGTGGATGAGGTGGATATTTACCGATGTACTGCAGAAAAGAAAACTTTACAATTTCTATCAGTTTGTCAGTGGTGAAGCAGTTTATTTCACCGTGCAGTTCGTGAACTCTGTACTGCAGGTAAAGACAATTTATATCCATAACGAGTATCTGTGGTCTAGTACTTATGAAAGGCTAGAAACATTAGTCTTTAAGTGTCTTGCCTGCTCTAATGTTCCTCAGACACACTCGGCACACATTGTTCTGCTTTCCAGAGCTAATATGATCACTGTCTGCCAAGAAGAAGACAATTTCGTTGTAATCAATCCTCACGACTGCAAACGATGTCGTGATGTCTTCAAAATGATTTGGTGAGCTTTTAGTTATGAGATGGGCTGGATAATGGCCTCATCTGATCTGAGGGACAAAATCAAGCTATACAGTTAATACATAAATGTCAAAAATGGATTTAGAAGGCGCGCCGGCTGGGTTACGCCCAATGGAAACGCAATCGTCGGTGACATAATCTGCTTTCATTTGGTCGGTTTGATGATTAGAATGTTATCAATGTCATTAGACGTCTTGGAAATGGCAGAAATAATGACCAGAGTGACTGATACATTGCATCGTGGGAAATTGTTCAGCCCCAGATGGCATAATTGAAGTAATAAGCTTAGCAAACATCAATCACAGCGACTGTAGAAGGCGCTGGAGGAAAGATTAATGTCATTTCAGCCTTGGAAAAAATAAAGTGTCTCGCCTGTCTAATGCAAAAACAATGTATGAAGCATAATTAAGTATTCTTTTCTTCTTCTTTAAGTTGTATTAAAGAACAGGTTTTTTTTATTTATTTATTTTTTTTGCATTTGTTAGCAAGTTAGCCATGCTAGTTTGTGCTTCTGATTGTGGCTTTGTCTCACTATCTCACATGCATCCTAAGAATATGCAAATTTACATATGAGCCTATCGAGATCATCTAACTGCCTTCAAATTACAAGCTGATGAAATAATAACAGTTGTACAGCATTTAATTTGATTGTGGATTGATTCAGATGTTCTCAGCGCAGTCTGATTAGTTTAGTTTGAATTTAATGAAGTGTGTCAATTTTTGCATGCTTATATATTTTCTCGTATTATTGACAAACCATTTGTAGGTTTATTGGAAGACCATGTAGCAGACCTGTCTCAAAAGTGAATATGAGGTGCTCAACACAGCATAAAACAGTTTATGAGGTGCGAAAAAGTTTTACTGGGGATATTTTCAACGGCCAAGGAAGAATGAGAGGGCATGAGGAGTTCAACAGGGGCGTTTGAGGAATTTCTCAGTAGGATGATACTTTATGACTACAGAAATGTTTTGAAGTTTGCGTTTCTTGGCAACGTTTGGTGAGTTTTACGTTTAAATGATCATTCTTGTTTTTGTTTTTTTAATGCTTAAAGAGTTGAAAAACCAAGTTACATAAGCCATAAGAATGTGATGCATGTATTTTACACACAAATCCTAAAGGGAAGTGAGCACTTCATGTGATAAAGCATATAGGACAACATTTCCTCTAAAAACTACTCCAGTTTTCCTGTTTACTTGACAGTTTTTAAGCTGTGCATTTCAAAAATCCATCAACCTTTTCACATGTTTATGCTTTACAAAGTCATTCAAATGTATGAATTATTATGAAAACATCACTGGTTTGGTTTTATGTACAGAAGTGAATTCAATCTCTTTTAAATCTCTACCCAACAGGAAATCAGATTCCAATGGAATTCTTGAAGGTCACCATCTTCAGTACTGGATTAAAGGTCACGGCGTTGACCTTACCGTGATGACATCGGATGAACAGGACGTGAGGCCTAAAATATCCATTTCCAGGCATTGTACTTGACGGCATTTGCTTTGAATTAAAGAATGTGTGCAAGGATGTACCTTTATACATTCAAGGATCTGACGAGGACTGGCATTGTTGACCGGCAGCCGCTATTGTGTCTTCTACAATTTACTCTGCTGAATCGATACTGTCTGTCCTAACTAACCTCTCTGAACTTTATTAGGTGGATCATTCAGTCTAATGTGCTTTTATAACTTTATTACATCTCTTTCACGGCTGGTATCTGTGCCACTGATTCGATGTCCAAAGTATAAAATGGCAAGACTCAAATGTGATGGGTAACGGTACATTTTATAATCTTCATTTTATAATCTATAACGTGTTCTTTTGGAATGTAATATTGGGTCATGAGCTGTGGAGGTTTTGTGGGAACATTTCAAAATGTCTCTTCTAATCTGTTTTATATCTGTAATTAAATACTAATATTTAATAAAAAGGGGGTTTGGCTGCTGCCGGTGCCAGTTAATTTTACCCAAGCGTTATTTCTTCCAATAATGAAACAATCCATTTTGATGTTCCTGTTCCTGCTGTACCAGGGACGAGTTGGACTAGACTTTCCATAATTCAAGAATTAAAAACATGCCAGCCAATATGATTTTAATTTTTACTGATTAAAATGAATGTTTAAAATTTTTATCATTTTTTAAAATTATTATTTATTTTATTAGGGTTAATGTATTACATGTATAATTAAATATATTTTATTTTATTTAGTTTTGAATTTTGAATATTCTGGGCCAAAAACGGTCTTAGGTTAAGGGGAAAGAAATTCTGAGAACCTCAAAACATGTTAACTTACGTAAATGCCTCTGAAAATCACTGTGGATTAGTAACATTAAAGCTCAAACTTTGGTTTATATCAGACTGATTTATATATCAAACTAAAACAGAACGACATTATATGATCAGGTGCAGTTTATTCTTCCAGAATGAAATAAATGTAGCCTGCAGCTCTAGCTGTGATTTATGGAAGTGAGGGGGTCTGTGATTTATTATGGAGGAGAACACATCATGCTTTACATGCTGATGCTGTTTTGCAGGGGAGGAAAATTACACTGGGCGTCTCAGACAGGTCTATCCATCACCGCTGTGCCAAAACAGATGAGATTGAGTCTGAAGTGTCCACAGAAACACCTGTTACTGCAAAATGCCATGTATGCATTATAATACAGAATCAACGCTGCTCCTGAGGTGAAACTTGCTCCCTGGTGAGTAAACAAACACAGGAGTTATTAAAATTGTTTTGAAGAATGGATTAAAACTTTGATCATTTTGATACTTTTAATGGTGACAGAAGTGATTTCAACGACAACTTCTTCAGTGTTAGTAAAGTGTATTTAAATGAAGGAGGTCTAATATCCCTGCAGCAAGTGGTCCAGAAGTGTTCCTATTCGTAGGGAACTGTCTATGCATGATAGATAATCCAATAATTAAAAGGGTCATATGGCTATGCTAAAAAGAACATTATTTTGTGTATTTGGTGTAATGCAATGTGTTTACATGGTTTAAGGTTCAAAATTTTCCACATACTGTACAGTATTGTTGCTCCTCTCTGCCCCGCCTTTCTGAAACACATCGATTTTTACAAATCTTGTCGTTCTGAAAAGCGTGGTGTGCTCTAATTTGCCAGCTATCCAATGCGTTGTGATTGGCTGAATACCTCAAGCATGTGACGGAAATGTTAATCCCCTTACCATATTTGGAAACCCAAAGCGTCTCCACGGCATGGCAGTGGCGGTGGCAACAACACTACAGCGAGAATAAAAGTTACGCCTTCTTTTTTTTTTTGCGTAAACATTTGGGTGGTGTTATGCAAATCTTCCAAAACAGTGACGTAGATATGTGGGGGCATGTTTGAATGAGGTGTTTTATGAAGGCGTGGATGAGTCTTAACTTTTAGAAAGAATATCTCTTTGGGTTTGAGACTTTAATCGTTGCGACTTTACGGATCTTATATATGCACTAACAGCTTGGCTATAAACAGTAGTGCATTTTGTGGCACTAAATCACCCAAAGCTATTTTGCAACAATAAAGCAGTCATGTTGTATTTTTTCATACCTTTTTAAATTTATTTTTATTGTTTTATTATTATTTATATTATTAGGCTTAGAAAATGTAATAAATTCATAATTAAATTAAATACTAAAATATTACATTTATTCAAAGCAGTAATATTGTATTTGTTTATTGTTTAATTTATTTTTATTTTCAAGATTTGGGGCCAACATAATTTAATGTGTTTGAAGTTCTAAAACTTATATGTTTTCATAGTACAGAATATTTGATTCCTTATTATATGAAAAAAAAAAAATACAAAATCCATGCAATGTGGAGGACAAAGCAAGAAACTGATGTTTATTTATTATATTTTAAGGGGATGTTGTTATATAATTTGTAGTGTTCACAGCATAAAATAATGGAGGGGAGCATTATGACCAAACTTAAATCCATATTCAGTTTTAATCCTTATCTGAAGTCATATGAAAGCTTTGTTTGAGGATTTATGCCTTCATTTATATGTTACATATGAAAAAATGTGTTTTAATGATATATAAACACAGAACTTTTTAACATGTATGAGCTTCAGTCGAGGGAAAATTGCAGTTTCATATGTATCTGGGTTCATATATGACTCTGAATATATGAATTCACTTTGAACTTTTGTTCTGTGGAAAATGAAAAAAAAAAAAATCTGTGTAAAGATTCTTAAGAAATTCTCCTTTTAAGATTGACAAAAATAGTTTTAAAAATAATAATAAATTTCGGAAGGACATGAGTATGACTAAATGATGATAAAATTTTCATTTTTAGGTGATTTAATATCTTTAAGGTTGATGAAAAACCTGAAAACAAGACAAGAGATTTTAGCACTGAAATATTAAGGGGCCAGAGTTGATGTAGACATGACCCAAAAGTTATAAACACTGACAAACTGAGTGCGGCAGAAAGCTGATGTCACGTGTCTCTCTCAGTCAACCATGAAATCAGACAATAAACGCTGGTTTCCTCACTCTCATCTTGTTTTTCTTCTCTTTGTGTTGGCTGGCCTCAGTAATGACCATGCTAAGCACGAACTCTCAATCCAGTGTAAGGTCAATGCTCCTCAAAGAGGCACTTAGCAGCTGCGGCATGCTGGGATACTGTAGGTGTGCAGTGAATATTAATGACCGTGTCTGCCGGTCATGTGGAGTTCTGAGAATCGAGATCAACAGGCTGAAGTTGTGTTCGCCAACATCTGCAGATGAGTAGAAATCTGGTAATCGGCCGCAGATGAGTAATCGCAAACCATGTGACTGACAAGACGACAGCAAGATGAGACGGCCAAAGACAATGAAAGAAAACAAGACAAAGGCCAACCACTCAGGCAACACCTTAGCACCACCTTGGCAACCATCCTAAACAGTCTTGTATTATGATGGTATGTTTCTAGAAAAAGTAAAAAAGTTTAATAATAATAAAAGTAAAAAAGTTTAATAATAATAATAATAATAATGATATTTTTTTTATTTTAGTTTTGTTTTATACGCAGTATACTTTAAAATAAGTTTTGAAAGAGAAAATCTCCCATTGACTTGCATTGTTGTTTATCAAAATACAGTGCTGATGATGCCATTGTTATATGTGACCCCGGAGCACAAAAGCAGTCATAAGCAGCACAGGTATATTTGTAGCAGTAACCAACAATATATTGTGGGTCAAAATTATTGATTTTTCTTTTATGCCAAAAATCATTAGGATATTAAGTAAAGATCATGTTCCATGAATATATTATGTAAATCTCCTACCGTAAATATATCAAAACTCAATTTTTGATAATATGCATTGCTAAGCACTTCATTTAGACAATTTTAAAGGCAATTTTCTCAATATTTAGATTTTTTTTGCACCCTCAGATTCCAGATTTTCAAATAGTTGTATCTAAGCCAAATACTGTCCTATCCTAACAAACCATACATCAATGGAAAGCTCATTTATTCAGCTTTCAGATTATGTATAAATCTCAATTTCAGAAAATTGACCCTTATGACTGGTTTTGTGGTCCTGGATCACATATTTGCATACGGAACTGTGATTGGCCTTATGTTTTGCATTCATTTGCATATTCTGTTGTGATTGGTCTGTTCTTTCTTGCATCTATTTAGCCATTTAACCTCTTCGATTCTAGTTTATGTTTAAGATTTCTGACAGAATTAGGCACACCTGAATTGCTAACAACATGCTGTTAGCAACATGTTAAAGGGATAATTCACCCAAAAATGAAAATTTGATGTTTATCTGCTTACCCCCAGGTCTTCCAAGATGTAGGTGACTTTGTTTCTTCAGTAGAACACAAAAGAAGATTTTTAACTCAAACCGTTGCAGTCTGTCAGTCATATAATGGCAGTCAATGGGACCCACGGCTTTGAGAGTAAAAAAAAACATACACAGACAAAACCGAATTAAACCCTGCTGCTCGTGATGATACATTGAGGTCTTAAGACACGAAA
The DNA here is from genome assembly GCA_039654775.1 of Spinibarbus caldwelli. Taxonomy (NCBI): domain Eukaryota; kingdom Metazoa; phylum Chordata; class Actinopteri; order Cypriniformes; family Cyprinidae; genus Spinibarbus; species Spinibarbus caldwelli. The sequence continues at coordinate 3,199,852 of CM077264.1, forward strand.
CGATCGGTCTGTGCAAAAAACTGAAAAGTATTTATATCGTTTTTTTACCTCTGATCCGCCGCCCGGTCCAACTGTCCTGAGCTCATTCACACAACAGCGTGACGCGTCTTCTTCTTCTTCTTGCTTTACAACGGTGCGTTACTATAAATGCATTACCGCCACCTATCTCTCAAATGGACCATTTACACTCCTAATTCAGATTGTAGATAGAGTGTCAATGGTCCATTTGAGAGATAGGTGGCAGTAATGCACTTATAAGTCTGCGATCTGCCGTAAAGCAAGAAGAAGAAGAAGACGTGTTGTGTGAACTAGCTCAGGACAGTTGGATAAACATCAAATTTTCATTTTTGGGTGAACTATCCCTTTAACAACACACTGATCGTGTTAGCAACATGTTAACAACCCGTTAATCGTGCTAAGAAACATGCTAATCATGTTAACAACGTGCCAAAACATGCCAGCAACATGCTAATCATGCTAAAAATGTGTTAAACAGGTTAGCAACATGTTAAAAGATGCTAGTAACGTGTCAAATCATGTTAACATGCTAAAACATGCTAACAATTTGTTAAATCATGCTAGCAACATGCTGATCATGCCAGCAACATGCTAAAACATGCTAGAAACTTGTAAGTCATGTTAGCAATGTAGTAAATGATGGTAGCAACACATTAAAACCTGTTAAATCATGCTAGCAAGGTGCTAAAACATGTCAACAGCATGTTATTTTAAGCATGTTTGATATCCCTGCTGAAAAAAACATTAGACACCATCACAGAATTTGTAATGGTTTTACTGGCTATAATGGGACTGTATTGGTTTTAATGGAAACTGTGATGGACCCTGTTGGTCTTTACTGATAATTGGTCGCCTTCTATTGGTGGCTTGTTAAAACCAATAAATCCTAATGGAATGTGTCCCAAAACACTACCAGGAAACCATTTTTTAATGGCTTTGATGGTTAATAGCTGATGGTTTGTAATGGTTGTAATGGTATTTGTAGTGGAAACCATTAAGAATTTACAGTATGTGATGGTTTCTGTTGTTTTTTTTATTGTTTTTTAATTCTGTTGTTTGTTATTTCAATATTTCAAACAAAGATTTGTTCGTACTTTTATGATAAACACAAACAGTCACAGTTCCAGTTGCACTCTTAAAATATTTAAACAATTATAATTTCAACCTATTTCTGGTTGAAATGACAAAAGTACATTTTAGTTAGCAGATGAAGTTGTTGAATAAAACAGGCGGCGGTTGCTCCGCAGTAAAATCCATGACAGACTTTACATCAACAGTTGTGCAGATGTTCTCGCACAAGCTGAATGAAATGTGCAGCATGTCGACTCATTAATCATACAGTTCTTATACAGCTGCTCACGTTCTCTGGGAAATGTAGCGCAGGGTCATTTTTCAACACAGAGTCTAGGTTTGTTTGTCAAGGTAGAGAGAGGATGAAATATATTACACTGTGAGAAATATGTGTGTGCATTTCTTTGAGCATTAGCGTGTAAGTATAACCGAGTTTTCCCCAACTTTGCCTCAGGGTGGACTTCATCATGAGCTTTCACCGATTGCTTTATGAGACAGGCCATGATAAACGAGGGCTATCTGAGGAAAACGGAAATCAAATCACCCCCGACAGGCAATCCACTTGACCGCTGGCGCTTCCGCTGAGTCAGTAGCACACTGTTGAGAGCGAGTATTGCTTGCAGATAATCAGCCAGGTAATAGCTTCCCGTTCTTCAGAAATCCCAGCCGTCTGTTTGACCCTCTTTTTGTCTCAAAAGCATCAGCAGAGGGACATCTGCTATATTATGCAACCTTCTCAATGAAGTTTTGAGGATTTGTGCATTAGCTTGTTCATTTTTGCCTGATTCGATTGCTTATGTTTTGAAGGGCTTCTCTCTCAGAGAACAAACTTTTGACAATATGATGCAACACTGAAGAAAGTGCCCGAACCCAGTGACCTCAATAGCTTGATTTCATCTTACCAACATCAATATGATTAATTTATGATTAATGTGATTTTTAATAAGAATCTAACATATTCCAAAAAAAAAAGAATACTTTTTATTGGTAAATTATGAACTTTTTTTTTTTTTGCATCCATTAAGGTCCTTAGAACAAATAAATAAATAAATTAGCAAATTAGCAAAAAAATAACATTGTGATTTACATACTGTTTCTATAGAATTACTCACATCATAATGTAAAATTGCTCACATACATACACTTTTACACTCATAAATACACTTTTACTTTTACTAAGTTTGCAACTAAAACAAACTAGTTCATTCTGAAAACCTCATCAAGCATCAGACATTTCACCTGAGACTGTTCGCAGTCAGTGTCCTTCACATGCAGCTAATGGTTGAACATTTAGCGCTGATAGCGTGAGAGCAGATGAAGATGTTTGGAATAAGCAGGTGGATGAAATGTTCTCCTCAGGAGATCTGAGCTCTATCATCACCAAAACAAATCCATAGCAGATGGTTAATGACTGACAGAGAGTGAAAACAACACTCCATACAGGAGTGAACTGTCAGGAACACGTAAGTAAAAAAATCAAAAGACCATCCTGTTGCTATGCTCTTCGGTGTGTTTTAGTGTGTTGCTATGCTGTTTGGAGTGTTTTTACGGTGTTGTTATGCTGTTGCTATGCTGTTTGGAGTGTTTTTATGGTGTTGTTATGCAGTTGCTATGCTGTTTGGAGTGTTTTTATGGTGTTGTTATGCTGTTCGGAGTGTCTTTATGGTGTTGTTATGCAGTTGCTATGCTGTTTGGAGTGTTTTTACGGTGTTTTTATGCTGTTCGGAGTGTCTTTTTGGTGTTGTTATGCAGTTGCTATGCTGTTCGGAGTGTTTTTTACAGTGTTGTTATGCTGTTGCTATGCTGTTCGGAATGTTTTTATGGTGCTGTTATGCAGTTTCTATGCTGTTCGGAGTGTTTTTAAGGTGTTGTTATGCTGTTGCTATGCTGTTCGGAGTGTTTTTTATAGTGTTGTTATGCTGTTGCTATGCTGTTCGGATTGTTTTTATGGTGTTGCTATGCAGTTGCTTTACTGTTCTGAGTGTTTTTACAGTGTTGTTATGCAGTTGCTATGCTGTTCAGAGTGTTTTTATGGTGTTATGCTGTTGCTATGCTGTTCGGAGTGTTTTTATGGTGTTATGCTGTTGCTATGCTGTTCGGAGTGTTTTTTATGGTGTTGTTATGCTGTTGCTATGCTGTTTGGAGTGTTTTTATGGTGTTGCTATGCAGTTGCTTTACTGTTCTGAGTGCTTTTACAGTGTTGTTATGCAGTTGCTATGCTGTTCAGAGTGTTTTTACAGTGTTGTTATGCAGTTGCTATGCTGTTCAGAGTGTTTTTACAGTGTTGTTTTGCAGTTGCTATGCTGTTGGAGTGTTTTTACAGTGTTGTTATGCAGTTGCTATGCTGTTCTGAGTGTTTTTACGGTGTTGTTATGCTGTTTGGAGTGTCTTTATGGTGTTGTTATGCTGTTGCTATGCTGTTCAGAGTGTTTTTACGGTGTTGTTATGCAGTTGCTATGCTGTTCAGAGTGTTTTTACAGTGTTGTTATGCAGTTGCTATGCTGTTGGAGTGTTTTTACAGTGTTGTTATGCAGTTGCTATGCTGTTCTGAGTGTTTTTACGGTGTTGTTATGCTGTTTGGAGTGTTTTCACTGTGTTGTTATGCTGTTGCTATGCTGTTCTAAGTGTTTTTAGTGCATTGCTATGCTGCTGTTTTGCTGTTTTAGTGCATTGCTATGTTGTTTCAAGTGTTTTAGTGTGTTTCTACGCTGTCGCTATGCTGTTCTGAGTGTTTGTAGTGCTGCTATGCCTGTGCTAAGCTGTTCTATTTGTTAGTGTGTTGCTATGCTGTTCAGGGGTGCGCTTCCCAAAAGTTCGTTTACCAACTCAAATTCGTTACCAATAGAGTTAAATTGAACTAACTGTCACAGTCACCAGCTGGTGTGCCTTAGATGGCCACCAGAGGACACTCCTGTGTCTGTATTAGAGCACATGGCTTGTCGTGTGTTTGCTTGTGCCATGTGCTCTTCTGTCTACTGTCTTGTGCCCTTCTTGTTATCTATTATTGGTTCAGTTGCTCCACCTGTATCTGCCTCGTTACCCTCCTTGTTTGCTCCCTATTTATTCCCCTTGTGTTTTCTGTCCTGTGCTGGTTTGTTGTCCTTCATTGTTTCCCTGGTTGCTGTCAGTCTAGTCAAGTTATAGCCTTCTGCATATTTGCTCTGCTCTGTTCTGTTCTGTTTTTTTATTTATTTATTTATTTTTTTACCCTACCACGGGTCTTTTGTTTTCTCGCCATGATGGCTGTATTCTAGGCTTTGTTAGGTCCAGTTTTGTGTTATTCCTTATTTTTGTTAATAAATATCCTTTTTCAATCTCCCCTCGCTGTAATACATTTGTGTTATATTTAAAAACCATGACACTAACGACCTTTAGTTAGCTAACGATGCTTTTGGGAAACACACCCCTGTTCTAAGTGTTTTTAAAGTTGCTATGCTGCTCTGATTGTTTTTAGTGTTGCTGTGCAGTTGCTATGCTGTTCTGAGATTTTTTAATGTGTTGCTGTGCAGTTGCTAGGGTGTTCTGAGTATCTTATCCATTAAGACTGTAGGTATGGCTCAGATCACTCCTATAATATAAATTTGTTGGATTTTTTTTAACCGTTTACCCATTTTTTGCCCTATATAGTAGTAAGTAGTGAGGCTTGACATCAGATAATAACCAGTAATACTGATCTGATTGTATAACCATGCAGAAATACATTCTGGGAAAGTATCTGCAGCCAATTAAATGAAAAACTGCCTTTTTATAAGGAAAAATTATTAGGACATGATAATAGCTAGAATTTAGACCTGCGTCACCACTCAATATGTGGCTGGATAAACACCACAATAGTGTTTATATTTACTAAATATCATTATTATGACCTGACATTACCCTCTCATGGATGTGAAATTCCTGGGAGAAATTTTCACCATTTCCACATGGAAAGGAACATAAAAGAGGAGCCATCACATGAGCAGGACACGCAAATGGATGAAAATATGCTCAACAGATGGAAAAAGGCAAAAACTTGTAAAACTGACTGGGAACTGACAGTGTCCCACAGACCCATTCACTGCATCTGAACTTCAAAGAAGCATCTGGATCGGCCCAAACCTCCTCAGAGAGAAATGTCCCCTATGGACTATAGAGAGATTTGACTTATTACACAGTTTCAGTGTCCAACATCATGTCCAATGTCAAAAATGAAACATCAGTTTACCAGGGAATGAATCTAGTTGTAATGATGATGTTGTGTTAATACAGTCTTACAAAGCCTGTCAGGAACATGTTCAAGGTTGTATTTCAACCCAAAATTAAAATAATAAAAATGATGAATTATAATTTTCTTAAATAAAATCTAAAATATATGACAGTTAGTCATATATTTCTCTCAAATTTTACATTATTTACATTATTTTCTTCTTTAATAAAAAAAAAGAAGAAAAAAAATACAGAGGATTTCAGAAAACTATTCATAAGCCTCATTGCGAGCATATTTCTCTTTGATTGAAATTAATGCAGTGATCAAAAATGAAATGTTTGTTCCAGGCCGCATGTCATGAGCCTCCAGAGCAGTTTTGGGTTCTCCCCAAAATAGCAAATATGAAGTGCGCGTAATCTCAGAGTGTATCACTGCAGCACTGAAGTTGATCAAGCCGCGCCGCCAGCCTAGTTTAGCATCTCATGAGGCCCGCAGGGTTGATCCACTCCAGACTGCCACTCAGCGAAAGGCTTCTGTCAGAGGAACTTCTGTTTGGCCTCAGATAGTGAAATAAAACAGAAAATGTGTTTATATAAAAGTTCTGCCTGTCAATCACAATAATGAAACCTGAATCTCATTTTCTATATTTATGAATTTTTACCATTTCTAATACTGTTTTATGTTGTTTATTCTACATTGCTGGTTTTAGACGGCATTAGAGTTGATGTGAAAAACTTTAAACTAAATTTCCTTAAGGCATATTTCTGGTCTAATTGCGTGCATTATTTCATCATTGCACATTATTCCGAATTAAAGAAAGTTTGTCTTCATAACATTTCATCAAATCTGAAACAACATTTTTTACTTTTTTCAACGATTTTTTACAGATGCCATCAGTTCCTCCCAGCTAAAAGGAAGTGTTCTCAGAACTTTGACTAAAATTCTGTCAAGTTATGAACATTCTTCCAGTTCAAGCTATCAAGTTTTTTTTTTTTTTTTTTATTCAGTATTTAAATTTTCTGGGAAAAAAAAAATGTTATTGCTGTTCTTTTCAAGAAAATAAATAAATGGATTAATAAATAAAAACCCTAGCTAACAGGAAACATTCTCAAAACGTTCTTGCAAAGTTCTCTCAAAGTTCTAAACAAAAACTTTCTTCAGTAACATTAATAGAATGCTTGTTCAAAGTTATCTGCTCTTAAATAATGTTCTTACAGTATTAGCACAGAAAGGTTATTCATACAAAATGTTTTTCTAAAATATTGTAGTTTTTAATTTTAGTTTAAACATTAATACTAAATTCAGATGGTTCTCACAACTTAATGGAATGATAACAAAATGTTGGATTTTATTCGCTGGAGTTATTTTACAACCACCTTTATATTAGAGACACTTTTGACCATCAGTTCTTCATGGAGAAAATTAAGTCGCATACTACATTTCTCATACCCATTTCACTCACTTGCTTCATGTTGACTTCAACCAAACAGGTATTTTTACAACGTTTCCAGAACATTTTATTTTGTATTGTCATAAAATTAAGATGTATTTGTAACTAAAATGTAAAAATCAAGATGTATTTGCAATTAAAATATAACGTATAGCGTTAGTTCTGGAAGGTCACATGAGTCAAGCTTGCATCGGCTGACTCTCAGCTGATCTATATCTACCTATAGGAATACAACGCCTATCTCGTCATTCCTATATAAGGTCTATTCAGTATTATTCAGCAGCTTTTTCGTTTGCTACAGTTACAGAACTACATTTTGATATGCGTCATATTTTAGTCATTGAAATATACTGCACATCGTGCTTTGTTTTTAATAGAATATTTGTAAAACATTATACTGTAACCTAGTTGCAACACTGTAAACTATTGTAAAAACATTTGTGCTTGCCGGAATGAGCAATTAGCTCGTTATGCTTGTTTAACCAAAAGTAATCAGTAGTTTGAGAGGCTCAGAAGCAGGTTAGCATGTCAGAGCAATGCACACGGCGGCCCCACAACCACGTAAGCTGATGAAAGGTTGCGTCATATTCTCTGAACCATTAAACAGAATTACAACCCATGTCGTTCAGAGGAATGACCGAGAGCAGAGAGGATCTTTGATTTGTGCCAGGCCCAGGAAAGAATTTCAGGGGAGAGATTGGACGAATTAAGCTGCCATATAAAGCAACATGAGAGCTCGAGCTTCAACGATGTGTGTGAACATTTGAAGGAAATCAGAGGGCAATGATATATTAAACAGGGTTTTACCGTGTAATCCACCTCTGCATGATGTTCTCAAAGACCTGAACATGAGGAGAGATGATTAGCAGGACAGCTAAATCGTGTATGGATGGAAACCCTAAAGGCTTTTCCCATCCATTGCTGTATAAAATACAAAACTGTGTCGTCAAGTTACAGGCTATTCAAACTTTTAAGTAAAGCGTGTGTGTGTGTGTGTGTGTGTGTGTGTGTATATATATATATATATATATACACTAAATTTGGGTCAAACCTTCAGACTTTTCTGACTCGGTATGCTGTATCTTTTCTATCTGATTTGACATTTTGTTAAACAGATGATCAAATCTACGAAAAGTCCCTTTGAGACTTTGAGGGACTCAAAACTCAAAAAAATTAACACACATGGTTTATTAATGCTGTCTATCTTAGGACATGCTAATTTATACTAGCAATGTGCTAAATCATGCTAACAATATGTTATCAATATGTTAGGCTAAATGATGCATAAACAGCAACTTGCCAAATCATTTAAAAACATGTAAAATCATCCTAGTAACATGTGAAATCATGTTAGCAATGTGCTAATAAATGCTAGCAGCATTCTAACAATGTTTTTAATCATTCTAGTAACATGCTAAATCATGTTAAAGGGATTGTTCACCCAAAAGTGAAAATTACCCCATGATTTACTCGTCTTCAAGCCATCCTAGTATATGACTTTTTTCTTTCAGATAAATACAATCTGAGTTATTTTAAAAAATGTCCTGGCTCTTCCAAGCTTCATAATGGCAGTGAATGTGGGTTGAGATTTTGAAGCCCAAAAAAGTGCATCCATCCATTATAAAAGTGCTCCACACGGCTCCAAGGGGTAAATAAATGCCTTCTGAAGCAAATTGATGCATTTGTGTAAGAAAAATATCTATATTTAAAACTTTATAAACTGTTAGGGTTAGGGTTATCTCTAGCTTCCGCTAACTGTAATACTTATGTTCATGAGAGTGGCATTCCAGCGGATGAAGTAGGGTAGCATATATAACGATTATGTAATAACAATTGTATTTGTCTGAAAGAATAAAATCACATACACCTAGGATGGCTTGAGGGTGAGTAAATCATGGGATAATTTTCATTTTTGGGTGAACTAGCCCTTTAACAATGTACTAAATGATGCTGGCAGCATGCTAAAACAGTAGAAATGTGTTAAATCATGTTAACAACATGTTAAATATGCTATCAGTGTTAGAATTATACTAAAACATGTTAGCAATGTGCTAAAGCTAGCAACATTTTAGAACATGGTAAACATGCTGCCAATGTGCTAAATCAAGCTAGCAACATGCTAAAAAAGGGTTAGCAACATTAAAACATGCTAGCAATGTGCTAAATCATGATAGATCATGTTAGCAATAAATCATTTCGTAAGATTTCATAGTAAAATCTTTCATGCTTTTCAGACTTCAAGCATTTAACTTTCAGGCTTTGTCAAACCAAAATCATAAAAACTTATAAACTTTAAAACTTAACATAAACTTATCATAAAACTTTACTCATCTAGTTATGGCAATAACTGTAAATGCAAGGGCTCGTGCACAGCTCGTGTTTGAAGTGCTGTGAAGCGCGAAGCTTTTCCTGCCGAGGCTGGAACTTAAACCCAAAATACAAACACTAGATCAGACTGTGAACAAGCAAAAGCCTGTTGAGGAAAAACTTGTCAAGAGGTCAAATAAATCAACGATCATCTGCTGCTGAGAGTCAAAACCTCTTGATATCCCTGAGGTTTAGTTTCACAAATAAATGCCTGCCTCACGCCAAGATCTGATATTATTGCAAATCAAATTAATCTTTGCATAACACCTGTAAAGTAAATGTGAAACAATCTGTTTTTATAATGTGGATAATTATGTTGATTGAGACACAACAGGAATGTGTCAATAAATGCTTGAAATGGCATTCGTTCTCAACACAATTTATAATAGTAATGTGGGGGTATTTCTGTGTCAAACATGATGATAAATGAGGTAAAATGTGGGCGCACGGGGCTGGATTTTTATCAATGTGGTAAAACGTGTCTCTATATGAAGGTGGTTGAAAAATAATCGTGTTTAAACTGGATGCGACAAAGCTACTGTTGCAGATTTGCCCTTCGTGTCAGCCTCAAAAACAGAATGAGGAATCTGTTTACTGTCGGTGATTTGTGGTGTCGCGTTGCGTCGCATCGTACCGCATCCACTGTAGATAGTCTGATTATAATAGGCTTTGTCGTATCGCTTCACTCGTGTCTGATGTAGACACGGTGTTTGACATCTGCTGAAAAAGAAACTCATTTCGGAGGTGAGCAAGTTTTGATAAAAAAATTATGAAGACAAATGTTATTTTCTTTGGAATGACATACACTGATGATTAATTCGCAATAAGACCTGGAACAGAAATTAAGTAAGTAAATATTTAATTTATTCAATAATTATTCAATAAAGAGTCAGTACTGTATGTCAGAAGAGTTTACCTTCTGTGATCTAATCTGTAGATATTGTTCAGGCCCCTACTGTAGCCTACATCTGTGGGAATCTTTAAGAAACGTGAAAATACGTACAGATTAGAACAACCCATTAGCATTTACATCTCTTTAAATAATAATGCATCCTCTGAGAAAGATACTGTGAAACCCAAAGTAAACATGCAGGAGCTGCTTGGGGACAACAATAAAATCTTACAGTGGTGTGAAAAATTGTTGGCCCCCTTCCTGATTTTTTTTTTTTTTTTTTGCATGTTTGTCACACTTTAATGTTTCAGATCATCAAACAAATTTAAATATTAAACAAATATAACACAAGTAAACACAACATGCAGTTTTTAAATGAAGGGTTTTTTTTTTTTTATGTAGGGAAAACAAAATCCAAACCCACATGGCCCTGTGTGAAAAAGTGTTAAAACATAACTGTGGTTTATCACACCTGAGTTCAGTTTCTCTAGGCACACCCAGGCCTGATTACTACCACACCTGTTCACAATCAAGAAATCACTTAAATAAGACCTGCCTGACAAAGAGAAGTAGACCAAAAGATCCTCAAAAGCTACACATCATGTTGAGATCCAATGAAATTCAGGAACAAATGAGAAAGAAAGTAATTGAGATCTATCAGTCTGGAAAAGGTTATAAAGCCATTTCTAAAGCTTTGGGACTCCAGCGAACCACAGTGAGAGCCATTATCCACAAATGGTGAAAACATGGAACAGTGTTGAACCTTCCTAGGAGTGGCCGGCCGACCAAAATTACCTCAAGAGCGCAGCGACGACTCATCCAAGAGGTCACAAAAGACCCCAGAACAACATGCAGGCCTCACTTGCCTCAGTTAAGGTCAGTGTTCATGACTCCACCATAAGAAAGAGACTGGGCAAAAATGGCCTGCATGGCAGAGTTCCAAGACGAAAACCGCTGCTGAGCAAAAAGAACATAAAGGCTCGTCTCAGTTTTGCTAGAAAACATCTTGATGATCCCCAAGACTTTTGGGAAAATACTCTGTGGACTGACGAGACAAAAGTTGAACTTGTTGGAAGTTGGAAGGTGTGTGTCCCATGACATCTGGCGTAAAAGTAACACAGCATTTCAGAAAAAGAACATCATACCAACAGTAAAATATGGTGGTGGTAGTGTGATGGTCTGGGGCTGTTTTGCTGCTTCTGGACCTGGAAGACTTGCTGTGATAAACGGAACCATGAATTCTGCTGTCTACCAAAATATCCTGAAGGACAATGTCCGGCCATCTGTTCGTGACCTCAAGCTGAAGCGAACTTGGGTTCTGCAGCAGGACAATGATCCAAAACACACCAGCAAGTCCACCTTTGAATGGCTGAAGAAAAACAAAATGAAGACTTTGGAGTGGCCTAGTCAAAGTCCTGACCTGAATCCTATTGAGATGCTGTGGCATGACCTTAAAAAGGCGGTTCATGCTCGAAAACCCTCTAATGTGGCTGAATTACAACAATTCTGCAAAGATGAGTGGGCCAAAATTCCTCCACAGCGCTGTAACAGACTCATTGCAAGTTATCGCAAACGCTTGATTGCAGTTGTTGCTGCTAAGGGTGACCCAACCAGTTATTAGGTTTAGGGGGCAAGCACTTTTTCACACAGGGCCATGTGGGTTTGGATTTTGTTTTCCCTTCATAATAAAAAACTTCATTTAAAAACTGCATGTTGTGTTTACTTGTGTTATATTTGATTAATATTTAAATTTGTTTAATGATCTGAAACATTAAAGTGTGACAAACGTGCAAAAAAATTTAAAAAATCAGGAAGGGGGCCAACAATTTTTCACACCACTGTATATCAACAATTAGCTTCATTTGAATATGAAGCTCAGCACTGCAGAGAAAGATGGATTCCAGATGGAGACTAATGTTAAGCTCATGGAATATTATTATTCCCCGGAACGGTGACAGACAGATATGTAAACGTGCTTAGATGCTTAACACATTTCCAGCTGTGGCTGTGACTGTATGGCCTTATTCACACCATCCTGATGGTGTTTCCAGAGCTGCTGGCAGCTTCCCGTCTGCATTGTTTAGATGAATTCCGAACTCCCTCCCATCCGCAAACGTCTAAAATGTTACGTAATTCCCTCTTAGTCTGAATTATCACTTCAAAGAAAGGCAGAAATACATTTTGAAATACATATTCTGAAGAATTCAAATAAAAAACAAAATTGCATCACCTTTAAAGAGTGAAGTTCAAAAGAATTTGTCCTCAAAATAAATTTGTTTCAACTTTAATATGTCAACAATTTTAAAGATTTATGTTTAGATTTATGTTTCTGAAATTACATTATGGCTTGTTTGCATATTTAACAAAAATATTTGCATTTTTACCCAATTTTTGCCAAAGTCACCTGGGGTGTCTTGCCTTAAAAGGTACGCAAACTTCAGAAAGCTTTTGATCTCCATTTAAACCCATTAAATGTCTCACAACACTTCTAGATGCATTTGTCTTTATGGAATTAAGCTAATCCTGATGTTTATTTGATTTATTTGTAATGTTGGATGTCAGTGAGAGGCTTCTAGCTGTGATCATCCTGTGTTTCTGTTTTGATCATCAGAAGCTTCTGGCTGTGGAAGTGGAATAATTTCTTCGCCAAAAGGAGCAGCTCATTTGAACAAAACCCAGATACGTAAGGAAAGTTACACATCTGCTGTTCAAAGACCTTGACAAAAATGATCATTTTTTTAATTTCTCTCTTCATAAGCACATTTTTGCACAAAAAGTGTGCTCAGCAATGAAAATGTTGTAGTTGACAGGAGTTCATCATAATTTTTCCTTTATGAACATTCAACTTTGTTTATTAGATGTTAGCGTGATAAAAAACATTGTTATTGTATTTCCTCAGAATGCATGGCTACTTTTGAATGATTGTCAATAATAACTGTCAAATAATATTTGCATGATAGTGTAGTTATGACATTGACCAGCAGGGGCTAAAAACATGAGCAGATCTTCACATCTTCAGCTCCAATCTGCTTTGAGATGAGTTTAAAATGAATACCCTCAGATTCTAGTGAATAGTCATTTCTGTCAGCATGAATAAAATGAGATGAAATGATGGAGAAAGATGATCTCTAGACTCTGACATCTAGCGCCCATTAGCTACATTCATCTGTTATGACAGCTGGTGTTTAATGCTCAGGCTGGTTTAGTGCTTAGCGCAGACAAACTGAGTAACCCTGCAAGAGCAGACACCTGCATATCAGTACAGAGCCTGAAAAAACATGGCAGAAGCTGCTTTGAAATTTCCAAGAAGCTGCAGCCGCAGCCGCAGAGATGTTAAACGGTCAAAAATGGAGTCTGCAAGATTCATATAAGGACACAGAGAACACCGAACAATCTCAAAATGTTCTGGCAAGGTTCTCTTAAAGTTCATCCAGTAACATTAATAGAATGTCCGTTCAAAGTTATTTGTCCTTTACTAATGTTCTCAAAATATTAGCAAAATGTTATTCATTCATCGTTTATTGACCGTTTTTTAAATTATTTAGTTTACGTGAACCCAATATTTTTTAAATGTTACTAGTTTTAAATTTTTTAGAGAACATTCAAAGGTAACATTCCCATAATGTTTGAAAAAAGATAAAATGGAATCTTCCATTCAGAGAACATTCCAAAATAACATTTTCATAACTTTAATGGTGTCACAGTCCTGTCCGTCTTGTCTTGTGTGTTTCCCCCTCCATGCCCTTATTTGGTCCTTCCTGTTCCTGTCCTCGTCAAGTTTGATTGTTTATGATTTATTTCAGGTGTGTGTGTTAATTATTATGTGTATTTAGTTCCTCCCTGTTCTGTTCAGTTTCGTCTGGTCTACTCATTACTCCCCGGTGTTCCTGTGTGTCCCAGCCTTGCCTTGCCTTGCCTTGTCTGTCCTGGATTTAATTAAAGACTGTATTTTTAGTTTACCTTCATCTCCTCGCTTCCCTGGTGTGTGCACCGTGACAGAAGACCAGACCAAAACAGTAAGCGGCACCCCTTCACCTCGTTTTGTTTTGTTCGTTTTTTGAAAGTTTTTATTTTTTTCCTGTCTGTTTGTCCCACGGCAAGGAAGTCGCCGCTCGTCATCCCGCCCTAGCCTGTCTATATTCGGTGTTGGAGTTTGGTGGGATCACCGCGAGTCCGCTGGCCGCGAGTCCCTCAAGCCCGCTGTCTGTGGGGATATCCTGCCGCCGTCTGCGGCTCCCTCAAGAACCAGCTCGCCGCTCACCCGAGCACGGCGCCGTCCGCAGCTTACCTAAGCCCGCCGTTCGCGGCTCACCCACGCCGCCGTCCGCGGCCCACCCAAGCGAGCCGTCCGCCGCTGACTCAAGCCCGCTGGCCGCCGCTGACTCAAGCCCGCTAGCCGCCGCTGACTCAAGCCTGCCGGCCACCGCTGACTCAAGCCCGCCGACCGCCGCTGACACCAGTTCCTCAGTTACGGCCAGGAGTGCCGTTCCCAGCCTGACCAGAGTCCAGTGAAGGCTCCAGCCCCTGACCGGAGTCTAGGCTGTTTTAAGTACCATGTCCACAGGAACATTTTACCTTACCTTGTCTGTCTTGTCTATGGAGACTCGTCTGGGGGCAGACGGCTCCCCTATTTATGGCCGTGGAGACCATTCCCTAGCCGCCTGACTCCCCTGTCGTTGAAATAGAAGCGGTTCCTGAGAAACCCTGAGAGGGCCCCTGACTCCAAGTCCAGCCCAGGGAGGGCTGTGGATCTCCCGTCATGCCCAGAAAGAGGCCTCAGATTCCGAGCCTAGTCCAAGGAGGGCTCCTGTTCCTGTGGATTGTCTTGTCCTGTGTGTGTACAGCTCACGGAGCACACCTGTTCCCGAGTTTCACCCACGGAGGGCACCTGTTCCCGAGTGTCGCCCACGGAAGGCTCCTGTTCCCGTGTTCAGCCTCATGGGGGCTCCAGTTCCTGAATTAAACCCGTATGTTGCCCCAAGGAATTTTTTTTGGGGGGTGGGTACAAGGGGTTCTGGCTGTAGTGGCAAGTAAGACCACCCACCATGGCCTCCAGAGCTCCCAGCTCCGCCATGGCCTCCAGAGCTCCCAGCTCCGCCTAGACCCCCTGTGCTCCCTGCACCGCCATGGCCTCCTGAGATCCCTGATCCGCCATGGCGCCTGGTTCCTGTTTGTTCCGTCCTGGAGGCCCCCATCCTGTCATACTGTCTGTGTCCTGAGGGGCCTCCAGAGCGCCCACCCCCCCTCCCCGGTGGTACTGTTACGGCATGGGTCGCGCCTTCCGGGAGGGGGGGAGTAATGTCACAGTCCTGTCCATCTTGTCTTGTGTGTTTCCCCCTCCATGCCCTTATTTGGTCCTTCCTGTTCCTGTCCTCGTCAAGTTTGATTGTTTATGATTTTGATAACATTGCCTATTTGTAAATTATTCTTTTATTATCTGTGCCCTGTCCTGTTGCTGTCTTTCTGTTGCACTGTAGAGCTTCTGTCACAAAAACAAATTCCTCGTATGTGTAAGCATACCTGGCCAATAAAGCTCATTCTGATTCTGATTCTGATTCTGATTTATTTCAGGTGTGTGTGTTAATTATTATGTGTATTTAGTTCCTGCCTGTTCTGTTCATTTTCGTCTGGTCTACTCGTTACTCCCCGGTGTTCCTGTGTGTCCCAGCCTTGCCTTGTCTGCCCTGGATTTAATTAAAGACTGTATTTTGAGTTTACCCTCATCTCCTCGCTTCCCTCGTGTGTGCACCGTGACAAATGGGAACGTTAGCAAAATATTCTGACAAGGTTCTTTCAAAGTTATAAACAAAAATGTTCTCTCCGTTATGTTACTAGTATGCTTTTGACATTTTAAATGATTTTCTCAAAACGTTTATGGAACATTTTTTTATGAAATGTTTTAGCTGGACAATTGTCTATCTTTTTTTTTATGTTACTATGATTCAGAATGTTCAGAGAACATTCAAAAGTAACATTCTCACAATGTTTGCAAAATTCTAAAACAGAAAGTTTCCTAATGTTTACATAACAAAGAAAAAAAAACATTTTTAAACTTTTAAAAAATTTTGAGAACATTCAGAAATAATGTTTTCATAACCTAATGAGAACATTAGAAAAATGTTATTAGAACACATTTTGCTAGCTGGGATATTACAGTAATGGTGTCGGATGGTAATACTATGGTACTTTAATATAAATACTGTCACTGAACGATTACAATATTTATATAGGATTTATATTCCAAGGTTCAAAGAATGCCACATTATTACCATGGTACATGTCCAAAAAAAAGTTTAGTTTAATTAAACATATAAAATCCAATATATTAGTATTCCATATGAAAAACAACTATAATAACAATATAATGAAACTTATTTTTTTACTTTATGTAGCTTTGTACCCATCTGTTTTGCTGTTCTGTGGCTCTGGGACCTGAATGTTGCTTTAATATCTAAATGAGTCATTATAAACATTTCTAATATCTTAAATCTCCAATATTAAAAATGCCTGAAGCACCAGAGACAAAGGAAGGAATAATTTCGTTGTTCACGGGTGAAAATACTTTGTAGTTCTCCTTTGAACATTTGTTTTTCCACCGTATCTGCTTCCTCGATAATCCATTGTCATTTGACAGCGTTTGCTTTCTTTCAAAGCGAACTCCCGACCTTAGTGTCGCTACAGGAAATGACCCATGTGTGTGAGATGAAGTGGGGAGGCCTTGAAAACTCCAATAGTCTGTTTTATGTGGCTCTCGGGAGCTGCTGCGTAAGAAGGTTTTATACAAACCATGAATCTTCAGGGATAACATGTCCTCCGTAAATCACAGCTTCAATTTAGCATTTAGCTCAGTGATCTGTCAAAACACAAGCACGTGTACAGACCTAAAAGTTCATAAAAGATGACTGTGCAACAGTTTCTAACTTCCTTCTTGGACAAGCTTAATTGGACTCTTGAGAAAAAGCGATTTAACAAAGCCTAAAGTGGTTTGCTGGTCTTAATTGGTTTAACCGGCCAACTGAAGCACCCCAAACCTCTCTAAAACCTCAAAACAGACTGGCTTAATGAGATCAACCAGACTGGGAGACCAGCTAAACGCTTTAGGCTGGTTTAAAAGGGTTTCATTTTTACCACAAACGATCAATAATAACTTGAACATCAACACAACACCACAAGACATTCTACTACTTCAGAAAAAAAGTTGCCATTGTGTAAAGAAGATAGGAAACTAGAAATGTCCCCTTTGAAAAGTATATATACAACCTGAATTCTGGAAATGTTGGGACGTTTTTTTAACATTTGAATAAAATGAAAACTAAAAGAATTTCAAATCACATGAGCCAATATTTTATTCACAATAGAACATAACAAATGTTTAAACTGAGACATTTTACAATTTTATGCACAAAATGAGCTAATTTCAAATTTGATGCCTGCTACGGGTCTCAAAAAAGTTGGCATGGGGCAACAAAGGGCTGAAAAAGCAAGAAATTTTGAAAAGATTCAGCTGGGAGGACATCTAGCGACTAATTAAGTTAATTGACATCAAGTCTGTAACATGATTAACTATAAAAGGGATGTCTTAGAGAGGCAGAGTCTCTCAGAAGTTAAGATGGGCAGAGGCTCTCCAATCTGTGAAAAAGTGTGTAAAAAGATTGTAGAATACTTTAAAAACAATGTTCCTCAACGTCAAATTGCAAAGGCTGTGCAAGTCTCATCATCTACAGTGCATAACATCATCAAAAGATTCAGAGAAACTGGAGAAATCTCTGTGCGTAAGGGACAAGGCTGAAGACCTTTGTTGGATGCCTGTGGTCTTTGGGCCCTCAGATGACACTGCATCACTCATCGACATGATTCTGTCATTGACATTACTGAATGGGCCCAGGAATACTTCCAGAAACCACTGTCCGTAAACACAATCCGCCGTGCCATCTGCAGATGCCAACTAAAGCTCTATCGTGCAAAAAGGAAGCTATATGTGAACATGGTCCAGAAGCGCCGTTGTGTCCTGTGGGCCAAGCCTCATTTAAAATGGACTGTTTCAAAGTGGAAAAGGTGTTCTATGGTCAGACGAGTCCAAATTTGACATTCTTGCTGAAAATCATGGACGCCGTGTCCTCCGGGCTAAAGAGGAGGGAGATCTTCCAACATGTCATCAGCATTCAGTTCAAAAGCCAGCATCTCTGATGGTATGGGGGTGCATAAGTGCATACGGTATGGGCAGCTTGCATGTTTTGGAAGGCACTATGAATGCTGAAAGATACAGTATATAAAGGTTTTAGAGCAACATATGCTCCCCTCCAGACGACGTCTATTTCAGGGAAGGCCTTGTGTTTTTCTGCAGGACAATGCAAAACCACATACTGCAGCTATTACAACAGCATGGCTTCGTAGTAGAAGAGTCCGGGTGCTGAATTGGCCTTCATGCAGTCCAGATCTTTCACTTATAGAGAACATTTGGCGCATCATTAAATGAAAAATATGTCAAAGACAACCACAAACTCCTCAGCAGCTGGAAACCTATATTAGGCAAAAATGGGACCAAATTCCAACAGCAAAACTCCAGAAACTCATAACCTCGATGCCCAGACGTCTTCAAACTGTTTTGAAAAGAAGAGGAGATGCTACACCATGGTAAATATGCCTCCATCCCAACTATTTTGAGACCTGTAGCAGGCATCAGATTTGAAATGAGCTCATTTTGTGCATAAAATTATGTTATGTTATCTATGTTCTATTGTGAATAAAACATTGGCTCATGTCATTTGAAATTCTTTTAGTTTTCATTTTATTCAAATTTAAAAAATGTACCAACATTTCCGGAATTCGGGTTGTAGTTTACATATTTACGTTCCCATTTACAAGATTGGTTCCTGTAAGATTTTTAAAATATTTTTGAAAGAGTCTCTTCTGCTCATCAAGGCTATATTTATTTGATCAAATATACAGTAAAAAATGTAAAATTGTGTAAAGTTTCAATTGTAGTATTGGAATATAAGATGTAATTTATTCCTTTGATGGCAAAGGTTGATTTTCATTAGCCATTATGCCAGAATTCAGTGTCTGAAGTATGTGGAAAAATGCATAATATAATGCATATTCATGAAATACAGTAAAATACTGCATATAAAATATAGAGGCCTGCCTGAAAAAAAAAAAATAAATAAAATAAATACTTGAATTTAGCTTATTTTTCTTTTCACTAGCAAATTCTTTATTCTTGTTTTAAGCATGAATCTAACAAAATGCAATGAAAAAGAAGAAAAATATATTTTAATCAATATTATTTTATTTTGGGGGGGGGGGGGGGGGTTTCAATACAAGATGAATCTTAAATGAATCAAAGACTTTAAAAATGAAAGAGGCTTCTCAAACATCTCATAAACATCTCAGTGTTTTTATTTGTTGTCATTATTTTTTTGCCACTTCATGGACAGAAACCAAAAGATTGCACATAACAATTAAATAATATATCGGGCAATAGTGCAAAATCATGTTCGCATTATGAAAACACTTAAAGTAAATCAAAAGACTGAAAACAGCCAATCCAAGAATGCAATGACGTCTATAATATTTAATACTCATCCACTTGAACGTGTACGGTTTGAAATTTTTGCTCATGGGTTCAGAGTTTTGTAGTCTGATAATTTGAGCCAATCGGCTGAGCTGTAAACACCATGTGACTAACGGCTCTGTGGTAAATAAATGACGTCATGGCAACATTGATTGGCTGATGATCTCAGTCATCAGTCTATTTCACAAACATTTACAAGAGCCTTCAAAAACAAAGCAAGCTATAATACCAACTTAAATATTGCTTAAATATATCATTTAAATATTGCTTTCAGAAGACTGTAGTTTGTTAAAGTCCACAGCTAATTTTGAAGTCATCAATCAAGAAGGATGCATTTCACAGTCATGGCACAGAATGTCCGATCCGCATTAAAGAACCGAGCAATAACGCTGGATAAAACAAGTACGAACTGACCAGGTATTCAATACATACCTTAAGAAAACTCAACAGCATCTCTAAAGTCAGAACAAGTGAACCAATACACACACAAGAACATGAGAAAATTACTGAAGGAAGAAGTAACTTAATTACAGTGTTCTGCATGTTGGGATCTAAATTGTTAGATGCAATTACAATTATGATTATTATCAAAATTATTGTGAGAGTCACCCCAAACAAAGCATTGAGCACAATCACACACAACATTGTGAGTTCAGCACCCACTGCACAAAACAGAAATAACAGGAATAATTCTCGGTCATTCAGTTTTTTTAACTCAAATGATAAACTTAAAAATGCAAAAGCACCGTTTGTGACTCCAAAAGCAGCACAGCATGCTACAAAAACATCAGACAAAGTCCTTACACTAGAGATTGATCCAAGAGTCACTCCTAAACCTACGGTAAATAAAAACTCTGTTCCGATTTTTCTATTGTTACTTGACTTGCGCATTGGGAAATACTTTATAAAGGCAGCCGCAACTGTGGAGCACAGAGCCAAATTTAGTGCAAAAGCAACATGTGGATTTAAAGCATTTCTTAAAGATGCCATAAATGTCACGAGTCCAGCTAAAGTTGCCTCAAAAATTAACATTGTGTGCTTTCGTTCAGTAGCCAGAACAACAGCAATCAGTGAAATGATCAGACTCCATCCAACCACTCCTAAAGTGTCATGCATTGCAGATGAGTCCTGACTTTCTCCAAGTTTGCCATCTATTTCACTTATTTTTTTTAAAAGCTCCAGCTTTTCTGACCGTAACTGTTGTGTCAATACTGAGCAAAATCTGTGATCATTGAGCCAAACTAATTTGTCTATTTCTGCTATAAGAGCTGCTCTTTCAGCAGGTTTTGGTTCAGAGTCTCTTATGATGTGAAATCTTCCTCCACAAGCGTTGATCATTTCTCCAGCAATCCCTCTGGACGCTCCTGTGAAAGGTTCTTGGTGATTTTGGAGCAGAAGAACAATGCAGTACTGCAGGACTTCTGCTCCCAGCAGTTCCTGGGCTCGTTTCTCAATATCACACTGTTGTGATTGTTGATCTTCCAGATTCAGGACCATTAAAACGGCGTGAGGTCCAGGAGACGAGAGAAACAGCGTTGTTGTGAAGGTCTGTCTCGCTGTGTCCTCCTCACAGAGGTTTGGTCCAGTGACCAGCATCATTCTACGAGCCTCGTCTGTAATTACTGGAGTCTTTACAATCTCTCTGTCCTTCTGTCCTCCGTCTTTCCTTCCAGACAGAAGATCTGCAGCACTGAATCTGGACTGACCTCTGATTCCCACAATCAGGATCCTCACTTCATCATCACGAGAAGCTGAAAAGTAAAGATGAAAATATCAGAAAACATTATTTGAATTAAAAGTGAATGATCTGCTAACCTTACAGTTTGTATGAGAAAAATTTTATGTAATCCATGTTATGTTTAACACTCTGGTGCATGTTAATTTATTACAATGTTTTATTTAGTTATTTAGTTAGTTAAACAGGCACACTTGCTTACCTACAAACTGCCACTGACTTTCATTACAACCATGAATACATGGTGTCCAGTACAGTAGACACATTTATTTTTAGTTATGGAAGGTAGACTACAAATATGATAATTAAAAAAGCATCATGTAAAAGGAGATCAGGTACACATTTACATTACCTTCAACCTTTATAGATGTGATGTGAATTGTAAGAATCAGTGTGAGGATCCATTTTGGTTGTTTCCTGCTTAGTTTCATTTTTCAACCTGGGAAATAAAGCCACTCTTACTTGCTTTCCAAAATCTTTAAATATAATGTATAATCGTCTTGGTCTTTCATTTAACAACACTGACTGTGCAGCTGAATCCTGTATCTTGGTTTATAAAGTTAAAGTTTCACTTTTATTTCCGCTTGCGTGCTTCTCGTGTTACAGCTACAACCATATTAAGCAGAGAGTCGTATTCCCACTTAAAATTAGAAATGATATAAGTAACCAAGGCCGAACAACTTGCGCAAGCTGTCTTTTAAACCAACTCTTTTCCATGAGTTTAGTACCGCACGCTTGAAACTGAAGGCGAGGGCAGGACGGACAGGTTTGATTCTACTCAAAAACCAATCAGAACGTTCATTTCGGGCGCCCGGCATATTTCCTAACCAATCATGTTGCACGTTTTTAGCTCAGAGGGCGGGGCATAAGTGTGCCTGCTGTCGGTGGCGTCCAGCTGGAGAGCGCACCTCGGTAAAATACTGCTTTTCACACAGTAATGTTAGGGAAATATCATTGTTTGACGATAGATATAATCGTATACTGACCGAAGGACACTGTATCCGACAACTTTTCAGCAATCGTGTCGTGTGTAGCGTATTTTTTAACGTCTGTTTATAAGCAGAACTAGCGATACTCGTTTGAATCTGTTCTCTTTGAACAGAATAACAGTCTGATTCGGTTCGCGATTCACTCTGAATCATTCAAATAACTCACTCACGGACTGAATCAATTTTAGCCTTTTCTTACTAAGTACATTACGCGATAGGCTACTGTAGAACACAAATAACGCTGGATGTAGTGGAATATTTACAATCCAAACAAAAGATGAAGATCTTTATTGAGTTAAACAGCTGATGTGCAACTTAAGAATGTCTCGCACCAGGTAAAGTCATTCTCCGACCTAAGGGTTTCAAAACATTAACAGTACACGAAAGCATTTAAAATATACCACGACTTTACAATGTTTTGGACATATACATTGTAAATACCATGCTACCATCAAAGTCAGTGCCAAGGTAAAGTACCGCAGTATTACCATCATTATGTAGGCTAATGTTACCATATTACTGCCACTGTAGGCTTTTTAAAACAACACTTTGAGTAAGGCTGAAGGTTTGTAAATTGTGTCATATCACTATTAGAAAACATTTTGTGGTCAATATAGAACTGATACCATGATACCAAGGCCAAATTTAGCGGAATGGAGACTCAGAATGTGTCTTTGGCCATAAACAATACAAGTGCAGCAAATTTTGCCTCAAAATTCAATATTTTGTCATTTCCTTTAGTGTAAATAACAAGAGAGCTAAATGAAACAAGGCAAATCCATCCTACGATTCCATCCGCTTCTCCTAAAGTGTCATGTATTACAGGCAAGTGCTAATTTTCTTAATACAAATCTTGATTGGACTTTTCTTGTCTCAATATAGTAAAATACATAGCAGGTTTTTTTTTTTTTTTTGGTCTCTTGTTTTTTTTTCTGTTATTTTTTTTTTATGTTTTAGTAATGAAGGCAACAAATCTCAACAGGTATTGTATTGCTTTCTGATTAAAGTACACATTAGCCAGTACAACAGGTTTACTCTAGAGAAGAGTAAGTCATTGTTATGTCATGGTGTAGAAATAAATAAATGAATGCTTTCTGCAGTATAGATGATCGATGTTGATTCTCTCCAGTATTAGTGTTCATGGTGCTCTTGTTTAAAGACGAAACAACTAAGGCTTGTGACTGTCCCATTAACTGCCAAGTAAATTACACTGTCAAGGTCCAGAAAAGTATAAAAAACATCATCAAAATAATCCATCTGCCATCAGTGGTTCAATCCAAATTTTATGAAGCGACGAGAATACTTTTTGTACACAAAGAAAATAAAAATAACAACATTTATTCAACAATTCGTCTCCTCTCTGTGTCAGCGTAGCGCCATTTTGGAGAGCATCCGATGGACACAAAGTGTGTACGCTATTCTCTGTCATCAGTAACGCATGGATACGCAGTTTCCGTTCAAATCAAACCGCAAATAAACGTACAATACGTATCCATGCGTTACTGATGACACAGAGAGGAGACAAATTGTTGAATAAATGTCGTTATTTTTATTTTCTTTGCGTACAAAAAGTATTCTCGTCGCTTCATAAAATTCCGATTGAACCACTGATGGCAGATGGACTATCCTGACGATGTTTTTTTATACTTTTCTGGACCTTAACAGTGTAATTTACTTGGCAGTCAATGGGACAGTCACAAGCCTCCCGGTTTTCATCCAAAACATCTTAAATTGTGTTCCGAAGATGAACAAAGCTTTTACGGGTTTGGAACCACATGGGGGTAAGGAATTAATGACAAATTTTTCATTTTGGGGTGGAGTATCCCTTTAAAGAGCTATTTGAAATCTTTAAAATACGCTGTATTTGTATAACAGATACAAGTGTGGCCGGATGGGTCGTCAGAGGCACTTCAAGACTGCTTTAACACCACTGACTGGAATATGTTTAAGCAGGCTGCCACATACAATAACACCACAGCCCTCCAAGAGTACTCAGAGACTGTCACTGCCTACATCACCAAGTGCATTGATGATGTAACAGTCACAAAGACCATCACTGTCCGGGCCAACCAGAAGCCGTGGCTGACAGGGGAGGTCCACAGACTCCTGAAGGCTCGGAACGCCGCTTTTAGAGCCGGAGATGAGGTGGGCCTGAGGACAGCTAGGGCCAATCTATCCCGTGGCATCAGAGAGGCCAAGAGACAGTACTCCAGGAGGGTAGCCCATCGCTTCAGCGACAGCAGAGACATGGCCTGTGGCAGGGGATTCAGACCATTACGGACTGCAAGCCCCCACCGCAGACCTGTGACAGCACCATCCCCCTGCTGAACGAGCTGAACGCCTTCTTCGCTCGCTTTGAGGCACAAAACAGCACCACTGCACAGAAGTCCCCACCTCCTCCCGGCGACCAGGTGATGACGCTGTCCCCGGACAGCGTGAGGAGATCCCTCAGCAGGATCAACACACGAAAAGCTCCAGGTCCTGACAACATTCCTGGTCGTGTACTGAGAGACTGTGTAGCGGAACTCACTGATGTCTTCACAGACATTTTCAACATCTCGCTGAGTCAGGCTGTTGTCCCAACATGCTTCAAGGCTACCACCATCATTCCAGTCCCGAAGAAGTCATCTCCATCCTGCTTCAATGACTACCGTCCAGTCGCACTTACTCCTATCCTCATGAAGTGCTTTGAACGACTAGTCATGCACCACATCAAGTCTGCCCTCCCCCCCTCCCTGGACCCCTTCCAGTTTGCATATCGGTCCAACCACACGACTGATGATGCCATCGCCACTGCCCTCCACCCAGCCCTCACACATCTGGACAAAAAAGACTCGTATGTCAGAATGCTGTTCATAGACTTCAGTTCAGCATTCAACACAATCATCCCTCAACAGCTCATTCACAAATTGGTCCAGCTAGGGCTCAACACCTCTCTGTGCAACTGGCTGTTGGACTTCCTGACTGGGAGACCTCAGGCAGTACGGGTCAGCAGTAACACATCCAGCACCATCACACTGAACACAGGGGCCCCCCAAGGATGTGTGCTGAGCCCCCTCCTCTTCACTCTGCTGACCCACGACTGCACACCGTCACATAACTCCAACCTTTTCATTAAGTTTGCGGACGACACGACTGTGGTGGGTCTCATTAGCAACAGAGATGAGACAAACTACAGGAGCGAGGTGAGCCGCCTGGCTGGGTGGTGCAGTGACAACAATCTCTCTCTGAATGTGGAGAAGACAAAGCAGATTGTTGTTGACTTCAGGAGAGTGCACACTCAGCATGCTCCTCTGACCATCAATGGTGCGACTGTGGAGAGAGTGAGCAGCACCAAGTTCCTGGGTGTGCACATCACAGAGGACCTTTCCTGGACTAACAACACTGTAGCACTGGCCAAGAAAGCACAACAGCGTCTCTACTTCCTCCGCAAACTGAGAAGAGCCAGAGCCCCGGCCCCCATCATGTACACCTTCTACAGAGGCACCATCGAGAGCATTCTTACTAGCTGCATCACTGTGTGGTATGGCGCTTGCAACGTGTCCTGCCGCAAGTCACTTCAACGCATAGTGAGAGCAGCTGAGAGGATCGTTGGTGTCTCTCTCCCCTCCCTCCAGGACGTCTACAACACCCGTCTCACCCGCAAAGCCCTCTGCATTGCAGGTGATCCCACCCACCCGACACACAGCTTCTTCAGTCTGCTGCCATCAGGGAGGAGACTGCGGAGTCTCCAGGCCAGGACCAGCAGACTGAAGGAAAGCTTCATCCATCAGGCTGTCAGGAAGCTGAACTCCCTCCCGACCTTGCCCCCCCTCCCCTCCCCTCTTTTGCCCCACGCACCACTGAACTCTGACCCTCCAACCCCCCCCTCCCTTTCCCACTTACAAACTGTGACCCGCACTAGTCACTTTGTGCAGTATTGGACTGATCACTACCCCATCCAGCATTGACTGCAAACTACCTCCTATGTCAGTTTAATTAAGACTGTTCTCTGAGCTCTTTAGCTCTTCATCACTGTAACACTGATAAGCTCTTTTTGCACTACACTCATTACATCTGCACAGTTTTTTTGCACTACACCCATTATATCTGCACAGTTTTGTTTATTTAATGGTTGCACTATCTGCCATGTGCCTTACGCCACTTTACCTATCTCTTTTTTACAGTGTCCTTATTGCATATCTGTATAGTTTGTATTTATATATATTTAAACTGTAATTATCTGTATTTTTACATTACTGTTAGTGTTTAGTGTTAACTGTATGCACCAAGGGTCTGAGAGTTACGCAATTTCAATTCTCTGTATGTATGTGCTGTACATGTGGTGGAATTGACAATAAAGCTGACTTTGACTTTGACTTTTGACTTTGACATGATATATCATATCTACACTGCCTTGTTGTAATTCTGTCTTTCTGTGTTCGTTCTTTTGCACCTTTTAATTTTTTTTTCCTGTGCTCATGATGGTTGTTAGGCGACCAGGACTGACGTTTAATATTAACATTTAATAATGATTGTCTAAAACCATTTAGAAAGTGAAACCTCCATGAGTGGCTGTTTTTAAAGGAATAGTTCATTCAAATGTAAATGTTCACACTGTACAATGAAAATGGATGGTAAATGAGACTTTGCTGACATGCAAGTTCTGAGATGTCATTTCATTTAAAACAATTTCATACACTCTCAGTTTATAAACATCTTCCATTTGTATACTGAGCTTTTAAAATATAATTTAAGCTTTCCAAGACCTGCACAAATAAAATGAATATTGCATATCCACACCAAACAAACCTATTCAATTTGAAAATAAATCATGCATCGCAGATTATTTTACTTATTTAAGCAGGCTGGCCACATATTTAACTGCAAAACTGTTTTAGTTTAAATAGTCAAGACATGTTTTATTAAATATATATCGAAACTGGTCTATGTACGAATATATAACATAAAAAATTAGAGGTAGATCAAGATTGGATTTTGCTGGTACAATAAAAATGCTTAAATAAAAGTAATAAACGGACTGTTGTGCCGATACTAGTGAAGTCCATACTCTGTTAAAAAAATAAATAAATTAAAAAAAAGTTGAGCAAACTTAAAAATTTAAGGCAACCAGCTTCAGCAGATTTTTGAGTTCTCTCAACTTATTTTTTTTAGGAGATTTTTGAGTTCTCTCAAAAAAATAAGTTGAGAACTCAAAAATCTGCTGAAGCTGGTTGCCTTAAAATTTTAAGTTTGCTCAACTTTTTTTATTTTTTTTTTTTTACAGTGAATAATGAATGTGCTAAATGAAGTTCTTAGTCTTTCCTTCTTGTGACAGGGCCATTCAGAGAGAAGCTACGAAAGTTTACATTGAATAAAATGCCAGATTTATTCTGTAACCTAAAGACCAATAATATCCTGAAACATTATTAGTACAATATGAATAGTGTAACGTAAGCAATGTCATAAATCATCAACAGTAGATCACAAGCAATCACGTAATCATTTTTTTTTCTTCTTTAAACGTGTTCAGATTTATTAAATTGCCTTCATTTTAAGTTTAAAAATCACTTTAGGCTGTATCACAATTCTTGTTTTTCTAGCCCCAAATTTAAGACATCTTAAAATGATAATTAAGTCTTTAAGTACCCTCTTAAAGTCCATTTTAAAGACCCACAAAACCAAGTACTCAGTGAATAAAATGTACAGCAATGTTTTAATGGGTATTACATTAATCAGCCGTTAATAGACTAAGAAGGAGGAGCATGATTAGTGAGTTTTGATGTGACACTATTAAACAAATATTTGCAAGTTTCATTCTGTTTAATATTTACATACAGTTAAATCTCCAGATGAGAACATCTGTGTGAAATCACAACAGCAACATAATCTGAATTATTTCCAGGAGAACTGAATTGGTGCAGAAGAAGAAAATGGAAATTAATCAGATGTTTTCATCCAGAGATATATAGCTAGGCTATAGCAGCAATTAGAAAAATACGCATAATCTGTTAAACTGTTTGTGACTTAATCTGATCCAGTCAGCCATTGATAAATTACTATTAATGAACCAATACTACTACATGAAACAGGACAGAACTGAACAAGTTTTCTATAATTACCTTGAAAAAACTCATCACCAACCCTAACATGAGAAAGACTGAACCAATGAGCACACAAACACATGGAAAAACCACTATAATAACAATGAACCAGAACTTATTCTGTAAAATTCCACTCGTTAAATGCACACAAACCATAATAAATACTAATATTAGTAGAAATATTGTCATCTTCACATCAAGCAGTGGAAATAACATGCTCACAAACGTCACTGAGAGTGTCGCCCCCACTAAACAAAACAGATATGGCCTAGCCATAAATACTGGAGATTCATGGCTGTTTTTGTCAGCTGTTAATACTAAAGCCCCGAATGTGACCCCAGGAGCCGCGTAACACGCAATGAGCACATCTGACCACGTCCTGATGCTGATGATTGTTCCCACGAACAGAGCTAAACCCATCAAAAACATGAAGCACATGATTATTGTCCCAAGATATGTCAAAAATTCAGAGTATATTAGGTCAAATACATCATTGTTTATACTATTATTTAATAAGCTTAACAGGGCTTGACTTGTCTTGTTCATTTTTTTGATTGCTTCAGGTACGTTTGTTAGTGATGTCAAAGCCAAATTTACTCGTATGGCAACATTTGGATTCAGAAAGTATCTTAGACTGAGCATAAACATTACATGTACAAAAACCAAAAAAATTAAATTGATGTCCCTTCTATGAGGGTAAACATAATGAGTGGGAAATGAAACCAGGTAGGTCCATACTGTGATTCCAACTGTTCCTACTAGAGATTCATAAATTATAACCAAGAGCATATTTTCTTTATGCACATCTTGATTGGTCTTTTCTGTTTCTAACTTTTGTTTCAGTACTGAGTAAAATCTGTCACCATTGAGCCAAACTAATTTGTCTATTTCTGCTATAAGAGCTGCTCTTTGAGCAGGTTTTGGTTCAGAGTCTCTTATGATGTGAAATCTTCCTCCACAAGCGTTGATCATTTCTCCAGCAATCCCTCTGGACGCTCCTGTGAAAGGTTCTTGGTGATTTTGGAGCAGAAGAACAATGCAGCACTGCAGGACTTCTGCTCCCAGCAGCTCCTGGACTCATTTCTCAATATCACACTGTTGTGATTGTTGATCTTCCAGATTCAGGACCATTAAAACGGCGTGAGGTCCAGGAGACGAGAGAAACAGCGTTGTTGTGAAGGTCTGTCTCGCTGTGTCCTCCTCACAGAGGTTTGGTCCAGTGACCAGCATCATTCTACGAGCCTCGTCTGTAATTACTGGAGTCTTTACAATCTCTCTGTCCTTCTGTCCTCCGTCTTTCCTTCCAGACAGAAGATCTGCAGCGATGAATCTGGACTGACCTCTGATTCCCACAATCGGGATTCGCACTTCATCATCGTCATCATCATATTCATTGTCATCATCTTCATGAGAAGCTGGAAGAGAAAGTGAAACATCATGCAAAGAAAATAATTTGCCAGTGCATGGGGTAAAAAAAAAAATAAAGATATATTTTCTGAAAACAAGACAAAAATATACTGATTAAGAAAACTGTTTTTGTAGTATTTATATACAACAGCAGAGACACCAAATGCCATTGATTATCATATGTCGTGACAATCAGTGATTTGGCAAGTTGATAAAAAGCTGAAAGGTAGAACGAAACAGAATATTAATAAAATTAGTATATTAAAATTTTATATATTTTGTTGATATATATATATATATGTGTGTGTGTGTATATATATGTATATATGTATATGTCTCTATTTACCTATTTTCTCTAAATTGTTAAAGATGCTGTATTTCATGGTGCTAGCAATGCTTTTATTGTAGTTTCAAATCCCAGAGAACACAAACTAAAAAAATAAATATATCACATTGGATTAAAGTAGATTGCCAAATTCATAAATGTAAATGCTTTGTGATTTGACATTTGACATGCAGGAACTGAGGTAAAAAAAATAAAAATAAATAAAAAAACTAATTGTTATAAAACATTCCTAGTTAAATGATTGAATAGAAGAGAGCAGATACTAACCTTCTGAAGATGAGATGTGAAATGCAATAATCGATATTAGCAGCCAGTTTGTTTTTAACTTGTTTGACTTCATCTTATATCCACGTGTTGTTGCACAAAGTGAATTACAAAGTTGGTTTCAATTTGCGAAAACCAAAAAAACCTGTTGCGCAGTTAAAGGGCTGATGTCATGCATTATTCATTTGTATTATTATTTTCCCTGCACATGTATGAGATATCACTGCAGAAAATCCAGTGAATGAGAAAATGGGAGAATATGTTTTAGCAAATCATTCACAAAAGACAACAAAACTCCAAATTTATTGAAAGCTGAAAGCAGTAAAATTAATCCGGATTGATTCTAGACTTCACTAGATCTTCATATGCTTTAAAAACACTTAGTGCAAGAATGATCAAAATACAATTAAGATGTAAAATCGAAAACTTGTACAGAACTGTTATGTAGATTATGTAGAATTACTTGATTCAGGTGAATTTCATGAATTTTATTTCATTTAATTTAAGTTGTAGTATGCAACCACAATTGAAGACAGAATAAAATTGATTGGAACAGCAACATTTAAACTCATTTGGATTATTTCTTAATGTAACAATAAAAACAACAAGTGCACATAATATTGCATAGAATGTTCATGTCTGTTTTTAGTAAAAATAACAACAGCATTCAGCAGGGTGTAGGTCTGATTTTGACATTTGTGGGGACATAACAGTAGACAACAACCCAACCCAAATATGAAGAGGTCAAGTAACAGATAAATAAGTTAATCCAAATTTCACACACACACACACACACACATACACACATATGGACATAATTATAAGATATTGAAGTTAGTTCCTGTTTTTGTCACTCTTCTGAGGAAGATGTCATTTACTTTTGGCGATGTTCACACAGAGAAATTTTGGTCAGATCTAATATTGTCACCTTTCTGTTTTAAAGATGTTTTTTTTTGGATTGTTTCACTACTCAAAAGAATAAAATATAGGAAAATATAACTTAATTAATTTGTGTTTCCTGCTAGCTAAATTTCACATACATAAACAAAAATCTTTATTCAAAGTTGATCTAGAGAAGTATATGGAAACTACCCAAAGCTCTGTTAATCCTAAATCAGTGGAAACTGTATCTCTATATGCATCCTATGTGTCCTCTTAATGTGTACTTTTTTTTTTTTTTTCAGTTTTTGTTAACCTGATATCAAATCTCTTAGGAAAATGAACCATGGTTTTACGAGAGCTGCAGTTTGAGCAGGTTTTGGTTCAGAATCTCTTATTATGTGAAATCTTCCTCCACATGGTTTTGTCCCAAAATTCTGGCGTTAAGTTTTCTTTATCAGCTGATTGTTGGTAAAGTTGACTGTGAGTTTGATTAGCTCTACAGTCTGTGAACATATAAGTGTGATGCTCATAATCACATAAAACATGAGTTAGTCAGCGAGATTCCCTTCCCTGCTGAAGGACAAGAGATCATTATGAAAATATAAATGATTTAAACGTATTTACACTCTAAAAAAGGCTGGGTTAAATACAACCCAGTGCTGAGTAAAATATGGACAAACCCAGCAATTGGGTTGTTTTCAACCAAAAGTTGGGTTAAATGTTTAACCCAACTTTTGGTTGATATTAACTGATATTAACTATATGGCTCCGCGTTATCGTCCAGGAAGAACTATTGTTCCAACCACTAAAGATAGATTCAGAAATAACCTGCCTGATTTATCTCAACTGCTCTGTGTACACATAAATACACATGAACTAGAGGAAATGACTAGCAACATGGGCACTATCTTCTCTAATACATTAGAAGCTGTTGCGCCCATCAAATTGAAAAAGGTTAGAGAAAAGCGTACTGCGCCATGGTACAAAAGTAATACCCATTCTCTCAAGAAAGAAACTCGTAAACTTGAGCGCAAATGGAGAAAAACTAACTTTGAAGTTTTTAGAATTGCATGGAAAAACAGTATGTCCAACTATAGACAGACTTTAAAAGCTGCCAGGGCTGAGCATATCTGCAAACTCATAGAAAATAACCAAAACAATCCAAGGTTTTTTTATTTAGCACAGTGGCTAGATTAACAAATAAACAGACGCCACCCGATCTAAATATTCCCTCACAATTTAATAGTAATGACTTTATGAATTTCTTCACTGATAAGATAGATAACATCATAAATACAATAACAAATGTAGATTCTGCAGCGTCTAGTACTTCAGCTCCATTCATCACACCCAAAGAAAAACTGCAGTGCTGTACAACTGTAGGACAGGAAGAGCTAAATAAACTTATCACTGCATCTAAACCAACAACATGCCTATTAGATCCTGTACCGACTAAATTACTGAAAGAGTTGTTACCTGTAGCAGAAGAACCGCTTCTCTATATTATTAACTCATCGATATCTTTAGGTCACGTTCCAAAATCATTCAAGCTGGCAGTTATTAAGCCTCTTATTAAGAAACCACAACTAGATCCTAATGAACTAGCAAATTACAGACCCATTTCTAATCTTCCATTTATGTCTAAAATTTTAGAAAAAGTTGTGTCTGCTCAGTTGTGCTCTTTTTTGCAAAAAAAAAAAAAAAGATCTCTATGAAGAATTTCAGTCAGGTTTCAGGCCCCACCATAGCACAGAAACCGCACTTGTTAAAATTACAAATGACTTGCTGCTTGCGGTCAGCCCAAGGCTGCATCTCATTGCTAGTTTTACTTGATCTTAGTGCTGCGTTCGACACTATAGATCATGACGTACTCATAGATCGATTACAAAACTATACGGGTATTCAAGGGCAGGCATTAAGATGGTTTAGATCCTACCTGTCTGATCACTACCACTTTGTTTATTTAAACAGGGAGTCATCTCAATTATCACCAGTAAAGTATGGAGTACCACAAGGATCTGTCCTAGGTCCTCTGCTATTTTCAATATACATGTTCCCCCTTGGTAATATTATTAGAAAATACGGGATTAGTTTCCATTGTTATGCTGATGATACTCAACTATATATCTCAACAAGACCACATGAAACTTCTAAATTATCTAAGCTAACAGAGTGTGTTAAAAATGTAAAAGATTGGATGACCAATAATTTTTTTCCTATTAAATTCAGATAAGACAGAGATATTACTTATTGGACCAAAAAACAGTACACAGAATCTCTTGGATTACAATTTGCAACTAGACGGATGTACTGTTACTTCCTCTACGGTCAAAAATCTGGGTGTTATATTAGACAGCAACTTGTCTTTTGAAAATCATATTTCCCATGTTACAAAAACAGCATTCTTCCATCTTAGAAACATTGCCAAGCTTCGAAACATGTTACCTGTTTCTGATGCAGAAAAGCTAGTTAATGCTTTCGTGACCTCTAGACTGGACTATCGTAATGCACTGCTAGCTGGTTGTCCTGCATCTTCAATAAACAAACTACAGGTAGTCCAAAATGCAGCAGCTAGAGTCCTTCCCAGGTCAAGAAAATATGATCATATTACCCCAATTTTACAATCTCTGCACTGGCTACCTATTAAATTCCGCATCAGTTACAAAATATTATTACTTGCCTATAAGGCCCTTAATGGTTTAGCTCCTGCGTACCTAACTAGTCTTCTACCACGCTACAATCCATCACGCTCCCTAAGGTCACAAAACTCTGGACTTTTGGTTGTACCTAGGATAACAAAGTCAACTAAAGGAGGTAGAGCCTTTTCACATTTGGCTCCCAAACTCTGGAATAGCCTTCCTGATAACGTTCGGGGTTCAGACACACTCTCTCTGTGTAAATCTAGATTAAAGACACATCTTTTTAGCCAAGCATTCACATAATGCATCTCATAATCTTGTACTGCAGTTATATCGGATCAAACACACATTATTGTTCTTTAGCTTGGATTGAACAAATCATTTTTGCTTGGTTGGAACAGCAGCTACGCTAATTATGTCTCTATTTGTTTCTCTGTTTCTGCCACGGGATTAACATCCCGTGGTAACTAGGATTTACACAAGCTTCAGTCTGGATCCAGAACACCTGAGAAGAGATGATGTCAACCCCTCATTGGACCTCAGATGATGCCTACCCTCAGACAACATACAGAACTACCAAATTTCGCCATAAGTTAAATATATTAAGTTTCTACAATATATAAATATATTGTAGAAACTTAATTTCCTGTAAAGCTGCTTTGCAATGATTTGTATTGTGAAAAGCACTATACAAATAAAATTGAATTAAATTGAATTGAATTGAATTGAATTGAATTTTTTAGAGAGTACAGATTAAGAGGAAACACTGTTGCAGTGGAAGCTCAATAGGACCACTGAAAGAAAGCATCTAAATATATGTGATCTCAATATAGTGAATTTATTAATTTATAATTTATGTAGGTAAACAACAACCTTAAAAATGTGTAAGCTTTGTCATTTTAAAAGCTCTATGTCTTTATTCTAATGCTGTATTTTGTATTTTAATATATTGAAAATTATATTAAATTAAATTTAAAAGTTTAAAAGCTTATTTTTACTTGTCAAAATATTATTGTTCATGTAATGCATTAAGGGTTTGTAGAATAACATTGTTCACTAGTTTAATAGACTTCTAAATGTTGTTGATTATTATTTTTATTTAAGAAAACATAAGGCACAGGAATATTTAACTGGTTCTACAGTATTTGATTAGCTCTTGATAGTTTTGGTGATGGAGGAGTATGACTATGTGACACCAATGAACAAGTCATATTTGTAAGTTTTATACTTTCTGTTTTATGTTTATTTGCAGTTTAATCTCCAGTTGAGAAGATCAACATTTTAATTTGATATTTACATGTATATATTTCTGTTCATATAATTTATATATAAATATATTTAATATATAAACATAATTTTTTTTTCTTAAATATATACATGCATGTGTGTGCATTTATATATACATAATAAATATACACAGTACACATACATATATTACGTAAACAAAATCTTTTATTTTGGATGCGATTAATCGGGATTAATCATTGCCCAGCACTAGTTTTTATATACATTTTTTACACAGCGTCCCAACTTTTATGGAACTAGGGTTGTAATAACATTTGATGTGATGTTTAAAGAAAACAGCCATTTGAGAACAGGATTAAACATATTTCAATTTTCTGCTAAAATATTTGAAGGATTTAAACATTTACTCAGCAAAAACAAATAGGCCTGTTTGAAAGAAAATAACAATAAGCAAGTGAATTTCTAGTATCTTAAAAACATGTAATTTTAGTGATCCCAAAAGCTTAATATACAAAATATTATTTGTTTTATGTACAGTGGGTACGGAAAGTATTCAGACCCCCTTCACTTTTTTCAATTTTGTTATGTTGCAACCTGATACTACAATTGTTTAAATTCTTTTTTTTTCTCATTAATCTACACTCTGTACCTCATAATGATGAAGTGAAAACAGAATTTTAGAAATGTCTGTAAATTTATTAAAAAGAAAAAACTGAAATATCACATTTACATAAGTATTCAGACCCTTTGCAACAACACTTGAAATTTCGCTCAGGTTCCTCCCATGTCTCTTGATCATTGCAGAGATGTTTCTACACCTTGATTGGAGTCCGCCTGTGGTAAATTAAATTGATTGGACATGATTTGGAAAGGCACACATCTCTCTGTAAAAGGCCTCACAGCTGATAATGCATATCAGAGCGAAAACCAAGCCACGAGGTCAAAGGAACTGCCTGCAGAGTTCAGACACAGGATTGTATTGAGGCACAGATCTGAGGAAGGCTACAAAAAAAATTCTGCTGCACTGAAGGTTCCCAAGAACACAGTGGCTTCCATAATTCTCAAATGGAAGAAGTTTGGCACAACCAGGACTCTTCCAAGAGCTGGTCCCCAGCCAAACTGAGCAATTGATGGAGAAGGGGCTTGTCTAGACTGGTAACCAAGAACCTGGTGGTCACTCTAGTTGAGCTCCATGATCATATATGCAGATGGGAGAAAACTACAGAAGGACAAACATCACTGCAACACTCCACCGATCTGGGCTTTGTGGGAGTGTGGCCAAACTCAATCCTCTCCTCAGTGAAGACACATGAAAACACACTTGGAATTTGCAATAAAGCACCTAAAGGACCCTCAGACTCTGAGAAACAAGATTCTCTGGTCTGATGAACCTCAATTCTAAGCATCATGTTTGAAGGAAACCGGCTCTTCTCATCACCTGCAGAGTACCATCCCAAAAGTAAAGTGTGGTGGTAGCAGCCTCATGCTGTTGGGCTGTTTTTCAGCGGCAGGGACTGAGGAACTCATCAGAGTAGAAGAAAAGCTCAGTGCACCAAAATATTGAGATAGCCTTAATGAAAACCCAGTCCAGGGCATTCAAAACCTCAGACTGGGCCGAAGGTTCACCTTCTAACATGACAATGACCCTAAGCACACAGCCAAGGCAACACAGGAGTGGCTTAGGGACAACTCTGTGAATGTCCTAGAGTGACCCAGCCAGAGCCCTGACTTGAACCCTATCGAACATCTCTGGAGAGACCTGAAAAAGGCTGTCAACAGACGGTTCCCATCCAACCTGACCGAGCTTGAGAGGATTTGCAAAGAAGAATGGCAGAAATTCCCTCAATCCAGTTGTGCAAAGCTTGTTGCGTCATACCCAAAAAGACTCGAGGCTGTAATTGCTGCCAAAGGTGCTTCAACTAAGTACTGAGTAAAGGGTCTGAATACTTATGTAAATGTGATATTTCAATTTTTTCTTTTTAATAAATTCACAAACATTTCTAAAATTCTGTTTTCACTTTGTCATTATAAAGGACAGAGTGTAGAGTAATAAGAAAAAAAAAGAATTTAAACAATTGTAGTATCAGACTGCAACATAACAAAATTTAAAAAAGTGAAGGGGGTCTGAATACTTTCCGTACCCACTGTATTTATATTAATAATCTTATGCTTAGTGTACATTAGTTGCCAAAATGTATATACTAGATATAAAATATCCCACAGCATATTACACAGCAGTGTTTTGATGAATATTTTGGTATTTGATCAGCGTTTAATAACCTTGTATTACTTTGTAATATTTGCAAGTTTCATACAGTAATTTGTATTTTTATTTACAGGTAAATCTCCAGATGAAGTTAAATCACAACAACACAATCTGAAAACTGCATTGTTTTGTCTGCAGAGCTGCAGAGGAGGTAAGTGGACATTTAACACATTTTCATCCAGAGCTAGAGGGTCTTATCAACAATTATAAGTAAAATATATGTTATTTGTGCTTTATTTGCTGTTTTTTTAAACTAGACTAATTCAATCTGCCTTTGAAAAAATTGCTATTAACGAACCAAACAATAATGCTACATACGACAGATAAGAACTGAGCAAATTTTCTACTATTTACTTTGAGAAAAATCACTATCAACCCTAAAATCGACAGAATGACTGAACCAATGAGCACACAAGCACATGAAAAAAACAGTATAAAAACAGTTAACCAGAAAATAGACTTTAGCATTTCATTCTTTAAATGGATATACGTTATTCTAAATCCTAATATTAGCAGAATTATTGCCATCATCCCACCAAACACATTCATAAACCCCATTGAAAGTGTCGCCCTAATGATACAACACAGAAACGACCCAAGTATGTACATTGAAAATGTATGTCCAATAATTTTGGTGCAAAATAAAAATGCAAAAGCCCCGATTGTGACCCCAGGAGCTGCGTAACACGCTATGAGCACATCTGACCATGTCCTGATGCTGATAATTGACCCAAAGACCAGAGCTGAACCCACCATAAACATAAAACATATCATTATAGCGTATGGAAGTATTAGCAACCTGATACAATATATTATGATATTGACAATGATAAAGCCGATGTCTTGACTCTTCCTCTTAAACTCAAATTTATCAATTAATTTGGGGTTTACTGTAAGTACAGACGCTAATGATGATAACAAGGCCAGATTTAGCGGTATAGCAAGGTCTGCACTCAGAACATGTCTTAGACAGACCATAAACAATGCAAGTACAATAAATGCTTCCCCAATAATCAAGATTGTGTCATTTCCTTTAGTGCAAATAAAAAGCGCGGTAAGTAAAAGAAGGAAAATCCTTCCTACAATTTCAACACCTAAAATGTCATATATTGTAGACAAGAGTGGATTTTCTTCATGTACATCTTGAATGGCTTCTTCAGTTTCTAAATCTTGTGTCAGTACTGAGTAAAATCTGTGATCATTGAGCTGAACTAACTTCTCTATTTCTTCTACAAGAGCTGCAGTTTGAGCAGGTTTTGGTTCAGAGTCTCTTATGATGTGAAATCTTCCTCCACAAGCGTTGATCATTTCTCCAGCAATCCCTCTGGACGCTCCTGTGAAAGGTTCTTGGTGATTTTGGAGCAGAAGAACAATGCAGTACTGCAGGACTTCTGCTCCCAGCAGCTCCTGGGCTCGTTTCTCAATATCACACTGTTGTGATTGTTGATCTTCCAGATTCAGGACCATTAAAACGGCGTGAGGTCCAGGAGACGAGAGAAACAGCGCTGTTGTGAAGGTCTGTCTCGCTGTGTCCTCCTCACAGAGGTTTGGTCCAGTGACCAGCATCATTCTACGAGCCTCGTCTGTAATTACTGGAGTCTTTACAATCTCTCTGTCCTTCTGTCCTCTGTCTTTCCTTCCAGACAGAAGATCTGCAGCGATGAATCTGGACTGACCTCTGATTCCCACAATCAGGATCCTCACTTCATCATCATGAGGAGCTGGAAAAAAGTGAAACCATCATTCATAGAAAAACTATTTGCCAGTGGGGTAATAAAAAAAAAACTATCTGAAATGAACTCTTTATAATAATGATGTTTAGACATTTTTGCTTGAAAAGAAGACACAAACACTGATTAAGAAAAGTTTTTTGCAGTGTGTAGATTTGACATTTATTTTGGTCTAATTTCAAACAAATTTCACTCACAAATTGCTAGTACATTTCACAAATAATTACAAAGAAACTACAAGTACCACTGAATTCGGCATGCAATTTTGAAGTAGAAAGTCTGAAATAGTATTGTATTGTAAAACGCACTCCATTAATTTTTATTTATAGCTTTTATAGTTTTTATTTATATAGCTTTTATTTATATCCATTTATAGCTTCAAAAAAACTTTTTTTACAGTGTATATGTCAAGTGACTGAATGATTTGGCAAGTTTGCTGAAAAGCTGAAAGGGAAAATGACACTTGCTTTGTGAATTAGGGCTGGGCAATACAGATAAATATATAGTTTTCAGCCTTTTGTTAGTGTACAGTGTCTTTGTTTGTGTATTTGCTCTAAATTATTTTAAAGGTTGTATTTTTCAATCAAAGCAAGGATTAAATTTCTGATTAAAATTAATAAAACCATCAAAGTTAATAAAATAGACAAGTTGAGTCAAATTAATAAAACCATCTCATTATTGGCTAAATAGAAAAGAGAGCAGATACTAACCTTCTGAAGATGAGATGTGAAATGCAAGAATCAATATCAGAAACCAATTTGTTTTTCTCTTGGCTGATTTCATTTTTCAACCTGGTCTGTCTCATGAAGCGAGTCACTGAGCTAGTTTCGACTTGACAAAAACATACATCCAACCCAGATTCTGTGGTTAGTGAAAGGACTCGTGCCATACTTGATATATTTTTTTATTTATTTGTTCCCTTGAGGGCCACTTATAATGTTACTAAATTTGTTTCACACCAAAACAGTCATATTTCAGCAATAAATACATTTCCACTCCGTCTCTGACCATCTAAATGAAAAACACGATTTAGGAGCTGCTTCCCCTTTAAGTCTAAAATCTAAAGCATATTTATGTAAGGAATAAGTATCAACATGCCCAGCCGCATTGCATGGATGTGAGCATGCAGAAAATCCAGTGAATGAAGGCAACATGAGAATATGTTTGACAAAGAAAGAAAACAAAACAACCACAAAGACAACAAAACCCCAGAAGGCATTTAATTCAGACATTAATTAAAAAATTAAATGTCACAACTTATGTAAAGCCCATCAGAAACTATAACAGATGCTTGACTGACAGTGAAAACACGGTTGAAAAATGAGAACTTCTTAAGGTATTAGACGTGAATGGTTTTGTCGAACATAATTAAAATTCTCTAACAAGCATGAGCTTGACTTTGCATTTTCATTGAAAGCTGTCAGCAGCAAAATTAATCCAAATTGATTCTTTAAAGACACTGAATGCACAGCATTGTTTTGATCAGCTCTTAAGTCTTGCTGATGGAGGAGTATTCATGAGTTTTGATATGACACTGATGATCAAATAATATTTAAGTAATATTTCCAGATGAGAACATCTGATCTGCACTGCTGGTTAAAATTACAAGAACAACGAATTATTTCCAGTAAAACTGCACTAGTTTGTCTGCAGAGGAAGTAAGTGGACATTTAACAGGCATCTTTATCCAGAGCGACTACAGACTGTTACCGTGATTGTTTTTTTGTTTTTTTTTTCATTTGTCTGACTGATGTTTTAGTAGATAGCAGAAGCTATATGCTACTAGCAAATAAGATCTAAACAAAGAGTGAATATTAAATAATGAAGGATTAAAAAAAAAAGTATATAAATGCATAACAGCAGAATTCAGTAATTTCTGTTTTATTTATGCAAAATTATGTATAAAGTGTCAAAATATTCTTTAATGTGTTTATTTACATACATAAAATGCTTACTATGAAAATAGCTTTATATTCCAGTGAATAAAAAAAAATAAAAATAAAAAATCCCCCTCAGAATACTGATAAACACAATACATCATTTGAATTGTGGCAGAAATGACATTGTGAGGTAAATGTTCAGGATGGTACAGAAATAACGTCTCGGTTACGTATGTAACCCTCGTTTCCTGAAGGAGGGAACGGAGACGTCACGTCGGTAATGACCGACTATGGGATCTCGCTTAGAGAGACCAATCTACTTCGAGTGTATCAAAACGAGCCAATGATTATTGGCATGCGCTGATTGCATTCAGCTGCCGCTGATCACAGCGTGAGTATAAAAGGGCAGCTGGTGCAGCGCATATTCAGGTTTTCGCTGAGGAGGCGAGCCGGTGACTCGGCCGCTCAGCGGTGGTACAGGAGCCGTGGCGACGGGACGTGACGTCTCCGTTCCCTCCTTCAGGGAACGAGGGTTACATACATAACCGAGACGTTCCCTCTCAGTCGGTCACTCTCGACGTCACGTCAGTAATGACCGACTATGGGATCCCTACCAAAGCGCCACGGATGCTGCCCCTTCCAGTGTCCTGTGCGAACCTCCTTCGCCCCCTTGGTATAGGCCGGGGCTCGCAACAGAAGGCCAGTCACTGTCGTCATAGCACTACCCACTCAGTGAACTTGGATAACACTAGAAACATACCCGTTTTACTTGGAACAGGAACGTGCGGAAGCCCCATCCTTCCCGAAGGAGGTTTCGGAAGCACTTACACATATGAATCAACCGTTTAGGTGCATATGGAAGATTAGAGGTGATTGTAATCCTCTTAAGAACACAGACTGACTGCCGGGGAAACACGGGCTCTGTGTCTATACTGTGGACTTTACACATATGGGATCCAATTAGGTCTCTACATATGGAACCCAGCCCTCTACCGGTTCTCACGGATTCATCGAGTGAGGGCCTGGCACCGGATGCTCCGCCACGTCTGGCTGCCGAGGGGATGGAGGAGCTCGACAGGGTCTACTGTACGGACTCTCTGGAACAGTTATAGCAAGCCGACCCGAAGCCGGGGCCACTCAGTGCTTCTACCCGTTTGAGGTGAGAACACAGGAGGATACCGGCTCCACACGAAGGCTATAGAATCTAGCGAACATGTTAGGGGTCGCCCAGCCTGCAGCTCTACAAATATCTGCCAGCGAGGCGCCCAGTGGGCCATCCTCTGCTTGGAGACGGCATTCCCCTTCTGCCGGCCTCCGTGATAGACAAAGAGCTGGTCTGAGGTCCTGAAGCTTTGTGTCTGGTCTACGTAGCATCTTAAGGCTCGGACTGGACAGAGCAAAGCCAGGGCTGGGTCTGCCTCCTCCAGGGGCAGCGCTTGCAGGCTCACCACCTGGTCCCTGAAGGGAGTAGTGGGAACCTTGGGCACATAGCCGGGCCGGGGCCTCAGGATTACCTGGGAGTCAGCCGGCCCAAACTCTAGGCACGATTCGTCGACCGAAAATGCATGCAGGTCCCCTACCCTCTTGATGGAGGCCAATGCAAGCAGGAGCAGAGCCTTCATTGATAGAAACTTCAGCTCGACTGCCTGCAAAGGCTCAAATGGGGCCTGCTGTAGTGCTCTAAGCACTAGAGTCAGGTCCCAAGATGGTACAGAGGGGGGCCGTGGAGGATTTAACCTTCTCACCCCCCTAGGGAATCTGATGATCAGGTCATGCTTCCCCACCGACCTGCCTTCTACGGGGTCGTGGTTAGCAGCGATTGCAGCCACGTAGACTTTAAGGGTGGAGGGAGACAGCCTTCGCGTCAACCCTTGCTGCAAGAAGGACAGCACGACTCTGATCGGGCATTTTCGGGGGTCCTCTCGATGAGAGGAACACCACTCGACGAACAGGTTCCACTTCAAAGCGTAAGCATGTCTTGTAGACTGCGCTCTTGCTGAAGTGATGGTGTCAACTACCCCTTGGGGTTGGTCACCTAGAACCTCCGCATCCCGTCTAGGGACCAGATGTGAAGTTTCCAGAGGTCTGGACGCGGGTGCCACAGGGTGCCCCGTCTCTGAGTCAGTAGATCCTTCCTCAGAGGAATCGGCCAAGGAGGGGCTGTCCCGAGGAGCATCAGTTCCGGGAACCAGGTCCGGGTGGGCCAACAGGGCGCCACTAACAGGACCCGCTCCTTGTCCTCCCTGACCTTGCACAGTGTCTGTGATAGAAGGCTCGCTGGGGGGAACGCATACTTGCGCAGGCCCCGCGGCCAGCTGTGTGCCAGTGCATCCGTGCCGAGTGTTCCCTCGGTTAGGGAGTAAAACAGCTGGCAATGAGAGGTTTCCGGAGAGGCAAACAGGTCTACCTGAGCGACTCCGAAACGACTCCAGATCAGCTGGACCGTCTGGGGATGGAGTCTCCATTCTCCAAGAAGCACAGCTCGTGACAGTTCGTCGGCTGCCCGGTTGTGCAAGCCCGGAATGTGAATGGCACAAAGCGACCTCAGATGCTTCTGACTCCAGAGGAGGAGGTGGCGGGCGAGTTGCAACATGCGACGGGAGCGTATACCACCTTGTCGGTTGATATACACAATGGTTGCAGTGTTGCCAGTGCAGTTGGGGGCCCGTCCAAACCCCCGACACTGCAAGCCCGTTGA
The DNA here is from genome assembly GCA_039654775.1 of Spinibarbus caldwelli. Lineage (NCBI taxonomy): Eukaryota > Metazoa > Chordata > Actinopteri > Cypriniformes > Cyprinidae > Spinibarbus > Spinibarbus caldwelli. Next base: position 3,243,574 of record CM077264.1, read on the forward strand.
ACGTGGCCCCCCAGCCGGTGATGGAGGCATCCGTGTAAACCACAGCATGCCTGGAGACCTGTTTCAGGGGCACTCCTGCCCGGAGAAATGAGGGGTCTGACCACGGGGTGAAGGTTTGGCGGCAGGCCGGTGTGACTCAGACCCGGTGAGTGCCGCGTTGCCACGCCCACCTCGGGACTCAGCCATGGAGCCAGTGTTGAAGCGGCTTGTACTGATATGCTCGTCCTTCAAACGCGAACCGCAGCAATGGTCTGTGGTGCGGAAGGATCTACACATGAAAGTACACGTCCCTTCAGGTCAATTGCTGCAAACCAATCTCGGGGACGGATGCACCCGGAGATGCACTTCTGCGTCAACATCTTGAACGGTAACCGCTTCAGAGGGCCTGGTTCAAGACACGCAGGTCCAAGATCGGTCGTAACCCACCGCTTTTCTTGGGTACAATGAAGTAGGGGCTGTAAAACCCCATCCCCATATCGGCTGGAGGGACCGGCTCTATCGCATCATTCGCCAGTAGGACTGCGAACTCCGCACGCGAGACAGGAGCATCAGCCGCCTTCACTGGTGTGAAGCAGATGCCGCTGAGCTTGGAGGGGGATGCCGGGCGAACTGAATCGCAAGCCGAGTCTGGTGGTCCGCAGGAGCCACACAAGCTGGACCAGCGGGACCACCGACATACCTGCGGTGGGGCAGTGAGGTGGAACGCTTACCTAGTGCACGCTTACCTGGTTCCACGGTTGGCAGAGGGTGCGTGAGTAGGGCCTTTGATGACGCTCTCGAACCGCCCGCTGCGGCCTGCTGGTGAGAGAGAAGGATGAGTGTGGTCCGGTGTTGGTCCGTCCGCGACTCTCCATGCCCTCTCGGGACCCAGAGACAGAGAAACCTGCTCTCCTGTCGAGATTTTTTTTTTTTTTTGGAAACCAGATTCTCCACCCAGCCCTCCTCTGGGGGAGGGAGAGGTGCATTCACACCCCCTAAAGAGCAGTTCCTCTTTCTCTGGGTCGCCCGTCCTAGGGCCTCTTGCTTTTCTGCTCACCGCCAGGTTGACGGGGGCCTGGACGGGCGAGGCGGCCTGCCTGCCTACGCCCAGCTCCACGGTGCCGCTTGCTTGAGGCTGCTGCGGATGCGGCACGGGAGCGGGTGTGGATGCAGGGGGCCACCCTCGGCGACGAACAGCCTGGGGCGCTGCAGCCGGCAGATAGGTGGAGGCAGCAGCTGCCCGCCGAGGCAGGATGTGCGCCTCAGTCTGCTCCTGTGCAGCTGAGAACTGCTGGGTCTAGTTCTCGACTGCATCGCCGAAGAGGCCGGTCTGGGACACAGGGACCTTGAGGAACCAACTTGTTGGCGTCCCTCATGTCGACCAGACACTGCCAGAAATGGCACTCCTGGACCACAAGTGTGGACATTGCACGACCCAGAGAACTCGCAGTGGCCTTCGTCGCTCGTAGCGCGAGGTTAGTGTGGTTCGGAGCTCCTTTTAGAACTTCCGGGTCGTGACCACCCTCGTGCAGGTCCCCCAGTGCTTTAGCCTGAAGAACCTGCAGTAACGCCTTAGCGTGTAAGGCGGAGGCAGCTTCTCCACAGGCCACATAGGCATCGCCGGACAGACCAGACGAGTACCTACAGACCCAGGGGAGGAGGCATGGTTCACCCTGCCGGGCCGAGGCGGTATTAGGACACAATTGCATCGCAACCGACCGCTCCACCGGGGGGACCCCTGTATAACCTCTAGCTGCACCGCCGTCGAGAGTGGTGAGGGAGGAGGAGTTAGCAGGTCGGTTTCCGGCAGAAAAAGGTGCCATCCACGACCTGATAAGCCCCTCATGCACCTCCGGGAAGAATGGCATTGGGGCAGGGCGCTGAGAACCAGCGCAGACCACCCCAAAGAACCAATCATCCAACCTTGAGTGCTCGGGACACGGTGGAAGTCTCCACTCGAGCCCTACCCTCCCGGTGGCCCGGGAAAGCATAGCCATCATTTCCAGATCCGATTCAGGCATTGCTACAGTCCCGGGGGAGAGCAGCGCAGCCGAATCTTCCTCTCCAGAAAACTCCGGCTCACCCTCCGGTGCAGCAATCGACATCCGGCCGTCAGGAGGAGCGCCGAAGGATACCACTGGTACGCTCTTTGAGAGGGCCCAGTGCGTTCCATCGGCCGCTCAACTGGTTGCGGAGTGCAAGAGGAGCGATGGTCCCTTGAGGGTTGGTTCCCTGGAGGGTTTGCCACCACTATAACCCTCAGACCACCCGTACTACCGCCTGAAGTAATCCTCGCCTGTCTGCAGCCAGGACGAGAGCCAGATCAAAGCAGGCAACGGAGCTCTGCCCCTTTTTGAGGAAACGGAGCCAGGTCTGCAGCTCCGAGATGATTACCTTCCCACAAGGAGACGATAACTCATCCACGAACGCCACCTCAGTATGCTTTTATGCCCAGACACGTGAGGCAGTGATCGTGATCATCACCCAGCGCCAGGTAACGACCGCATCCAGAAACGCACGGGTGGTACGTTGTCTATAGCAAGACCCAATTCGTCTTTATAAAGACGTAACGTCGAGTTTGCCAGACGGAACGTCGTCTTTAAAAAGACGCACCCGTGAATGCTCTTTTAGGGGAAAAAAAACTCTTTTAGCGTGCTGAAGCGCACAGGGGAGATAGCTGCCTGCAACATAAACAGGGGGTAATGCAGCCTGCTGTGTGCAACCCACTCGACACGAGAAAACCACCACCGCTGAAGCGCCGTACCACCAAGAGCTCCAAAGAGCGCGCTGAATTCGTTCAGTCTTCTTCTCTCAGTAGAGTAGTCAGGAGCAAAACGATGTGCTCGCTCGGTTCCGAAACGAAAAACTGAATATGCGCTGCACCAGCTGCCCTTTTATACTCACGCTGTGATCAGCGGCAGCTGAATGCAGTCAGCGCATGCCAATATTCATTGGCTCGTTTTGATACACTCGAAGTAGATTGGTCTCTCTAAGCGAGATCCCATAGTCGGTCATTACCGATGTGACGTCGAGAGTGACCGACTGAGAGGGAACAGGATTTTCCTGTGATGCATGTATACATAATATTAATCATTTGTCAGTAAACAAATTAAATTAAACTAGTGTGAAAAGTGTGTTATAAGACAGAACATTATCTGAAAGTACACAAGGCCAAAAGTAAAAAAAAAAAAAAAAAAAAAAAAAAAAAAGGTTAAATACTAACGAGCCTAAAATCAGTATCGGCATTAAAGGATTAGTTCACTCCAGAATTAAAATTTCCTGATAATTTACTCACCCCCGTGTCATCCAAGATGTTCATGTATTTCTGTCTTCTGTTGAAGCATATATATATATATATATATATATATATATATATATTTATTTATTTATTTATTTTTATTTTATTTTAGAAAATGACGGATCATTTCGCTAGATAAGACCCTTTTTCCCTGGCTGGGATCGTGTAGAGACCTTTGAAGTTGCATTGAATCTGCAATTTGGACCTTCAACCCATGGTCCCTGTTGAAGTCCATTATATGGAGAAAAATCCTGGAATATTTTCCCACAAAAACCTTAATTTCTTTTCAACTGAAGAAAGAAAGACATGAACATCTTGGAAGACATGGGGGTGAGTAAATTATCAGGAAATTTGTTTAGATCCAGAACCTGTCAATGTCCTTTGATTTAGTCACTATGGCTTCAAATTACTGTAAAAAATACAATGAAATAATAAATTAAATTAAAAAACCAATAAATACACAACAGCATGGAAAAATCAGGGAGAAAAAAAATACAAATTTCACAGCATCACTCTTTAAATGAAAAAATGCTTTTGTAAATCCTAATATTAGCATAAATATTGTTTTCTCCACACCAAGCAGAGCAAATACAGTCACAAACTCCATTGAGAGCGTCACTCCAGCAAAACAAAACAGGAATAACTTGAATGCAAAGACTAGAGTTGTCAGAGCTTGCATTTGATCTGGTATAATGGAGTAAATAGTGTATAAATGAGCCCCAAATGTGACCCCGGGAGCAGCATGGCACGCTATGAACACATCTGACCATGTCCGTATACTGACAGCTGTTCCTACAGTGAGTCCTAGACCTGCTATGAACACTATACTGGGAAATGTAAAGATCACAACTAAAAACATTATGATTTGGTGTCTGGGTCGTGAATTTGCAAAGTCATGATATGCAGCAGCTACTGTGAAATTGAAGGATAGGATCAAATTTAAAGGAACAGCAATATCTGGATTGAGAATATTTCTTATAGTGACCGTAAAACGAACAAGTACAAATAGTATTTCCACAAAATGAAAATGTTCATGTGTGATTTTAGTGAAAATAAAAGCAGTGTTCTGTAAAATGAGTAAAATCCATCGTGCAGTTTCTGCTGAATTGTCATGTTTCTCAGAGAGCATCTGATTTTGTTCAAGCACATCTTGACTGGTCTCTTCTGTTTCTAACTCTTGTCTCAGTACTGAGTAAATTCTGTGATCATTGAGCCAAACTAACTTGTCTATTTCTGCTATAAGAACTGCACTTTCAGCAGGTTTTGGTTCAGAGTCTCTTATGATGTGAAATCTTCCTCCACAAGCGTTGATCATTTCTCCAGCAATCCCTCTGGACGCTCCTGTGAAAGGTTCTTGGTGATTTTGGAGCAGAAGAACAATGCAGTACTGCAGGACTTCTGCTCCCAGCAGCTCCTGGGCTCGTTTCTCAATATCACACTGTTGTGATTGTTGATCTTCCAGATTCAGGACCATTAAAACAGCGTGAGGTCCAGGAGACGAGAGAAACAGCGCTGTTGTGAAGGTCTGTCTCGCTGTGTCCTCCTCACAGAGGTTTGGTCCAGTGACCAGCATCATTCTACGAGCCTCGTCTGTAATTACTGGAGTCTTTACAGTCTTTTACAATCTCTCTGTCCTTCTGTCCTCCGTCTTTCCTTCCTGATTCCCACAATCAGGATTCGCACTTCATCATCATGAGAAGCTGAAATAGAGTGCGAAACCATCATGCAAAGCAAGAAAAACTGAGTAAAAGAGGTATTCTTTGAAAACAAGCCTTATCTCTTGTGTAAGGATTTTTAGAAGTTTAACATGAAAAAGGAGACCAAAATACTGACATTAATGAGCAGGTACATTACCTTCTGCTTGTACAGTGTGAAATGCCAGAATCAGTGTGAAGAGCAAGATATGTGTTGTGATGGTCAATTTCATCATACAAGCTAAGGCCAAATGTATCTTTAAATAGCCTATCTGTTACTCAAGTTACCTGTATTAACTAAACTAAGAATATAAATAAGGATTTACTTACAACCAGTTAGTTTAGAAAACGCTTTAAGTGTAGTTCTGTCCTGTCTTTTGTTTTGCTAAAACAACAAAGCTCCACAAGTCGATGTCAGAGTAGATATTAAACCAGTTTGACAAGATATTTGGAAATGTCAGGGCTTCCAGACTGTGACTAGTAGGTCGCATTTTGCATTTTTTTTTTCTCTCTAATGGTGAGACTGCAGTTTGTTAGCGATTGTACGGGTGCCAGATAAGCACTGCTATTTCTGTTGTGAATGAGAAGCATTTAAAGGGCAAAAGCGGAACGAAACCGGACCGTTATAAACAGAGCTGTGAGATCCAGTGTGAAGCTTTCCAGATGAGATCTCCAATACAAACCACAAACTAAACCACTGATTTATACCAGCTTAAAACTGGATCAAACAGAGCTGAGATTCTCAACATCCCTGACGTGTAAAACAGGAGAAACATTGTGCAGAAACGATCCAGTTAAAATCCACAAATTACTAACACACTGAAAAAAATGACTCATTGAATTTACTAAATTTTTTTAAGGTAAGTGGTTGCAATCAATTTATTTTAGCTACATTTAAATAAACAAATTTAGTTGAAAGTTAGTCAACTAAATTTGTTTATTTAAATGTAGCTAAAATAAATTGATTGCAACCACTTACCTTATAAAAATTTAGTAAATTCAATTAATCATTTTTTTCAGTGCAGAAAGGATTAACTGTAATCACATTAACTCTTAATTATGGTATTGTGGCAGAAAGGTGGAAATCATTATATGTAGATGTGTTTTAAAGAAGGTTTAAAGAAGTAAGGTAATTAGCCTACAGTGTTTTTGTTGTTAAGCTGTTTTGGTGCATTTGTATTTATACAGGTGTTTAAGCTACTGTTTTTCATAACAAATACCATAGAAACCTAGTTACATTTTACCATGATACTGAGAGGCGCCATCCCTTATTAAAATTAATCATGGTTTTATTGTAGTAAAAATGTAGTAACCATGTTTTTTAATATCATATTGATTACAAGTTGTATAGTTTTACTTTAATACCATGGTTAAACTATGGTAATTTGTGGTTACCATGATTTAACTATAGTAACCATGTTTTTTTGGCTTTATTTGCAGCAAACCCATGGTTAATTTTCATAAGGGATGCATGGTTATCATGATCTACAAATGTATGATATTATGGAAGCCCAGTGGCAAATTTTTGTAAAAGTAGAGTCCTAATTCAGTCAGTCAGAATATGTAAATTTTACCCTATAAAATGAGGTTGTTGCTTTTTTTTTTAACAGATGTTACTGTTTTTTTTTTTTGTTGTTTTTTCCTTCAGTGTAAATAACAAGAACAGTAAGTGAAAGTAGGAAGCATCATCATGAGAATCTGAAATATAAAGTGATTTTTAACAGGAAAAAATACAGTCTTGCCAAAAACTTCTGTGTCACACCTGATCTTCTGTGAATTATGGAAGGCAGACGGGGCCAAAAATCTTTAAGCGGAACGCGTGGAATTTGACCATGTCAACATACACTGTTTGTCCACCTTAATGCAACAACACACAGCAGCCAATGAAATCGCTGTGTTTGAGATTATTTTTGCATATGTGACACGATGGTACATTGGTATATACAGTGGGGCAAAAAAGTATTTAGTCAGCCACCAATTGTGCAAGTTCTCCCACTTAAAAAGATGAGAGAGGCCTGTAATTTTCATCATAGGTATACCTCAACTATGAGAGACAAAATGAGGGAAAAAAATCCAGAAAATCACATTGTAGGATTTTTAAAGAATTTATTGGTAAATTCCTCGGTAAAATAAGTATTTGGTCACCTACAAACAAGCAAGATTTCTGGCTCTCACAGACCTGTAACTTCTTCTTTAAGAGGCTCCTCTGTCCTCCCCTCGTTACCTGTATTAATGGCATCTGTTTGAACTCGATATCAGTATAAAAGACACCTGTCCACAACCTCAAACAGTCCAACTCCAAACTCCACCATGGCCAAGACCAAAGAGCTGTCAAAGGACACCAGAAACAAAATTGTAGACCTGCAGCAGGCTGGGAAGACTGAATCTGCAATAGGTAAGCAGCTTGGTGTGAAGAAATCAACTGTGGGAGCAATTATTAGAAAATGGAAGACATACAAGACCACTGATAATCTCCCTCGATCTGGGGCTCCACGCAAGATCTCACCCCGTGGGGTCAAAATGATCACAAGAACTGTGAGCAAAAATCCCAGAACCACACGGGGGGACCTAATGAATGACCTGCAGAGAGCTGGGACCAAAGTAACAAAGGCTACCATCAGTAACACACTGCGCCGCCAGGGACTCAAATCCTGCAGTGCCAGACGTGTCCCCCTGCTTAAGCCAGTACATGTCCGGGCCCGACTGAAGTTTGCTAGAGAGCATTTGGATGATCCAGAAGAGGATTGGGAGAATGATGAAACCAAAATAGAACTTTTTGGTAAAAACTCAACTTGTCGTGTTTGGAGGAGAAAGAATGCTGAGTTGCATCCAAAGAACACCATACCTACTGTGAAGCATGGGGGTGGAAACATCATGCTTTGGGGCTGTTTTTCTGCAAAGGGACCAGGACGACTGATCCGTGTAAACGAAAGAATGAATGGGGCCATGTATCGTGAGATTTTGAGAGAAAACCTCCTTCCATCAGCAAGGGCATTGAAGATGAAACGTGGCTGGGTCTTTCAGCATGACAATGATCCCAAACACACCGCCCGGGCAACGAAGGAGTGGCTTCGTAAGAAGCATTTCAAGGTCCTGGAGTGGCCTAGCCAGTCTCCAGATCTCAACCCCATCGAAAATCTTTGGAGGGAGTTGAAAGTCCGTGTTGCCCAGCGACAGCCCCAAAACATTACTGCTCTAGAGGAGATCTGCATGGAGGAATGGGCCAAAATACCAGCAACAGTGTGTGAAAACCTTGTGAAGACTTACAGAAAACGTTTGACCTCTGTCATTGCCAACAAAGGGTATATAACAAAGTATTGAGATGAAATTTTGTTATTGACCAAATACTTATTTTCCACCATAATTTGCAAATAAATTCTTTAAAAATCCTACAATGTGATTTTCTGGATTTTTTTTTCTCATTTTGTCTCTCATAGTTGAGGTATACCTATGATGAAAATTACAGGCCTCTCTCATCTTTTTAAGTGGGAGAACTTGCACAATTGGTGGCTGACTAAATACTTTTTTGCCCCACTGTATGTATACAATCATCAGACATCGTGTTTATTCATGAAGGATGTAGTAATGGTACACTAATGTAAACGTATGCCAAAATCAGACGTTATATTTTAATACCGCCAGAATGTGTGTGTGTCTACACATACAAAAGATACTCATTCAAAATTAACGTGTTAACGCGGACAAACAGTGCATGCTGACACGGTAAAATTCCATGCATTCCATTTAAAGAACTTTTGGCCCCATCTGCTTCCATAGTTATTTCCGGTATCCCTTCTTGCATGTGTTTGGTTGTGAAACATATTTTGTTGAGCAGACAGAGTTGTCGACGATTCATCCTATTGAAATGTTGTGTAATGTGTGACCCCACTGACGCTAAACTGTTGTGTAATGTGCACACGTCAGCAAATAATGGCACCCCAGACAGTTGTGTAGCGTGAGAAGAACAGCGACCCAACAACTTTAAAAATTGTGCAGAATGAACCCGGCATAAAAGTGAAAAATTGTATCAGCAGATAAATTAATTGCATTGAATAAAACATTTGCCAAATGTAAAAATATAATTAGTTTTTGATATATATATATATATATATATATATATATATATATATATATATATATATATATATATATTTGTTTTTTTTTATGGCTAAATAGAAGAGAGCAGATACTAACCTTCTGAAGATCAGATGAGAAATGCTAGAGTCAAAATGAGCGGCCTCTTTAGTTTTGTCTTGGTTAATTTCATCATTTAATCTAAGATCTTTCTCAGAAAGCAAGTTGATTTCAAGTTGACAAACGCAAACAAATCTGGGTTTGGTCTCACAATGTTTGCTACAAAATTTCTTTATCAACTTGGGTCCAGGAGAGTTGTGAGTTGCTCAGTTGTGACATTTTATTTTATCTTCTTCAGGGGCTTTCTGGACTGTATAATCAGCATTAAAGAACCCAACAGTAATACTGGATAAAACAAAAAAGAACTTAGGAAGTATTCCACATATATTTTAAGCAAACGCAACAACATCTCTAAAATCAGAACAACTGAAGCAGTAAGCACAAAACAACATGGAGCCAACACTAAGTCAATTGCAGTTCCGTGTTTGTTGGGATCTAATATGAACAATGCAACTGGAATCATGATAATTAGCAGAATTACTGTGAGCTTCACTCTAAACAGAGCAGAGAGCACAATCACACACAACACTGTGAGTTCAGCACATACTGCACAAAACAGAAATAATAGCAATAATTCTCTGACATTTAGTTTTTGGAGCTCCAATGATAAATTTAAGAATTCATAAGTTCCAATCGTGACTCCGAAAGCAGCATAGCATGCAATGAAAACATCAGACAGAGTCCTTATGCTAGTGATTGATCCAAGGGTTATTCCTAAACCTACGGTAAATAAAAACTCTGTTCCGATTTTTCTATTTTTACTTGACTTGCGCAGTGGTAGATACTTTATAAAGGCAGCCACAACTGTGGAGCACAGAGCCAAATTTAGTGCCAAAGCAACAAGTGGACTCAAAGCATTTCTTAAAGACACCATAAATGTCACGAGTCCAGCTAAAGATGCCTCAAAAATTAACATTGTGTGCTTCTGTTCAGTTGCCAGAATAACCGCAATCAGAGAAATGAGCAAACTCCATCCAACCACTCCTAAAGTGTCACGCATTGCAGATGAGTCCTGACTTTCTCCAAGTTTGTCATCTATTTCACTTATTTTTTTTAAAAGCTCCAGCTTTTCTGACCGTAACTGTTGTGTCAATACTGAGCAAAATCTGTGATCATTGAGCCAAACTAACTTGTCTATTTCTGCTATAAGAGCTGCTCTTTCAGCAGGTTTTGGTTCAGAGTCTCTTATGATGTGAAATCTTCCTCCACAAGCGTTGATCATTTCTCCAGCAATCCCTCTGGACGCTCCTGTGAAAGGTTCTTGGTGATTTTGGAGCAGAAGAACAATGCAGTACTGCAGGACTTCTGCTCCCAGCAGCTCCTGGGCTCGTTTCTCAATATCACACTGTTGTGATTGTTGATCTTCCAGATTCAGGACCATTAAAACAGCGTGAGGTCCAGGAGACGAGAGAAACAGCGCTGTTGTGAAGGTCTGTCTCGCTGTGTCCTCCTCACAGAGGTTTGGTCCAGTGACCAGCATCATTCTACGAGCCTCGTCTGTAATTACTGGAGTCTTTACAATCTCTCTGTCCTTCTGTCCTCCGTCTTTCCTTCCAGACAGAAGATCTGCAGCGATGAATCTGGACTGACCTCTGATTCCCACAATCAGGATCCTCACTTCATCATCATGAGAAGCTGAAAGAGAAAGTGAAACCATCATGCAAAGCAAGAAAAATAGAGTAAAAAAGGTATTCTTTGAAAACAAGCCTTATCTCTTGTGTAAGGATTTTTAGAGGATAAACTGAAAAAGGAGACCAAAATACTGACATTAATGAGCAGGTACATTACCTTCTGCTTGTACAGCTATGTTGTGAAATGCCAGAATCAGTGTGAAGAGCAAGATGCGTTTTGTGTTGGTTAATTTCATAGTACAACCTAAAGCCAAATGTAACTTTAAATATCTTTTACTCAAGTTACCCGTATCAACAAAACCTAGAATATAAAAAAAAATCGTTTTTACTTACGATCAGTTAGTTTAGAGAATGCTTTAAGTGTAGTTCTGTATTTTGTTTTGCTAAAACAACTATGCTCCACAAGTCTGGGTTTCAGTTTCAGATTAGAACCAATTTGACAAGATATTTGCAAATGGCAGGGCTCCAGACTGGGACCAGTCGGTCGCATTTTGCAAGTTTTTTTTTCTTTTTCTAACGGTGAGACTGAAGTTTGTTAGCGATCGCACGGGTGCCAGATAAGCGCTGCTATTTCTGTTGTGAATGAGAAGCATGTAAAGGACAAAAGCGGCACGAAACCGGAAGAAAGTGCAGCGCGAGCAAATATTGACCACTCTCAATCACGTGACCTTTATAAACAGAGCTGTGAGATCCAGTGTGAAACTTTCGAGACGAGATCTCCAATACAAACCACAAACTAAACCACTGATTTATACCAGCTTAAAACTGGATCAAACAGAGCTGAGATTCTCAACATCCCTGACGTGTAAAACAGGAGAAACATTGTGCAGAAACGATCCAGTTAAAATCCACAAATTATTAACATTTAGAAAGGATTAACTGTAATCACATGAACTCTAATTATGGTCAGTGGTGTAGTGGAGGGTATAGGCAGGTATACCCACTTCTTTATCAGTCGGCTTTGCGTATACCCACTTCTAAATCCCTTCTGATGCGCAACATTCAGTAATGTCCTGCATTAGCCAAAATCATGACAGTCCACCACATGAATAGCTAATCCAATCACATGTGAATAAATGCAAATATTCCCTGAAAACACCCAGTAAAGAAGGTCAGGACCGTGGCGCCGGTTTCCTTTGAAATATGCTTGCGCCCGCGCTCGCGCCCGAGAGGATGCCGACAGAGACAGAAATGCTGCCTGTTCATGCGCGAGAGCATGTCAGGGGAGGCACGCAGAGTGGTAAAATAATAATTAATTGATTACTAATTGGAATCAGTATATTATAAAGAAAACAATATCTTAAAATGAAAAGAAACAGGTTTTTCACAATCAGAAATTTCTTAAACTGGTGATCTCCTGTAAACGTTTCAGTCAAGGATCCAGATCAAAACAGCTCTAATACAGAGAAAATCTACTGAAAGTAGCCTAACACATCACAACAGGTGAGGCTCGCGCAGCCGGTATGAGAGAATATTGTTGAGAAATCAAAACAAATTAACATAACTGCACAAAGAAGAAACATACTGCAGTAAAAAGGCAGGTTTTTTTTTAATATTTATAACATATGTTGCCTAGTTAAGCAACACAGGAGAGTTAATTTTTCCCCCTGAAAACCAACACGATTGCAAATTTGGCATTGATTTTATGCAAGAGTTCAAACGAGTAGTTAATGTTAAGTGCTCTACAATTTAGACACAATATTGCCAATGTTGACCATTTCTGCTCGATTTGGTTAACCTAACAAAAATAGTTCCAAACAAAGATCACAGCAGAACAGGCGCGCATCTCAGAGCAACACACCTTACTGAATTAATCATTTGAGTCATTGATTCAATAACCCATTCATAAAGACACTTGCTTCATTCTTGAAAGAATTAGCTGTCTGATCAAATGGTTTGAATAAATAACTCAATGACTCACTCATTAAGGCAAACTGCATACGCTCTTCTGTATCAGCCGCAACACAAGGATGCACTAGTTTCATTCAAATCAAAGCGTAAATACACGTAGAATGCGTATCCTTGTGTTGCGGCTGATACAGAAGAGCGTACGCAGTTTGCGTTCAGTGGATAATATCCAAAATGGCGCTACGCTGACACAGAGAGACAGAGAGGAGACGAATTGTTGAATAAAGTCATTATTTTTATTTTCTTTGCATATAAAAAGTATTCTCATCGCTTCATAAAATTCAGATTGAACCACTGATGGCAGATGGACTATCCTGACGATGCTTTTCATACTTTTCTGGACCTTGACAGTGAGAATTACTTGGCAGTCAATGGGACAGTCACAAGCCTCCCGGTTTTCATCCAAAATATCTTAAATTGTGTTCCGAAGACAAACGAAGCTTTTGCGGGTTTGGAACGACATGGGGGTAAATGATTAGTTACAAAATTTTCATTTTGGGGTGGAGTAACCCTTTAACTATATCATGAAATATCTCGATTCTCACCCTGTTAGTTGATCTATAGTGGGCAATGGTATTCTATGATCTATGCATAAAAACCTGTCTGTTTGCTTAAGTAACAGATATGGGTGTCATGCCGTTACATATTTTTAATATGACTGACTATATATTTAATGTGATCATCATGAGAAGCTGAAAGAGAAAGCGAAACCATCAGTGCCAGTGGGTACTCAAAGTAAAACAGGATTACTAGATTAAAAATAACATTTTCTTCCAAATGATCCTAATGTTAGGACAGTGCCAATATATTTGAACTATATTAATGTATCTGTTGAGGATTATTTGTTTGTTCAGTAAAATCAGTGATGGCAAATCATTGGTGCTGATGTTAAAACAGAGACGTGGCAAGCTTGAATGGGAAAATGAAACTTAGGGCTGAACGTTATATACTGTAGGTAAAAACTGTATCAACGGATAAAAATAAATATGCATGGAATTTGTTGATTGTAAATGGTTTTTGATTGACATTTTTTCAAGAAATCAAGTCTACGTTATAGTAAAATTAATAAAAAATTTAATTCATTTAATTCCTGGCTAAATATTAGAAGAGAGCAGATACTAGCCTTCTGAAGATGAGATTTGAAATGCTAGAGTCAATATGAGCAGCCTGTTTAGTTTTGTCTTGGTTAATTTCATCATTTAATCTCAGATCTTTCTCACAAAGAGTCACATTTAGTTGATTTAAAGTTGGCAAAAGCAAACAGATCTGGGTTTGCTCTCACAATGCTCGCTATGAACTTTATTTATTAACTCAGGGGTTGATTGTGAGTTTATGATTAAGTCTGGCTGTGAACTTCACACTTTCATGTGCACTACAGCAACGTTCACTTCCCTGCTGAAGTTTAAGAGATCATTATTAAAATATGAATGATTTTAACTAGGAAACATTGCAGCAGTGAAAGCTCAATAGGACCACTGAAAGAAATTTCAACAAGTAACAAGCTTAAAAATGTGCAGTTTTTTTTTTTTTTTTTTTTGATACTGGAATTAGACAATCAGTCTGTACCAAGGTAAAGTACCACAGTATTACCATCACTGTACCATATTATTGTCACAGCAGGCTTTTTGATAGCTAATTTGAACAACTTTATATACTTAAGTTTGTAACATCTTTGCTTTTGTCATAAAATTATAGCACATCACTATTAGCCTATTTATAATATTCATTTAGCATACCCCTAAAAGTCATTTCTTGATAAGAAACAGATTAGTTTAATAAATACCATGTAGTTTCTAAAATAACTTTGGAGCATAAAATGGTCAAAAACAAAAACAACTGAAATATGTTTATTTAGTTAGTCATTAGTGATTTAGTTGATGCTTTCGCTGTTCCTCCAAATTACTGTTAACGATCCAAACAGTAATGCTTAATAAAACTAGAACATGGCAAAACCACTGTAAAAACAGTATAAACAATTACATTCTTTAAATGCAAATACACTATTGTAAATTGTAATATCTGCAGAATTTAAATATTTTTTAAAAGCTTATTATACATTTGAGGCATTTGGTTGCAACTACATGAGATAACCTATACAATGTAATGTTAAATGCAAAGTGTGGAAGTATTTTTCTATTTCAATGCATGCACCATAGAAAAATCCATTATGTTTTATACAAAGTTATGCAATCAGTGTTAAAATATAATTTGTGTGCATTTAAAAATGGTATGAAATTATTTTTAGTAAGACAATGAATCGCCCATTTCATTCCAAAAACTAAACAAAATAGGATAATATTTTCTACCCCTGTGAGATGACTAAAAATGACACTGTGATGAATACCTAATGTTGGATGTTTATTATTAGACAAATAAACCTTCACACTCTTACTGGTTTGTTTTAAGAGTTTATTTTCTCAAGGTCCACATTAAGTGCCATTTATAAAACTAAAATGATAGAACCAATAAATACACAACAACATTTAAGTATCAGGATAAAAACTGCAAACCGAAATATGTATATCTTAAAATGGACATGTATATTTGTAAATCCTAAAATTAGCAGAATTGTTGTCATCTTCACACCCAGCGGAGCAAAGATCCAACAGAACACAGTTACCAACCCCATTGAGAGCATCGCTCAAACTGAACAAAATAGGAATGGCTTAAATGCAATGTCGAGAGCAGTCCCGTCAGTCTTTTGAACAGATGAAGTGCAAAAAAACTGTGCTTAAAATAGCCCCAAATATGATGCCAGGAGCCGCATGGCATGCTTTATGCTGGTAACTGTTGCCAGGATCAGTCCTAAAGCTAATCCTAAAATAAAAAATACAAGTTAACCTATGTGACAAAAAAATTATTAATGTGACCATGAAAATAACAAGTAGGCATGATATTGCTCCAAAATTACAAAGTTCATGCTTTCCTTTAGTGAAAATAACAATAGCACTGAGTACGGTAAAGAAAATCCATCCTACAATTCCAACAACTCCTAAAAGTTTTATATATTACAGTCAGGGCTGGATTTTCTTCATTTACATTTTAATTGGTCTCTACTTTAAGTTTGTTCTCTATTTCTTGTAGTCTTTGTAAAAGTTCATGCTTTTCTGTTTCTAACTCTTGTCTCAATACTGAGTAAAATCTGTGATCACTGAGCTGAACTAACTTGTCTATTTCCGCTATTAGAGCTACTCTTTGAGCAGGTTTTGGTTCAGAGTCTCTTATGATGTGAAATCTTCCTCCACAAGCGTTGATCATTTCTCCAGCAATCCCTCTGGACGCTCCTGTGAAAGGTTCCTGGTGATTTTGGAGCAGAAGAACAATGCAGTACTGCAGGACTTCTGCTCCCAGCAGCTCCTGGGCTCGTTTCTCAATATCACACTGTTTGCTGTCTTTATTGCAGTTAGATGAAGTTGGTTAGATATATTTCTCAAATAAACAAATGTTTTAGACATTTACATGTTCAGTAATTTATGTCCTGCTTAATACAGCAAGAATGTACAAGAATAGTTCAACATAACAAGCTTGTACTATTTAAATATCAATAAAATGGGGTCTATAATTTTCCGTTTTATTATTTAATGTAATTCAGAAATAAATATTAAATATATTAAGTTTACATAAAAAGCTTTTACAGTTAAAAACGGATGCCAGCATTTGTGTAAATAAATATAAAACGCAGGTCATAGCTGTTTTTAAAGATCCCAGTGCATATCCTGTAACGAAAATAAAATACGATTATAGTAATCAATAATAATTCGCAAAGTAAAAACACAGTATATATGTAGTTAAAGCGGAATTGAATGGAGGAATTCAAGTAATTGCAGAAGTTCAAAGTTCTGTAGAGCTAAACACGGCTGTCCTTTTTGTATTGTTTCAATATTAGCCTAAACGTATTTAAAACTTTTTATGGCCTTAAATTTTTTACAACTAAATTGAGAGTTTTAAGGACCCGCGGGAGCCCTGTATTTAAGGTAACCCGTCGGGCAGGGCAGTGATACATTTTGGTAGCCCGACTGGAAAACACAATAGCCCCGGGATGTCGAGCTAGCGATTTTGCGAGCACTGGGCCAGGTCTGTGAATTATATGGCAATGTCAAAAGGCTAAAGGGTCTCTTAAGACATAAAGTCCCAACGACCATCAATGATCATAAGCAGATGCTACAGGTTCTTTGAGCAATATGTTCTTCGGATTAACCCGTTTTTTGTGCATCTCTGGTTGTCTTGGCCATCGTTTTGAGACAGACTGTGCTGCCATGTTTGTTCAGGATGGTGCTGTCAACTTCTTCTGGCCTGAAGGCAAAGTAAAACTCTCTCTTCATCGCCTTATCTTCCAGACATCCATGCTGTTGGCCAAGGTCAAGATGTCTTCTTTGCTGTTAATGCAACATCATAAATTTTTGCTGTTTGTGTTGGGGTATTCACTTACACTATATTCCAAACCAAAGCCTGAAGTGTTTCGCTTTTAGATCCGATTTTATTTGCTTAAATGAACTGGAGTGATTTAAATTCTCAGTGTCATGCATTAAAACAACTATAAATCTCAAGCTGCGAGCCAAGATATTATCTTTCAGTGCTTCTGAATGAATGAATGAATGATGCATTTATATAGCGCTTTATTGTGTGTTGCTGTACACCCAAAGCGCTTTACAATCATGTTGGGGGTCTCTCCTCAACCACCACCAGTGTGCAGCATCCACCTGGATGATGCGACGGCAGCCACAGCACAACAGCGCCAGTGCTCTCACCACACACCAGCTACAGGTGGAGAGAGAGAGAGAGAGAGAGAGAGAGCTAATTCAGTGGATGGGGATTATTAGGAGGCCATGATAGACAGGGGCCAGTGGAGGGAATTTGGCCAGGACACCTTTAGTAACTTCTGTAGAAAAACCAAAATGTCCTGCCTTAGACCTTGACATATTTGCCTTCAGAAATGAATGAGAAGAATTTCCTTACCGCAGTTGCGTCTTCTGGCTTGAACGACAGCACTGAAGTGAAGACTCAGCAGGGGTCTCGCTTTCTGCTTACTCATTTTCAAAACTTTCATGGAAAACTGGGTTGGCCAGAAATCGTAAACGATCAATGTTTTTTGAGGTGAAAACCTGTGACCTATAAAATGTGGTTGAGAAGTAAAGCAAGATCACTTTTTATTTTACCATTTTATCAGCTAGGATTCACAAACATTTTATGTCAGACGTACACCTTTGAGATCAAATATTTACTTCAAGTCCCCCCGAGATTTTAAAAGAATATTTCACCCAAAAATGAAAATTTGCTGAAAATGTGCTCAGCCTCATGTTATCCTAGATGTAGATGAGTTTGTTTTTGTTTTTCATCAGATTCTGAGAAATGTAGCATTACATGACTTGCTCACCAACGGATTCTCTACAGTGAATGGGTGCCGTCAGAATCAGAGTCCAAACAGCTGATAAAAACATCACAATAATCTACAAGTAATCCACACCACTCCAGTCCATCAGTTAAGTCTTGTACAGCCAAAAGCTACATGTTTGTAAGAAACAAATCCATCAAGGTGTTTTAAATTCAAACTATCACTTCCCGCTACAATACGAGTCCATAATCCATAATAACGCTTCCTTTATTATTGGCTTGTCATCAACTCACATAAACCCTGCTCTAAAGTTTTCCTCATTTAAACAGCAATCGCCAACATTGGCATTATTACAGGACTCCTAACTGCTAACTGCTCCAAAAAGTTGTTTGGCTCTCCATTTGTCACCTTATTTAGAGAGCCGGTCATATATGACTCTGTTTATGGAAGTTTCACGGCTCAGCAGGCAGTAGATTTTGTAATTTCGCTCAAGCGCTGGTGGCTGATCATGGAGTTTACAGACACTTTTTGCCCAGTCGAGGGAAAAAACGGATGATAATTGAGCAGCCATCAGTCAGGTGGAAAAACAGACTACTTCCTTTCGACATTCTCAATCTTATTCCTTGACCTTTTCACCCAAATATGAACATACTCACCCTCATATCATTTTCTAAATGTGAAACACTACAGGAGAAATGCTGAAGAAACTTTATGCAATGAACGTTCATACCGAATCCATACTGTTCATAACCTACCATTCATAACAGTAATCGTGCACAATGTTCAATGTCTTCTGAAGCAAGGGTGTACAATTAAGTAGGGATAGGGACATGTCCCTACCAATATCCAGTGACTATTAATTTGTCCCTAGCAATTTTTTTTTTATCAAACATTAAATGTATATGTAACTGGACTGGATGCTTTCAACTGATTTCCAATTTCACAAACTGAATTACAGTAGTCAAACTACTTCAAGTGAAATAAGGTACAAACTGGATTATAATGCACAATGTTTCTATCTAATGTGTTTTGAGGTGCAGCTCGTCATATTGGCCGAGTGTTTTCACTCATTTTCAGTAAACCAGTTACCTCACCTGAATATGTTTGTAGATGGAGATTTTATTTGTAAACATCATACTTTTTTATACTTTTTACTTTTAATCTAATAAAACTAGAGAGATAAGCCAGTGGTAGCCTACTGATAGTGTCATAAACATGGCTGAAGGATCGAAAAGTGGAGGAACAGATAAACCGATTCAAATGAACGAGTTGTTTACGCTGGAACGGTTCTGATTGGTTCAAATTCAAACTTGTGACTTGATTCATGTCAAGCGATTCACTAGCAAAAAACAATTCAAAAGAGACATTCATTCACGAATTTCGACATCACTTGTAATGATTTTAAGAAGCATGCAGTGATTGGTAAAACAGAGCTTTTCGAAATTCCAAAACAGTGAAACATTGCGTCGCAAAATGATTTTGAAGCACTCAGTTGGATTGCATATCGCAAATTGTTTGATTCAGATTGGGATTTCGGAGAGTGTATCGCTAGTCACCTAAACTTTTAACAGTACTGTAGCTTTGCAGGTAGGTTTCTTGAAGCATCTTGGAGACATTGCCACAGTTCTTCTGGATTCAGTCTGTCTCAGTTTGTTCTGTTTCTTTCCAGACAGACTGATGATGATCAGATCAGATCTCTGTGTGGAGCGCTGGCTGTTGTCAGACAAAAATCTCACTGGATTATTACAATTAATGGCAAAATGAATGTTTGGAAATGTGAACTGATATTTCCTACTGACACACTACAGCAAAAGATAGAAATAACTGACTTAAAACCATTTTTTTTTTTTTATTGATTTATTTATTTATTTTTTGCTACTTGTATAAGTGTATACAAGTTAATATATTACATTTTTGGTTGTTGGAGATTTTGCCTTAGAGCATGTTTTATATATATATATATATATATATATATATATATATATATATATATATATATATTATACACATATAAATAATTATTTTTTTTTTACATTTTCTGTGCACATTTTCAGAGAAAATATATAATGCATTTAACCATTTTGTTTGTAGGGCAAGGGACTAACATGAACCTCCATGCACCAAAATCTACCGTGGTGAATGGCGTGAAATCTTAAGGCACCTGTGAAAGTGAGTTTGTTCCTCTGTTGCCTGGAGCCTTTAACAGTTGTTTATCTATCATTTTGACAATTACTTGCCGTGACAGTGAGGCAATTGAAAGTCAATTTCAGCGGGAGTAACACCTCTCTGTCTGAAGATGTGGGGCAGGAGGTAATATTGACGTTTCCAACAGCTGCAATTTCATCTCCATAAAAGAAACCGCTGACCGACGCAGTGGCCACTGGGACTGATCAGTATTTATCATTTTTACAGCTTTGCATATAAAGATGCAGGAAATGAAAAAGAGACATAAATCGCAGTGTCAGGTTGATACTGTGAGTTTGTTGAATCAAGAGAGATCTGAAATGCTAATATAGCATCAAGAGGGCTTGAAAGTTGCTATGTGATTGCCAAAATGTTTTGAGTTGTTGCTAGGGTATTTTGCTGTATTTTTGCATGGCCTTATCAGCTTTAATTTTTTAACAAATCACACATTGCAAGCACCCCAGAGGAAGTCAGTTCAATTTTCCTGTGATTTTTCACACGGTCAGGTCACATATCTGGGATATGTGAATCATAGCTCATTTATTTCAACCTTATCTTTCTTCCTCATGAAAGTACATCCAGAACTTTGACTTGATCTTTTGAGCGATTAAATTAAGCACTGAAGTCTCCTACATTTAAAAATCTGTCTTCTTGCAGATTTTGGACTGTATTATTGTGTTTGTTCTTAAGTAAAACAGACAGCAGGTCAACTGCTCTAATGTTGACATTCTTTGAACCTGATATTGTTCATTAGAATGATGTGTGGAATCCTGAGAAACGGCTTTGCTGCCAATTTGGACCAATTACGAGCATCAGCCGTGTCAATGTGAGTCAGCGCATTGCCGTGTCATATGACTCAGCTCCAGCGGATCAGATGTTGTTCGCGTGTTTGGTTTGGATGTACTGTCCACGATTTTGATAAAATACCTTTGTAGTGCATTTTTCACAAAATAAGTGTGACTTTTCATATTATCATCTCAAATTCCTTAAAATGAAATAATTGGCACACTCACACGCAACTCATGAATAATGGTCCAGAAATCTCCAGGTCACATTTCACTCCAAAACCAATATGATAAAATAAGAAATAATTTTTATTTTGTCCTATTAGGAAATATTTACAGTATAATATATATATATATATATATATATATATATATATAATTGTGATATATAATTTTTGTGACCATTAATTAAGAAAACATTTTTACATTTTACATAATTTAAAACTAATTCTCAGTAGCTATACTGTAATGAATTACGGGAAAATATGTGGAGAAATCAATCTAGTAATCTAGTTTTCAAGCAGTGTGAATTACCAGTTGTGACTTATAAAGTTACATAAGTGTAATTTTTCATATTATTATTTCAAATACCTTAAAGTTAAATTATCCACACACTGTGAAACTCATGAAAATGGTCCAGAAATGTCCAGGTCAAAATAAGAAATAAGAAATAAAGAAAAAAAGAAAAAAATATACAAAGAAAATGAAATCTATTTTTAGGAACATCTATCTATCTATCTATCTATCTATCTATCTATCTATCTATCTATCTATCTATCTATCTATCTATCTATCTATCTATCTATCTGTCTGTCATTGTGACATTATTTTTTTCTGACAATAAAAATGTCTGCATTTTACAGTTAAACCCTCAAATAACCCTAGAAATTTTCAGTAGCTGTACTATAAATGTAAATATTAAAAAAATATGGGGAACAAATCTCATGTATAATGAAAGCAATTGCATAACAGTAGTATCTGTTTTACTGATTGGTTTCAGAGATTTTATTTTCTTTCCACCTGTTGGTGTGACATCTCTGTATTTACACCTAATTCAGGTTGGTTCTGTTCATACTACACTGATTTAGTGTGAATTCATTTGTCACTAGCTAAATTTTCCAAGGCTTAATTGGGTTGTAAAATGCGATTAAACTGACTCTGATTCTGCTGCTGTAGCCTTTTTGTTTCTTGTGATCTAATTATAGACCCTCAAAGCAGATAGAGAACAGAGACCTTTCATTTTTGACCCATTGATAATCAAATTAGTTCAGTGCACATCTGGTGACTAAGAGAGGACAATTGGCATCAGAGGGTTGTTTTATCTTTTGCTCTGTTTAATTAAAATATTGCACTCCTGAAACCCTGTTTAAATATGAGAGCCCAAGTTTTCTTTATGATGAAAATCCCCTTTAATGCAATGTAGTTTAATAAAACGGTGACTCATGCTTTAATATATCAGTAACACCAGCAACAATATAAAATCTCCTCGATTAACCTTTGCTTTTATGAGTTAGATAATTAATTTTGCATAATTCAAGTATCGCTGGGATGAGGGTTTAATGAATTACATTGCTCACATTTATTGCTTTGGCACATTGAGGTACTGACTTACATTTTATATTTTAAAATAATCAATGGGTGAGTTCACTTAACAATTAGACTAATTTAGCATGCTTTTTTTAGTGCCAAGGTTTTTTAAAGGAATAGTTCACCCAAAAATGAAAATTTGCTTAAAATGTGCTCACCCTCAGGCCATCCAAGATGTAAATGAGTTTGTTCTTCATCAGATTTGGAGAAATGTAGAAATGGGTCCTCTGCGGTGAATGGGTGCCGTCAGAATGAGAGTACAAACAGCTGATATAAACATCACAATAATCCACAAGTAATCCACACCACTCCAGTCCATCAGTTAATGTCTTGTGAAGCCAAAAGCTGCATGTTTGTAAGAAACAAATCCATCATTAAGATGTTTTAACTTCATACTGTTGCTACTGGCCAAAATACCATAATCCATAATAACGCTTCCTCCAGTGGAAAAGTCCATCTCCTGTTATTGTCTCACATCCAAATCCACCAACATATTTGTTTAGATCTGTTTTGGACTCATTTGGCTTATAAACAGACTTTAATCTGTGCAGATTTCTCTTCTGATTCAAACCAGATTACTTTTTCAATCGACAAAGCAATGTTATGGATTATAGACCCGGGTTTTGGCTAGAAGCAACAGTTAGAAGTTAAAATTGTCTTAATGATTAATTTGTTTCTTACAAACACAACTTTTGTCTTTATAAGACATTAACTTATATGGATTGGAGTGTGGATCAGATTATTGTGATGTTTTTATCAGCTGTTTTTTGACTCTCATTCTGACGGCACCCATTCACTGCAGTGGATCCACTGGTGAGCAAGTGATATAATTAATGCTACATTTCTCTAAATTGAATGAACTCATCTACATCTTGAATGTCAGCAATTTTCATTTTTGGGTGAACTATTCCTTTAAAGGTGGAAAAATGTTCTTCAGGAACAACACACACACACAAAAAAAAGGTTCATTTAAGGTCTGTTCACCGAAACCTTTTGAATCCTTTACTGAAAAAGAACCTTTTTAAGCATGTAATGCAATAAAAAAATTTGGGTGATCTAAACAGAGGTCTACATTTACATTTGTACCTCACATATAGCATGCAAATATCATATCGTGTGCATCAGAAGTGTTATTGAGGGTTGAATGTAAAGAGGTAGTTAAGTGCATCCCTATGACAACGCTGATTGGGTGACATTTCAAGGTGGCATAAAGCGGCACCCTAACAAGAGGACTCCCTAAGCAGTCTGGCACCTTGACCTGCATTAATAAACCATAATGATCATTATGGTAGCTCATAAATGTGGTCGATAATGTCAGGGGAGTGTGGGAAATTTTTTATTGAATTAATAGATTTTTCTTTCCCAATAGCCACATGCCTCTTCCATTATACTGAGTGATTTTTCTGGATTAGGATTGTGCAACATTTTGGTGTTTATTTGTCCGATCCAAGTGCAGAATGTCGGTGCAATTCACAGGAAGATAACGCTGCGTTAATAAGATAATATCTGAAGTATCCCACAAACTCTCTTATCGCCTTTGACCAGGCATTTGTTTATATAACATATTCGACTTTCATGATGAGCATGCCTCATGCAGCACAACCAGTCCAAAGATGTGTCCGGTTGAATGAAAACCAGTTTTCCAGAAGTCGACGATCACTCCCTTGCCTTTCAGTCTTCAGTTAGTGGTATTGCTGCAATGCATTGTATAGTCTTGATTAAAATTCTGTGTAGGTTGAGGAATGCTGAGTAAATCTGGTTTGGCATCGTCTCAGAAAAACAAAGCAAATGCAAAACCATGCAATAGGGTTCACATTGTGAATTCCGAGGCTGGCTGGGAAATTGAACTTTATCTGGGATCTTGGCCAGACCAGAAGAAGGGGAATTATCAGATAACAACAAGCTCGCTGATGACTTTATAATGGACACAGGAAGTAGCTGCTTATATTGGAGTGCTACTACAAAAAGCCATCAGAATTAACACAAAGCTACAGCGAGGTTATTAGAGTTTTTTTTTTTTTTTTAATCTTTTAATAATAATGATAGATCTGATTCACTGATAACAAAGTTTAGGTAGATTCAATGTGGCATTTAATTTATGCAGCATGAAATTGGCAGAATAAAACACATTTCAACATTTTACATGCTCAAAACAAAGAAGAAACTATGATTTGTTTATTATATTATATATTATATATTTAATTTTACTGAGATTTGAATCCTGTCAAAGACCAAATCGTTGCACAATAGCTATGCTTACAATCTGGCTGGTTAGATACCCAGCTAACAAAAATGTTCTAAAAACTTTTTGCTAACTTTCTAATTAAGATATAAAAAAAGGTTTTTCTAAATGATCTCAAAGACGTTTTAAAAACTTTTTTATGTGAACATTAAGGGAACATTCCATTTTATGTTTTTTGCAAACATGGGAATGTTATTTTTAAATGTTCTCTGAACGTTCTGTTGTAACATTTAAAAAAATGTTGATGAACATTCCAATTAAAATTTAAATTTGAAAGATAACTTTGAACAGACATTCTATTAACAGTACTAGAAGAACAAATCTTTAAGAGAACTTTATAGAACATTAGCTTAAGTTCTGAGACTGTTGCTTGTTAGCTGGGTAGTTAGATTAGTTCCCTATCTGTCGGTCACTACGAGTTATGTCGTGACGACATAGGGGATTTACTTGGAAGCCCCAATCATCTCTGACTTTAAGAAAAAATGCCAATGAATATTAGCTAGTGGATTTTGCATACCTGAGCCACTCCCTGTGCACACGGGTATAAATAGGCGGCAGGTGCATCCACTCATTAAATTTTTGCTTCGGAGCCGAGTGGATGAACGTGTTGATCTCCACAAAGCCTTTCATCATCTGTCTGGAAGCTGTTCTGGTTGGTGTCACAGTGCGAACAGTGGTGTCCCTGTCAGCAGCGATTCCCCTGGGCACTTCAACTAAAAGAGCAGATTTCCTAAAAGAGCAAATCATGGTCGGTTCGCGTCTTTTTAAAGACGCTGTTCCGGCCGTGTCCTCTTGGTTGCGGTCGTTTCCTATCCTCCGTCGACAGCCACGATCGTTGTCTTCAGTGTCTGGGCATCCAGCATGCTGAAGCTGCGATCGTGGATGGTTTATGCGCTCGTTTTGAGCGTGTAACCATGCCAGCGCTGCGATCGCGCCTCTCTCTCCTCACGGGGATGGGAGGGGCTCCCTCTGTCACTACCTGCGCTGGCTTCTCTGCTACGAGCAGAGAACCATCGGCTAGTGCTCTGGGCGATCTGAGGGTTACAGTGAGAGCCTTTCCGCCGGGCCAATCCCCACGGACCTTTCATTCCTCCCGCAGCAGCTGTTCTGTGCTGCTCCCTGTGATTCTGCTGTGCCGTCTTACGGTGTGCTCAGCGTTTCATTGGGCGCTGATAGAGGATCAGATGTCGATAGCAGCATCGGGGGATGGGCAATCGTCCTCTGAGGATGAAGATTCGGTGGGGCTGCCCCCTTCGGGTGTTGCCGCCACCCCCCAAATCGGACCCAGAGTTGACGGCCGTGCTTTCCCAGGCCGCCGCGAGCATCGGGTTGGAGGCGTGCACACCTCTCAGTCCAGAGTCCTCGCGGTGAGATGATTGGCTCCTCGGCACAGGCCGTGGCTCGCGACCACGCCCTGCCCTGGTCCCTTTCTTCCCGGAAGTGCACGAGGAGCTGATGAAGTTGTGGACGGCCCCTTTTGATGGCCAGAAGCGGCTCATCTGTCACCTCCATCCTTGCTACCCTCGATGGCGGGGTGGCTAGGGGGTATGTTGACATTTCCCAGGTGGAGAATGCGGTTGCGGTGCACCTGTGCCTGCAAAACGGCGCCGCTTCGTCTCCCGTCTAAAGCCTGTAAGCTGATGGCCAAATCTTACAGCGCTGTGGGCCAAGCTGCCTCTGCTCGGCACGCCATGGCTATCCTGCGAGTACACCAAGCCAAGGCATTAAAATGCACGAGGGTAGTACCAACCTGAGGTTGAAGCAGGAACTGTGCTCGGCGACTGACCGCGCCCTATGGGCGGCGGAAATCACAGCGCAGTCCCTCGGGAAGGCGATGTCCATACTTGTGGTCCAAGAGCGCCATCTATGGTTCAGCCCTGCTGAGACAAGCGATGTCGACAAAGTGCGCTTTCTCGACGCTCCCATCTCCCAGGCTGGATTGTCCGGCGACACTATCGAGGACTGCGCCCAGCAGTTCTCGGCAGTACAGAGGCAGACCAAGGCCATCCAACACATCTTGCCCCGGCGTGATGCACCATCTGCCACCGCTCCGCCGCAGGGCAAGCCCCAGTCTGCTTGTCACCGTGGGCGCCCTCCTGTGTCCCCCAGAGCCACTCCGCCCTGTGCTGAGGTAACACCTAGGCCGGTGTGTCGAGCCTCTCGCAGGAGCGTGGCGCCCCCCCGTGTCCCAGCCGGCCCCTAAATCGTCCAGGAAGGCGACAAAGCAACCCTGACACGGGCAACCCGGAGATGTGGGAAGCTGCTCTTTCTTGGGAGATGGCTAGGACAGGGACGCTCCTTCCCCCGGAGGAGGGCCGGGCAGAGAATCTTCTGTTTCTGGGCCAGCGGTACCCACATTGTTAAAGAAAGAGCAATTTCTTTTTCCTCCAGGTTCTCAGGCTCGCGGGTCGACAATGAGCGACGCGATGCCTCCTCACTCTCGCCCACGTCACCTCCCTGCGGGTAGGATGTGGCCTCCGTAGCGTCCTTCTCCAGAAGGCTCGCTTCCCCATCATTACTGCCAAGCTGTAACAACAAATAGGAAAGACTTGAAGCAAATCTTTCACTGAAGGTCGAAATCCCTTCTATTGAGAATTTCTGTGGGGAAAGGAACAGTGGCTTGGCTATCTCTAGCAGCGATGTACTCTCCTGTGGTCCCTGCGTGGTACCAAGGTCAGCGAATTTGCGCTGGGGTGGTGGGAAGGTTACGACCTTTGTGTAGCATTTGTCTGACACGCGGTTGCTTGCCAACATTTGCTATGCTATATGGTTGTGACGGGGTTCAGGTTGTGGCGCTTTCCATAGGACCCCTATGTCATAACGACATAACTCGTAGTGACCGACAGATAGGGAACGTCTCGGTTATGTACATAACCCTCGTTCCCTGATGGAGGGAATGGAGACGTTATGTCCCCATGCCACAATCTTGAACCATCGCTGGTTGCCAGGGACTCGTTCTTGGCTCCTCAGCGTAAAACCTAATGAGTGGATGCACCTGCCGCCTATTTATACCCGTGTGCAGGGGGAGTGGCTCAGGTATGCAAAATCCACTAGTCAATATTCACTGGCATTTTCTCTTAAAGTCAGAGATGATTGGGGCTTCCAAGTAAATCCCCTATGTCGTCACGACATAACGTCTCCGTTCCCTCCATCAGGGAACAAGGGTTACGTACGTAACCGAGACGTTATTCCGGCCCTGCTGGTAAAAGCCATAATTATACAATTTTTTTCTTAACTTTTTTCAAGATCTGGTACCTATGGAAGCCCCTTTCCACCACTGAATAAATAAATTTAAAAAAAGGTAATTGTAACTTTTTATCTAACAATTTAAACTTTTTTTCTCGCAATTGCAAGTTTACATCTTGCAGTTGTGACTTTTCCTCAGAATTGTGTTATATAAACTTGAAATTCTGACTTTTTCTCAGAATTGTGTTATATAAACTTGAAATTATGACTTGTGTGATACAAATGGAAATTTTTGACTTTTTCTCAGAATTGCGTGATTAAACTCAAAATTCTAGCTTTTTTCCTAAGAATTGTGAGATAAAATCTTGCAATTGCTAGTTATAGTCAGAATTGTGGGATATAATGTCCCACGTAAAGTTTTTCTCGCAATTGCGAGTTTAAGTCTCACAATTCTGACTTTTCTCGTAATTGTTTGTGTCTTGCAATTCTTACTTTATTTCTCAGAATTGTGACTATTTCTCAGAATTGCATGACATAAACTTTATAAGTTTATGTCATGCATAAATTTTATAAGTTTTTTGCAATTGTGTGAAAAAAACTTATAAAATTTAAAAAGTTATAACTACCTTTTTATTTATTTTTTAGTCAGTGGCGAAAACGGGCTTCCATAGCTACTTTACATTTTGTCTAGTTTTTCCAAACATTGTTTTTAGTTTAGTTTAGTTTTAGTTTATTATTTTATTATTTTCTAGTTTATGTTCTTCAACATTTTTTCTTTTGTTTTATTGTACAATATTAACCTTGCGCTAAAGTAAATCCACATGCTTTTCAAGAGACGACCAATCCTGAACTTTTTCTGCCACCTACACCCAATCAAAGCGGAGACATGTGGACAATGGTACATTTAATCCATTATACATCAAAATCTGTCTCAAAAACATTCAAATCTTTTCTTTGTATTATTCTGTGAAAGGAATACGCCTCTAGAAGATTCATCAGCACAGACACAAAACAGATGAGAAGTACAAGGAACATCAATAAATCAGTGTGAATCCGGCCTGTAGCGGTTTCACACGTGTTATAGGTGAAAAGGACACTGCTTTGGCAAAACGGCAAGCCGAGTAAGATTAACAGTGCAGGAATCCCACACAGAAGGAAAACTCGGGAGAGAATCCAAGAGAGCTGAATCTGCATTTACACACACTGATGATCAGAGATGTTTGAACATCCTAACACCCAGAGATTTTTCATGTGTTGACTCTAAACTGCTTTGCGCACTGCAAGAAATGGGCCACAAGGCACGAGGAGTGAACGCAACCAGAGCGTAAAAGGAGGACACAGGCCACTAGGAGACAAATTATTGAGAGAAATCAAACGCTCAACTGTAAGGTATTCCAGTTACCAGAGGATAACAATTCTGTCTTCATTTACTCACCCTCATGACTTTCTTTCTTCCATGAAAGACAACATAAAAATGCTGTTTTTGAACTGGAAAGGGGTTAGTGATTTACAAACTGCTCCAAGCTCCATAAAAAGTGCTATAAAAGTATAATAACAGTTGTCCATTTGACCTGTACACTCATAAATTATATATATATATATATAATTCTAAAATAAATCAAATAAATTAATTTTTTTAAAAGGTATAATCTTCCCTAATGGCATCACCATCTACTCTCCTTTAATTATTAACAGTAATATTTAAGAGAATTTCTAAACGGTTTGCAATAACAGGGTGTTTTGCAAGATTACACACATTAGTCTCTCTGTGTGAAAGTCTGCTATTATCCTTCATTGAACTAAACTGAGCTGAATAATGACACTATTTTCTTTTGTACAGCTTAAATTGAATGTTTCATAATTGATTAATTTTACAACATTAACACTGTTATTTTACCTTATGTGACTCTGCATTGGAACAATCTGTACTTTATAAAGCGCTATATAAATGTGATTTGGCTTGACATGAATGCTGAAACCTTTTCCCCTCAGGTTTTCATTCTGACCCAAGGTGCCTCATAAAGAAAACATGTCTGCAGAAATCTATATCTGTGCAGTATGGTTTGTGTGACGTATATGCTGCACATACAGAATAGAATTACAACATGCATAAAGCAATACGCACAGTACGAACAGAAAGCCTGGTTACATCAGTCCACAAGAGTGATATAAAAAACACATGGTAATTTATTACCTCGAATTTCTAATGAAAAACAAAGCAAAATGTTGGAAAGCCACAGTCATAAAAGCAATCCTGAGAGAAGATCTGAACCAAAATGACATAAAAACGCCACCAGAATGATGCTGATAAATCGTGCAAGTGACATTTCCACATGAGAGCGTTTCCTGACCTACATCCAGCAGCCAACTTCTGAGCGTTCTTGTGAAACGCTTGACAGTCACTTGGTTTAGTTTGTTCATCAGAGCCATGACCTCCAGTCACCCCCTTCTCCAGGAAGGGGATCAATAAGTCTGGTTTTTGCCTGTCACGTCACTGTTAAATCCCCAATCGAAGCCTTAAGTGGGGTCGGTTTGACCTGCACCGACCGCAGGCCTGAATTCCACAGTCCTAGTTGAAATACTTTGTGATCTGTGAGGGAACGAAGAGGTCAAATCCTCTGGTCTGGTCAGAACCCATTTCAGCAGATAGAAAAGAATAAACCAGCAGGAGTCGTGCAGTTACACTTGCAGCTATTTAGTTCAGTTCATTACAGAACTCCAGCCGCGACTCTGTTTTTCATTTAATAATAAAGCTTAAATGCATGATTGGAGTCTAGTCATCGTCTACGTTAATATCGTAATTGTTGTTTTAACTATGTTAAATTATATATATATATATATACATATATATGTATATATACTGCATGTCTTTAGCGTACAAAAGCATTGGCTCTGTGATTAGGCCGATTAGTTAGAATGCTTATATAATTAAAATTATTAAAGCAAAAAAAATCCCTAAATAGGTTTTTGATTTTTATGTTTAAGATATGATCGTTAAGCTATATCACAGAAAAAAAAAAATTCAGTTTTCCCAAATATCAGCACAATCGCGAATATTGTATTGATTTTAAACAACAGATCAACAAACAAAGTTAATATTGAGTGAGTTGAATCTGATTTTGAACGAATCATTTGAGTCAATGGTTCAATGATCCATTCATAAAAACAAGTCGCTTGGTTGGTTTCTAAATAAAGCAGTCTTTTTGAACGAATCATTTGAATGAATGATTCATCGAATCGCTCATAAAGACAGAGAATTGGGCCAACCTACTGGCGGTTTTAGTGGTTTTTTTTTTTGTTGTTTTTTTTTTGTTTTTTTTTCCGGCACAAAACCACACTCAGTAAAATATTGTGTAATTATTGTTATCAAAATCGCTGGCCAAAACAAGAGGACAGAGGATCAAATGCACTATACAATCGTGCCAGTCATTCATACTGAATTCCTCCTGGTGTATTTTAATTAGCTGAAGAGATTTGGAGAAGTACAAGAGGTTTGTAATTGTATACACTCTCTCCTGTCCTGACGAGGGTCTTTATCAGGTCTGTCACTCTCACAAACACTTCTCATCCCATAATGAAATGCGATAAGATGCCTGCCAGTCCTCATGATATCAGGCCGCTGTATTGCGCTCTCATATCAGCTGACAGTCAGTGAGGGGAGTGGTTGATTCCCATGTTTAAGGTATTGTCAGTGGTTATCATGCAGTTGCTAGGGTGTTTTAGATGGTTGCTAGGCAATTGCTAGGGTGTTCTGGGTAGTTGCAATACTGTTGCTGGGCGGTCTCTAGGGTGTTCCAGGTGTTTTTTTACAGTATATTGCTGCTGGGTATTTCTTAGGTATTTCTTGTTCTATATGGTTGTTATACTGTTGCTAGGCAGTAGCTAGGGTTTTCTGTGTAGTTGTAAATGCTATTTTTAGGTAGGTGCTAAAATGTTTTGGATAGTTGCTATACTGTTGCTAGGTACTGTAGTTGTAAGGGTGTTCTGGGTGGTTGCTATGCCAGGTAGTTTCTAGGGTGTTCTCTGTGGTTGCTAGGATATTCTGAGAAGTCTGTTATTGGTCTATATTTAGGGTATTCTCAGTGTTTGCTACACTGTTGCTAGGTAGTTGCTAGGGTGTTTTGCTGTGCCATTGCTTGGTAGATGCTGGAATGTTCTGAATGTTTGTTTCTCCTGTTTAAGGTATTCTCAGTAGTTACTATGCAGTTGCTAGGGTGTTTTGGATGGTTGCTAGGCTCCCAAGTAACAGTTTATAGCAACTACCCAGAACACCCTAGCAGTTCTGCGTAGTTGCTATAAACTGTTACTAGGGAGTTGCTAGGGTGTCCTGGGTGGTTGCAATACTGATGCTAGACAGTCTCTAGGATGTTCCAGGTGGTGCTTATATTATTGCTGGGTAATTCTTAGGGTCTTCTGTATGGTTACTATACTGTTCCTAGGCAGTAGCTAGGGTTTCCTGTGTAGTTGTTAATGCTATTTTTAGGTAGGTGCTAAAATGTTTTGGATGGTTGCTATGCTATTGCTAGGTACTGTAGTTGCAAGGGTGTTCTGGGTGGTTGCTAGGCTGTTGCTAGGATATTCTGAGCAGTCTATTGGTCTATATTTAGGGTATTCTCAGTGTTTGCTTCACTGTTTCTAGGTAGTTGCTAGGGTGTTTTGTATGGTTGCAGTGCCGTTACTGGGTAGATGCTGGAACGTACTGAGTGGTTTAAAGTATTCTCAGTGGTTACTAGGGCATTTTGGATGGTTGCTAGGCAATTGCTAGGGTGTTCTAGGTAGTTGCTATAAACTGTTGCTAGGGTGTTCTGGGTGGTTGCATTACTGTTGCTAGGCAGTCACTAGGGTGTTCCAGGTGGTTGTTATACTGTTACCGTGTAATTTTTAGGGTGTTCTATATGGTTGCTATACTGTTGCTAAGCAGTTGCTCTGGTATTCTGTGTGGTTGCTGTAGTGTTGTTAGGTAGATCCTATGGTGTTTTGGATGGTTGCTATGCTGTTGCTAGGTACTGTAGTTGTAAGGGTGTTCTGGGTGGTTGCTATGCCATTGCTGGTTATGTGCTGAGATATCCTGATTACTTTATTAATTGCCCAAGTTTAAGGTGTTCTAAATGGTTGTTAGGATGTTCTTGGTGGTTACCAGTTTTCTGGGTAGTTTAATTTTAATACTTTGAACAAACTCCAAACTCTAAGAATGAGCAATTAAAGACAACACTGCAGAGTTGAACAGGAGGGTGTACATGTCTAATTGTGTGTCATACAACAGCTTCTGAATGAAGGGGCACTGGGCGATCTCACAAGACCTATGCCGGAGGTAACCATGTGATTCGTCATGCTCTGATTCCAAACACAAGGGCTCCCATCCGCTAATTTGTCAATGGGTCATGACCAGATGTTTGTACTGCATGGCTGCTGCTGTGTGTGAGCACGCATGTTTCTGTATGTTCTAACGGGGGCCAAAATGTAAACAGAACTGGTTTCTATTATGGGCAAATTTAGTGCTAAAATAGCAGACATCCGTCCTAGTTCATTGCAAGGGTTCAGAGAGAAACCCAGGAGAGATCAGGGTGGTCTGGGGATAGAAAACAAGCCATTGCCCCTTCTCTCTACTTCTTCCAAAGGGGCAATGATCTGAGGACAGCGTTGAGGAGTAACTAACTAAAATTAGCCTTTCCAATAACAAGCCAATTTTTCAACAAGTTGATTCATTTCTATGTGTTAGTTTGTTCAATTGGTTTGATTTAATGAATAGTATTCATTGTTCATGATATTCATATATATTCATATATATATATATATATATATATATATATTAGGGCTGTCAAAGTTAACGCGTTAATAACCATGTTGATTAGAGTATTATAAACTTGAAAAGTATTAATTTAAGGTACATTTAGAACAAATAAAAATATGCAATTTAGTTAACTCATGACAATCATACGATTAATCGCGATTAAATATTTTAATCTATTGACAGCCCTAATATATATATATATATATATATATATATATATATATATATATATATATATATATATATGCCAGAAGATGTATTAGTTGTATTAAATGTGTTTAGTATAAAAGTGTCTGTTCAATATACTTATGTCACCCTAAGAGGGTTTTGTGCAAGAATTTTGTTCATTAGTGTGGCTAACTACTTTCACTTCACTGAATTTCAACTGCTTTAAATGACAAGTAGCTTGTAGTTTGGCCAGCTAGTTTTTAAGTAGCCTCTCCAGCACTGGTGGAGGTCTCGTGAATGTTTATTGTTTGGAGAAAACGGGTCCTTGATCGTTACAAAAGGTCAGTTTGAAGCAGATATGATGCAGAATGCCAGGGAGAGACACCCACAGTATCCCATGATCCCCCCGAGTCCCAATCAGGGATGACTTTCACATGACACTTTACATGCAGGAGTCACTTTTCCATCGGGGTGAATCATCTTCCCTCGAACCACCATCCAAGAGCTGGTGGGGGGTTTTAAAGACTGTTTTACTTGGATCTTGTTTGCAAAAAAGCCTCCCATGATGTACTTTGCTCTCAAAACCCTACAATGATTTATGTGGTCGTCAAGTCTTATTGAATATGATTAGTCAGATGACAATTTAAGTGGAATAAACAGAATAAAGCTTCTTGGTTTTAACTAATCTTTGAAATCTGAGTTCTTGGCTTACAGTCTTACCGGAATTTTGTGATCCCTCGTGATCAGTCATAAAATCATGCAAGTCCATTAGAGATTCCTTTGGTCTGAACTTCAGTGGGAAAACAATGATACAGTACATTTGAGGAGTTAAAAAAAAAGCTGATGAATGCGTCTCATGTCAAAGTATTAGTATCAAAGAAGCATTTCAAGGTTTTGTGAAAATCTGAGTGGAAAATATATGTGGGCTGTCAGTTTTCGTAACTTCAAACATTTACATTAACATAATAATTTTAAATACTACAGTACAAAAGTATGTGGACAAGGTTAAAATATTTTCCTATACTAATTTAGGAGTCAACAAGTCAACATCGGTAGGTTGATTTCCCTGAAAACTATAAACCCAGTCACACTGTGTCGCTTTCAAAACAATGATCTGTTTGTTTGAACAGCTTGACACATCAACACTGATTTGACCAATCGCGTGAGTCTTGGGGCGGGGCCATCTGTAGGCCGACCAATGGCAGATATGGTGAGTGTTTGACAACACCTGCTTGACAACTTTTTTTTTTTTCAGTTCTGTTTGGTGACATTATACACTTCACCTTCAAAAATGTCTGAATGTCACTGCATTCCTAATTGATATTGCCTACTTCCATCCCAAAAGTCAATCCATTTTCAGACGCTCAAAAGATGATACAAAGAAACGGAAATAAATTTGCATAAATGTGACGAATTATTATCGACTGTGTTCATCTCTCTGGGTTTTGTTATGTTCATGTAACATCATCTTGCCTAAATGAGCGTTTTAGCTTTCCACACCAATTTCCAAGTTGCATGTCCAATGTCAACTGGCATAACGTTCTTTTCCAAGTAGAACATTGGAAATTCTAATTAGTTCGAACTAGTTCCAAGTTGAATGGAATGCAAAATGACTTCATGCATCCACTAAAATCACATTGACATCAACTGAATTAAAGCCATTGCAAAAATGGCCAAAAATGGTTCTGAGAAAACCACTTGCTTTGATCGTTTGATATTCAAACACTTTTAAATATGACTTGTGTGTCCAAATACGTTTCGATTCCACTGCAGATGATTTGAACCTTTATTAATAAAGATGAAAATCTAATGTTTGCATTTCAGGTTCCATTTAATATATACTGTCAATGCTGGGTAGTAACTGATTACATGTAATCTCGATTACATAATCAGATTCTAAAAATTAGGTACTTGTAAACGGTTACTTTTTTATTGATTACATCATTACATATTATTAACACAATAGCAATAAATTATTCATCATTTAATAAGTCTGCCTATTATTATTATTTTTTTTTTTTTAAAATAACTTACCACTTGCATACATTCAGAAAGTCTTCAAGCTTTGTGGATATTCACACAAAGACCAATACTCACACAGAAAATTGAGAGGCCACACATCATTTGACCACTGGATTTACAAAAATCATTTCAATTTTAAAAAGTAATTTTCTCAACATTTCAGCATTGAATCAACTACTGATGAATACATAAATTTTTTATTTTAAATTATCACCCAGACAGATTTTAAGGTAATAAGATAATAACATTTGTAACACATCACAGTAACAAAGTAACATAACACATTTGTATCACAGTAACACTCTGACACTGGTTAATGGTCACATGAAATGCAGGTAAACTGTTTTATTTAGTAAGTGTTTTATTTTGATTGCTGTTATTTTAAAATGATTTGACATTTTAATTTGACATTTTTATGATTTAATTCATTATTATCTTTTTATTAAACTGACAAACTCTCTGCAGTTTGTATACGAACCCCAGTTCGTAATATTAAAGGCACTTCATGTTGTTAATAACAAATGGAATATATATTTTTTCCTCTTCCTATTTTTATATCAGTATGGTACAAGATTATCCTATTTAAATCAATGTGATTAGTGAGTTAGGTCAAAAGTAGTCTAAAGTAGCTGATCAAAAAGTAGTCTGATTATATTAACTAAAATATGTAATGTAATGGGTTACGTTACTAACTATATTTTTTGTCATGTTATATGGAATAAGTAACAGACTACAATTTGTAAGTAATCTACCCAGCTCTGAGTACTGCAAAGTTAATTTTTTGGGGAATTTCAAGCAAGTCTCTGATTAATATACCACAGTCATATTTCAAGAATAAATATCTAAGAGTTCAGAAATAGTTTAATTCAAGAAATGAAAGCTATTTACTGCTTAAATGTCTCGCACAAAGAGTCCCACCTTGATATATAGTATCTGAACATGATAGTGATCAAATCCAGACTGCTTCAGGCCTGATTCTTCAGTGATCATGGTACCATCCAAACTGTCACCAAGTTTGGGCAAATTTATCCATCATTAAAAAAAATGCTTTGAACTCATTTACCATAATGTTTTATGTCTGTACATCTGGATTACTTCCACATGTGGCTTTCAAACATCAGGTGTCAGTCACAGAGTTACATAACCGTTCATATGCATGCATACACGTACATGTTATATAAGGTCCATATCCATTAGACGTCAATAAAATCTGCATCTTTGTTTGCTGTGTGTATATCACAAAAGAAGTCCATCTTTAATAGATATATAAAACTTATGTAATAGACCCATTTCTGAACGTCGTTTTTATGGGTCAATATGTGTATCTCATAAGTCTCATAAAAGTCCACATTTGATTTCTGATTTTAATTTAAAACACACTTGCAGGTCATCAAAGTAGAAGGCAACAGATGTGAAATTCCCATTCGTTTTCACCACTGATCTTTAGCAATAATGTATAAATCTTTCAGCTCTTAGGTTAAGTGATGAGATATGCTTGTGTACTGTAGATTCCACAAGTCAGTGAAATATGTATATAAATAAATAGTTCTACACAGGGAATTAAACTATCAATAAATCCCAAAACATATCGACCAATTAGAAAAGTTGCTCTTACCATGGAAACAGAAATGAGCTCAGCAGTGATTCCCATAACACATGAAGAATAAGCTAATCAAGTCTCTCAACTCTCAAAGTACTTGTATTTTGCAGTTAATGTCAAGTATCTTGTATGTTATACTTATAATCAATCACTTCTATTGTTTTTCCTCCTTAATTTCTAATTTAATTAAGCCATTTACAGTGATTCATGGAAGTACTTAAGTAGTTAATTTCCTCATTAATAAAAAAAAAAAAAAAAAAGTTTAAACTCTAAGAAATCTTATACCATCCAGTTCGGAATGTTTGTGATTTGTGAATATTCATTTATTGATTTATTTTTCAATTTAAATTTTAATATTTTTCTTATAGAAATCTCCATGTCTGTGATTCAGATGTTTTGTTTTTGTTTTGTTTTGGGGTCTCTCCTCATTTATGGTAATAATTTTTTTTTCCTTTTTTAATTAATCCCATCACTAGTATGAAACATACAAGAAAGCACGTCATTAATTCTCACATAACATTTCAGAATTTATAATCTATAATGATTTAATACCACTTACATTGTTCTTCTACCTTTATTTCTAATTCACTTATGCCATTTACAGTGATTAATGGAAGTACTTAAGTAGTTTATTTCCAAATGAAAAAGTTGAATGTACTCGAAGAAATCTTATACCACCCAAAAAGAAATGTCTGTGATTTGCGAATATTTGTTTAGTAAATTATTTAGTTATTTTTCATTTTTATTTTTATATTTTTCCTCATAGAAATCTCCATTCAGATAACAAAGTCTGTGATATTTTATTATATTTTATATATTTATTCATTTATTTGTTTGTTTGTTTGATTGTTCTTTCGCTTATTAATTAATTAATTAATTAGTTTGTTTGTTTGTTTATTGTTTTTAGCACATCTCCTCATTTATGGTATTAACTGTGATGTTTTTTGTTTGTTTGTTTGTTTTTATACGAAAGCATGTTACTAATTCTCGCATAACATTTCAGAATAACAAGATGTTTAGCGTGTTGCTGGAGATGGTTTGTTACAGGATCTCACACCGCTTCATTAGAATAGCCTGATGATAATTGAGTCCTGTTGATTTCATGATCCCTGTCCGAGGTAAACATCAGACCATCTGGATATGGATTTTTGTGATTAATTTTTTATTAGACTGTCTGGATCTCGACAGTAGAAAAACAAGTTTTCAGCTGCCAACTCTTGAATTTATCAGAGACAGACTCGGTGGCTGATGGTCTGCAGCGTTTCTTCAGTGTTAGCGATCTTCCCTTTGGAGGAGGATTCCTGAGAGTTTCAGTTTTTCCAACACACGTTCCCACAGGAAAGACAAATGACAAATAAGATTTCTTTACCGTGTCAATTAATGAAAACAAAACTCAGAACAAGCTGAGATTTTTCCTTTTGTATGTAATGTCCTGTTCCACATGCTGCTTCTCTAATTTCCTAAAGTGAGTTGCAAACAGTGCTGAGGGCTGATTTTAGGTCTCCGTATGTTTCTCCTGAGAAAAAGACTCCAGAAAACTCACGTTTCTCCTATAGAGCTTTACAAGATCTCAACAATGTTTTAAACTACTCTGATACCAAAGTCAAAAGTCTGAAGATCTGAAGATCTGAATTTGCTCGTGTTTCCTGGAGCATTGCTATGCAGTTGCTATGCTGTTGCTAGGTGATTGCTAGAATGTTCTGTGCTTTTCTTAGGGTGTTACCTATTTGGTTTCTAGGGTGTTGCTAGGGTGTTGCTTGAATGTTCTGTGCTTTTCTTAGGGCGTTACTTATTTAATTTCTAGGGTGTTGCTAGGGGGGTTGGTTTAATGTTCTGAGCTTTTCTTGGGGCATTGCTATGCAGTTGCTAGGGGGTCGCTAGAGCGTTCTGTGCTTTTCTTGGGGCATTGATATGCAGTTGCTAGGGGGTCGCTAGAGCGTTCTGTGCTTTTCTTGGGCCTTTGATATGCAGTTGCTAGGGTGTTGCTAGAGCATTCTGTGCTTTTCTTGGGGCGTTACTTATTTAGTTTCTAGGGTGTTGCTAGTGGGTTGCTTGAATGTTCTGTGCTTTTCTTGGGGTGTTACTATGCAGTTGCTACAGTGCTGCTAGAGCGTTCTGTGCTTTTCTTGGGGCGTTGCTATGCAGTTGCTAGAGTGTTGCTAGGTGAATGCTAGAGCGTTCTGTGCTTTTCTTGGGACATTGCTATGCAGTTGCTAGGGTGTTGCTAGAGCGTTCTGTGCTTTTCTTGGGGCATTACTTATTTAGCTTCTAGGGTGTTGCTAGGTGATTGCTAGAGTGTTCTGTGCTTTTCTTGGTGTATTGCTATGCAGTTGCTAGGGTGTTGCTAGGTGGTTGCTAGCGTGTTCTGTGCTTTTCTTGGTGCTTTGCTATGCTTTTGTGATTTCTTTGAGCATTGCTAGGTTGTTCAATATGGTTGCTATAGGATTTCTAGGTCGCTGCAAGAGTGCTCTGGGTGTTTCTTGGAGCATTGCTATGCAGTTTCTATGGTGTTCTAGATGGTTGCTATATAGTTGCTACAGTGTATGGATGTTTCTTGGGGTGTTGTTATGCAATTACTATGGCATTCCTGTTTGGTTGCTTGAGGTTTTTGTTTGGGGCATTGCTATGCAGTTCTAGGGTGTTCTAGATGGTTGCTAAGGCATTCCTATGTTGTTGCTAGAGTGTTCTTGGGGTGTTGCTATGCAGTTGCTATGGTGTTTTAGATGGATGCTATGGTATTCCAAAGTGGTTGCTAGTGTCTAATGGGTGCGTTTTGAGGCATTGCCATGCAGTTGCTAGGGTGTTCTAGATGGTTGCTAGAGTGTTCTGGGTTTTCTTGTCTCAAACTATACTGTGATACTAAAGTCAGATGTCAGAAATATGAATTTGCTCACGTCAAATGGGATTGATTGCATCCATGCCAGCAGTACAGCAGCTTCCTTTGTAAGTGTAAGTGGTTTGTGACAAATAGCCGTGTCAAATTCTAGAAGATTGTATTGCACAAACTCTCTCTTTCTCATTGTGTAAGTAAAACATATTAGGTTGAGCCTCTAGAACGCAATTCGACAGGCTCAGACGCACGTGCCAGCATTGGCACAAGCAAGGTCAAACATTAGCCGTGAGCGATAAGAGTCAGAGAGATCATTATATGTATTTGTTTGACTTAGTTGTTTATTTTATAAATGTATAAATCATTTCCATCTGCATGGCAAATGTCTTGTAGTGATTCTTTAGAGTTACGCAGCCTGTTTTATTTAGTTATGAACTGCATTAAAGCCAAACACAAGCTGGATGCTGCAAAATAAAACTTTTTTTTTAATAGAAGAGGATAATTAGGAAAATTAAGGAAATTCTGAGAAAATTGCAAAAGAGAAACATAATGAAAAGTTGTTAAAACAAGCAATTGAAAAACAAAATAATAAGAGACGCATGTGGAATCTGAGCATGTTCATGTCTGTATGTCAGTAAAAAAATAATGAAATAAAATAAATGTCAGAAAATTCAACTAAAATATACTCAACACTGCAGTTTGCAATAAATATTAATATAACCTCAGTTTCAGAGTTACAGTCGGTGACATTTTTTTACTTCCGATAAAATATGATGTTGAATTAAGTAGAGTTCAACAATTAGTGAAGAACAAGTGAGTGGTCAGAACTGTGTGGTTGCTAGGGTGTTCTGGGTAGTTGCTAGGGCATTGCTATGCAGTTGCTAAGGTGTTCTAGGTGGTTTCTAGGGTGTTGCTGGAGTTTATGGGATGTTTCTTGGGCCATTGCTATGCAGTTTCTAGGGTGTTTTAGGTGGTTGCTATGGCTTTGCTAGGTAGTTTCCTGGGATGCTGCTATGCAGTTGCTAGTGTGTGTTGGTAGTTGCTAGGGCATTGCTAGCTGGATGCTGGGGCATTGCTGTGTTGTTCCTAGGGTGTGCTGGTAGTTGCTATGGCATTGCTAGGCAGTTCCTGGAGTACTCTGAGGGGATTGGTATGCAGTTCGTAGATCATTGCTAGGTGGTTTTGTAGGGTGTTGCTATGCTGTTGCTAGGGTGTTCTGGTAGTTGCAAGGGTGTTGCTAGGTCGTTATTAGGATATTGCTATGCAGTTTCTAGGGCACTGTTAGGTTGTTTGCTGGGGTTTTGCTATACTGTTGCTAAGATGTTCTGATAGTTGCAAGGGTGTTGCTAGGTAGTTTCCTAGGGTGTTGCTATGCTGTTGCTAGAGTGTTCTGGTAGTTTTCAGGGCATTGTCAGGGCATTTTTACTAGGTGGTTGCTAGAGTGCTCTGGGTGTTTCCTAGGCCAGTGCTAGGCGGTTTCTAAGGTTTTCTAAATGGTTTCAAGGGCAGGTGGTTTCCTGGGCCATTGCTATGTGTGGTTGCTAAGTCACCTGCTTTGTGGTCCAGCAGGTGTAAATGTTGTGTTTGATCACTTGGTAAATTAACAGCACACTCTCCTTAACAAGATAAATGATTTGAGGAATAATTCATGTCTGGAGCACAAACGCTTCAGGACGACACACTGATGTGTCATACATAAACCATATATGTATGAAGCAAACATCATTAATATAATTTTAAATAATCCCATGAAAAGCTTGAACTCATACGGGGTCATCCTGCAGTCAAACATCAGGAACTGATATCTTCAGCTCCCACACACACTTCCCATTGTCCAGACTGAAACCGCAGGATGCTCTCTTTCTGGGAATAGAGTGTCTAAGGGAAGTTGTGGACTCTTTTTTTTATAGACTGTGATGTGCAGCTTGTGATTTATAGTCCTGGTCACAGAGATCAGAATGAGTTCTCAGCATCACCGCTGGAAGCACACAGATAATGCATGTGGTTAGTTGTCAGTGGGACAGTTGCACTTCCCAGTCGTCAGAGATGTCCTAGCAATGTGTTACCATGACGTATCTCTTAATTACACAATATTACATCAACCTTGTTTTGTGAGTTTTGTATTTATTGGAGGGCAAATCTCAAACAAATGTCATTTCAGAGGAAATGATAAATAGTATTTTGCATAAAGAAAACAAAAAATATTTTCTAGAGTAAAATGTTTCCTGGCATGTTGCTTTGTTGTTGCTGGGGTATTTTAGATGGTTGCTAAGGCATTGTTAGGTGGTCTCCTAGGGTGTTGCTATGCCATTGCTGGGGTGTTTTAGATGGTTGCTAGGTAGTTTCCTGGGGTGTTACTATGCCGTTGCTGGAGTGTTTTAGATGGTTGCTAGGTAGTTTCCTGGGGTGTTACTATGCCGTTGCTGGAGTGTTTTAGATGGTTGCTAGAGCATTGCTAGGTGGTTTCCTGGGGTGTTGTTATGGCTTTGTTGGGGTCTTTTAGATGGTTGCTAGGGCATTGCCAGGTGGTATCCTGGGGCGTTGGGGTGTTTTAGATGGTTGCTAACGCATTGCTAGGTGTTGCTATGTTGTTGCTGGGGTGTTTTAGATGGTTGCTAGGGCATTGCTAGGTGGTTTCCTAGGGTGTTGCTGTGCTGTTGCTGGGGTGTTTTAGATGGTTGCTAGGGCATTGCTAGGTGGGTTCCTAGGATGTTGTTATGTTGTTGCTGGGGTGTTTTAATGGTTGCTAGTGCATTGCTAGGTGGTTTCCTAGGGTGTTGCTATGTTGTTGATGGGGTATTTTAGATGGTTGATAGTGTATTGCTTGGTGGGTTCCTAGGGTGTTGTTATCCTGTTGCTGGGGTGTTTTAGATGGTTGCCAGGGCATTGCTATGCTGTTGCTAAGGTGTTTTAGATGGTTGCAAGGACATTGCTAGGTGCTTTCCAAGGGTGTTGCTATGCCATTCCTGGGGTGTTTTTGGTCGTTTCTAGGGCATTGCTAGGTGGTTTCCTGGGGTATTGCTATGCTGTTGCTGGGGTGTTCTGGTAGTTGCAAGGGCATTTCTTAAGTGTTTTAGGTGTTT
This sequence comes from Spinibarbus caldwelli, assembly GCA_039654775.1. Classification (NCBI taxonomy): domain Eukaryota; kingdom Metazoa; phylum Chordata; class Actinopteri; order Cypriniformes; family Cyprinidae; genus Spinibarbus; species Spinibarbus caldwelli. Next base: position 3,287,088 of record CM077264.1, read on the forward strand.
CTTGGATTTTTTGTGCCTTTTTCTTTAAGTTTGGTATCTATTTGAGGGCAAATCTCTTAAGTAAATGTCATTTAAAAGAAGTGATAAGTGTATTTTGCATAAAGAAATTGAATTGAAAAGTTGTAATATTTAAATAATATAATTATTTTTGTAACATATTGTATGTATTTTTAAACTATATATCATTGTATTATTTTTGTAATACATTGCATGTATTATTTAAATAAGACTTTTTTTCACATTTCAGTAGGCTACTTGAAAGTTTTCAGATCAGATGTGATCCCTCTGAACTGAAGATCTGCATTAAGATCCACATTTCATTCAAGAGTGACGTGAAGACAAGTAATTAATGACAATTCATATTTTTGGGGTAAACTATTTTTGTTATATTTTTCTTACACATTTTTCTTAGTGATTTAAAGGTGCCATAGAATAGAAAACTGTATTTACCTTGGCATAGTTGAATAATAAGAGTTCTGTACATGAAAATGACATACCGTGAGCCTCAAACACCATTGATTCCTCCTTCTTATGTAAATCTCGTGAATAAAAAAGACCACTGAAAAATAGGCGAATCAGAACATAACACCGACTGTGACGTAACAGTCAGGATCACTAATAGTTACGCCCCCAACATTTGCATATATCTACCCATGTTCTAGGCCAGCCGAACCATCAGAAGTTCTGCAGGTATTGTGAAAAAACAAGCGAGGACAACAGCGAAAATGGCAGATCATGGAAATAAATGTGATGTTCCAGGCTGTGCAGGGGATGTGAAGTGCAGGGATGGGTTGGTGTCTGTATTCAGAAAGGCACGGAAAGCAAATAACGCATTCTAATAAAATAACGCGAGCCACTAAAGGGACATGGTTAGCTCCTTGCTACCGCCTGTTACATTACAGTACATAAGATTTCACTTACTAGATAAACAGAGTAAGGAGAGATGACTGAGGATGATGGCGAATGATTTACAGATCCTGGGCACCACTGACAAGCATCTGATCTTGTAAAATGTGTGGTAAGTACTGCCTCTCCATAGTATAAACAGAGTTCGTGCGATCGCGAATCTCGAAAGTGAAAGTAAAAAGCGATCGTGCATTTGAAAGCAGTTTCAGTGCCCCGCATATTAATAGCGGCTCCCTGATGCCCGCATTTTATATACAGTATAATTACCCAACGATATAACTGCGAGAGAAGGTATTGAATTTTCCTCCCTGTGTTTCCTTCCTGCTGTGAGCTACTGAAATGACCTGCACTGTGAAACAGCCAATCAGAGCAGAGCCGTACTGTGAAACAGCCAATCAGAGCAGAGCTCAACATTCTTATTCATGACCCTTCCAAATAAGCCAATAACAGACCATTTCATTCTAGGGAGAAATCCTAGGGTTGTAAATGCACATGTAAAACTGTTTCTGGAGAATTTTTGCCCTTACATAAGCCACATACCTTCTATGTAGATATCAGAGAACAATTTAAAATATTGTATCAATGCATTCTATGGCACCTTTAAATTTTACTACAAAGGGTTAAATGGACAGAGTGAGGAAGCATTCGGCTGGCAGAGAGACGGTGAGTATAATGTACCCAAAACGAAAAGAAGAAAAAACAGACAAAGTGAGGCAAATATTTGAAGAAGACTGGCACACAGGATGGGAAGGGTATTAATAGGCTTTTATATGTGTATCCCTCCTTATCTCTAAAAAAAGACGAGTGAAGAGGTAGAAAGGGATTAATGGGTGACAAACCTTACCCTTAGGCTCACAGCAAAAAAAGAAAGAACTGTGACGTCAGACATTCAGTTCCATTACTGCATATCAGTCGTGTATGAATGATACTTATACATTTTAATAGCCAGTGACTAGTCCTTATATTCAACAAAGACTATGCTTCAGCTACAGAGATCTTCAGAACTGGTTCATGGACCACAGAAAAAAGACACTAAATGCAGATAATATAATGCAGCTATATAGTGAGAATAGCTAAATGTGTAGGATTATTAACCTAATGGAAGTGAAAATGTTTCCTATATGTTTTTGTTGTTGAAATAACAGTTCACTTGAAAATCACCCTCAGGCCATTCAAGATGTAGATGAGTTTGTTTCTTCATCAGATTTGGAGAAATGTAGCATTCCATCACTTGTTCACCAATGGATGTGAATGGGTGCCGTCAGAATGAGAGTCCAAACAGCTGATAAAAACATAACAATAATCCACAAGTAATCCACACCACTCCAGTCCATCAGTGAACATCTTGAGAAGCCAAAAGCTGCATGTTTGTAAGAAACACAGCCATCATTAAGATGTTTTTAACTCCGGGTAAAATACAAATCCATAATCCATAATAACACTTCCTCCAGTGAAAAAGTCATCTCATCTGAATCAGGAGAGAAATATGCTCTGATCAAGCACTGTTTACAAGCCGAAACAGCTCTAAACAAATATATGGTTATTTTTTGATGTGAGAGACAACAGGTGATGGACTTTTTCTCTGAAGGAAATGTTATTATGGATTATGGACTCGTGTTTATGTTTTAAAGGTAAAAGTAATGGATTTGATTTTTTACAAACACGCAGCTTTTGGCTTCACAAAATAGACTGGAGTGGTGTGGATTACTTGTGGATTATTGTGATGTTTTTATCAGCTGTTTGGACTCTCATTCTGACGGCACCCATTCACTGCAGAGGATCCATTGCTGAGCAAGTGATGTACTGCTACATTTCTCCAAATCTGATGAAGAAACAAACTCACCTACATCTTGGATGGCCTGAGGGTGAGCACATTTTCAATTTACGAACCATTCCTTTTAATGTCAAAGATCATGCATCCTGCAAATCATGTTTAAGGACTTTTTTTTTTTTTTTAATTCTGGTACTGTGTTGACTCACTTGTCCAAAGTGAAATGTGTTCTGAAGCAAAATCAGCTGAAAAGCACAGATCTGCAGAACTGCTGCCCATCTAGTGCCATTAGCTGAATAAAGTGAGACAGTGAGAGTCAGCAAATGATCCATAAAGTAAATGCAGCTCAGAGGAATCAGTTGCCTACCAGATCTGGACAAGCATACGAATGATTTTTGTGCGTTATCCAGTGACGCATGTAGCACAGGCAATTACCACTCACAGTTCTTCAGACAATTAACAAATCTCAGATCTATTCATGCAATTTAGCTATATCAAATCTTGATTTATTTTGAATGATTTTTCATTTTGTCTTCAGTTCAAATGAACGAACATTTCACTGCTTAAAGCCTCTGAAGTCTTTTTTCACATCGCCTTGATAAAATTGATCAGTTGCATTTAAATAAACTCGAACCAACTGGAAAGAATGTGGAGTTTTAGGACACTAATAACAAATCAGCCTTAGTTTACTGCTTAGAAGTTTTTCTTGTTAGATCCTTTTGTCAAATACTAAAATGTGCTTCATGTGGTAAAGTGTGTGTGATTGATTTACTGATCAGAAATCCTGTTTTCACTCTTCTAGAACATTTTGTTTTGTCTTCATCTGAGACTGTGATGGCTCTTTCCAACAATATTTAAAACAGGATTCCCCTTCAATTTCTTTTGTTATGATCAGCCCTAAAATATTTAATTGGCTGAATATTGCTCTTTTGTTCAGTAAAACTTCCTCAAGTCATTATGATGTGTGATTTGAGCAAATCGTTCTTTTGAGCTGGTTATTTTAAATGAATTGTTCAAATGATTCACAAATTGGTCTGAATGATTCATTAATGAATCATTCTTAATTTAAAAGAAATTGAATTTTTAAAATGCTGATCTAGTCATTTCAAATGACTGAAAAGGTTTTAAAGTTCAAAAAGTGTGGGAAGTTTTATTCTGTTTACAATTTATTTTCAGCTGTTGCCAAACAACTGTCATATAATGTTATATTAAACATTTTTAATTATTTTGGTAATATATTGTTTGTATTATTAAACTTATTTTTACATAATGAGCTACTTAAAGGTTTTGTGTCTTGACACAATTATAATAACATATTATTTTGTAATATATTGTATGCATTATTTAAATAATATATTTGACATTAAAATGGGCTGCTTTAAAAATATTTTGGTTACACTTTATTTTAAGGTGTTCTTGTTACAGTGTAATTATACATTTAAGTACTGAGTAATATTAATTAACTACATGTACTTACTATATGGTCAAGGTTAGGTTTAGGGTTTGGCTTAAGGCCAAAGTATGCTTCACTTTTTACTCGTACGCGAGGGACAGCGTACAGTGCGCGTGACGCGAATTGCGTCATCAGAACGGTACGCGCGTACTGTACGCGCACCACCCGATTTTTGTAACCGCGCGTACTTTGTACTCTCAGGTCGCACATGCGCACTGAAGTTATTTTGCAGTAATCATGTTTTCCCGCATGGTGGCAACACTGTCCCTGGCCGTTGTTTCACAGTAGAAAACGAAACTAAAGAGACGGACAACGCCAACAAAATAGCGGAGACTGCAACAACAGACGCTCACATTGACGAGCGCTTGTGAGAGAGAGGGTATGAGACAGCTTAGCTTTGGTTTAAAAGAGTTCAAAAATATTTGTGATCAGTCATGACTTAACGGAAAAATAGAGCAGACACTGAACATGAATGAAGCTTTCTAGTGCGCATGTGTCGACCGCCTGCGTTCACGTACAACTTCAAATGGAGAATACTTTGAAAGGCTACGCGTTCGACTGTACGCATACGCTAGCGTACAAAAACGAAGTATACTTTGGCCTTGGCTTAAGGTCACTTGCATGTAATTATGCATAATTAATTGTTATTGTAACGCATGTAACAAAGACTCCTTAAATAAAGTGTTACCGTTTTTTGTTGTTGTTCACAATGGTGAGAATTAATGTTATTTTAATTTAATTATTAATAATTATATATAAATAAATAAATATATATATATATATATATATATATATATATATATATATATATATATATATACACACACACACACACACACACACACACACAAGGGCGTAGGTTTGCTTTTGACTTTGGTGGGAACATAAACCCAAGAACCACCAAGCTCCACCAAACACCCAATAATTTTCGCATTTTTGATAGATCTTTTTGATAGCCCAACATATTCATAACTCCTAAACAGTTTTTTATTTATTTATTTATTTATTTATTTTATTTTTTTTTAGTATGTTCAACAGACAATAATTACACAATTTTTATTTTGTGAACCAACAACATCAGCATCAGAGTGCTGGGTGTTTTTATCACGCATCACTTTATTTTAATATTAATCGAACTGGACCTAAGATGATTCTGAAAGAATACTCTGCTGTTGCTGTAGTAACGAACACAACTTTCATGCGCATCTGATTGACAGATAAACCGCACGCTCTTATTTCAGTATTGTTTTTTTATTTCGTGGATATTTCATCTAACAGTTTGATTTGTACATTCAGTTAAACAACTTTAAGTTAAAGTTAAAGACTGTCCGCATCCACTAAGGATGCTGTTCCAAATCCTGCACCACAGAGTGCCACTTACATATTTTTACCATAAAATCACATTAAATTTGTCCCAAATTATTGTTAATGTTCATAATGACTTTATCCTAGGCTGGAAGATTGTGTATCTTTGCGCACAACCTTTTTCTGTCCGTATGCTTTATATAGGGAGCTAATAATAGCAATAGATTGCGCTTTCACTTTGCTCTGTTTTGTCAAACACCGTACTTCAAACTAATCGATGCAACTTCTTTAATTCCTGAAGTGAACTTCTATATTAACTGTGTTAAACTGCTGTCTTGAACTGGGTACAATACCTGTGAGTTGTTCTAAACGCGGCTGCGCTTCTCGTCCGGTGCGCGACTACATTCCGCCCGTGCATGTATTAAATGCGCGTCCTTGAAAGCACGCAGTTTTCTAATGTAGCCTATACTTTAATTTCTTAGGTAATATCAATGGTATGACGTTTCAGATGCGTCCGAAATTACAAAAACATAAACATATATTTAATTGTTTGATCAAAATTATTGCTAGGGACAGTTTGGCAGTCCCTGGATATCGGTAATATCCTTTATATTATATTTACTCATATTTTTTATTTAATTTTAATGTATTTAAAATAAATCAATGACCTGGACATGACGTTATATAGTATGAGAATATTTATGGTTCTGTACTATATGGGAATGTGTCAAGGCAAATCTTAACATAAAGCAGACTTCAGGAGGGGTGTTTACTCTAGGGTCCGGTGGGTGGGCGGAGGGTTTGTCTGTATGTACTCTAAGGACTGAACTGAGCTGATGAACACCGGTGGGTTTGGCTCTGCACACGTTACGCGCCGTGACTGAAATCTGAGGCGGGTTTAAAAGGCTTTGAGCAGAGCCTTAGACAGACGAAGAGAGACATTTGGAGATCTGGGTTGCACAGGCATTAGATATTAATTACAAATAGACAGTTGTTTGGAGACGCTTTTTAGCCAAAGTAACTCCAAATGTCTTGTTGAATAAGTCTGGGTCAAGGGCGAAATGAAGATAGTTTATGATTCATCCCTTGTGGGATTTAAATCTCCAACCTTTTGGTTACTAACACAGATATTTAACCACTAGGTTTCAGCATCTGCAGCTCTTAGCGGAAGAGCGCGCAACGAGACCCCGGCGTTTCCATTTACGCACGTCGTTCGCCCGCATTTTAACGCGTTGGACTGCTGTTATTCTTGACGAATCTTACAATGGGACACCTGAGCAACGCATCGCACCTGGTCAACTCCACCGACCCGTTCGGACGCGACGAAGAAGTCGCGAAAATCGAGATCGCGGTCCTCAGCGTCACCTTCGCGGTCGCCGTGATCGGAAACTGCAGCGTCCTGGTGGCCATCCACAACACCAAGAAGAAAACCTCCCGCATGCATCTGTTCATCAAACACCTGAGCCTGGCAGACCTAGTGGTCGCGTTTTTCCAAGTCCTTCCACAGCTGTGCTGGGAAATAACCTTCCGTTTCTACGGACCGGACTTTCTGTGCAGGATCGTGAAGCACCTGCAGGTGATGGGCATGTTCGCGTCCACTTACATGATGGTTATGATGACTCTAGATCGCTATATCGCCATCTGCCACCCTCTCAAGACCCTCCAGCAGTCCACTCGGCGGTCCCACATCATGATCGCAGGCACGTGGATCAGCAGTTTGCTCCTCAGCACCCCTCAGTACTTCATCTTCTCCCTCAGTGAGATCCAGAACGGCTCTGAGGTTTACGACTGCTGGGGTCACTTCATCCAGCCCTGGGGACTCCGCGCCTACATCACCTGGATCACCGCTGGGATTTTCCTCATCCCGGTGATCATATTAATGACCAGCTACGGATTCATATGCCACAGCATCAGGATGAACATCAGATATAAGACCAAGAAAACGCCGACCGATCGCGCGCACAAGAACGGGCTGATCGGGAAGAACTCGGTGAGCAGCGTGACCACCATCTCCAGAGCGAAGTTACGCACCGTCAAGATGACTTTCGTTATTGTTCTCGCCTATATCATCTGCTGGGCGCCGTTTTTCACCGTGCAGATGTGGTCGGTGTGGGACAAGAACTTCAGCTGGGTTGGTGAGTGAAATGAGCAAAAGATTCACGTACATGTCATGAAATTATGATTCATGTATTAAATATGCAAAGTAACACTTTTTAAATAGCCTTATTATTTAAATAAAATGTAATATGAAAATATGTAATATTTAATTTCATAGTCAACAAACATTATATTATCATATATAATGCTTAACGTCATTTTATTGTACACTAAAAAATTTTTTTCAAATATTTCATAAAATGTGCACCCTGCGTATTATATATATATATATATATATATATATATATATATATATATATATATATATACAAAATTATATCATTAACAAAAATTATGTTGTGTAATGTGTAAAAAAGAGATTAATGTACATTCAAACAGTTAAAAAGCAATGTACATTTGATTAATGCATTTCAAGCATTTGTAAATAAGTGTTCAATATATGCTGAGCAACATTTTATAACTTAAATATCATTAAATATGTTAGGTAGTACAATTTAAGATTTAAAATGTCATGCATTTCCTTCATATTTCATATTTGCATTTATGTATTAATGTTGGATTTCACACTGTACAAAGTGAAAATGCACAGTTATCTTATTTCTACCTGATCTGACCAGAAAAATACTTAAATTTGTGTAATCAGGTTGATTTGGTAAATTTGTATTATTCAAATTATTTATTAAATATAAATATAAAACAGATTGTAATCATGGGGCATCAATGTGGTAATAACATCTAAAATATAAATTGTCCCTTATACATTGATTTTTATACTGATTTTTTTATTAAATGTGCAAATACTTTATTGTATTGTACGTATAATGAAATGGGTTTATTAGACAGATGCTCAGGATGTTTATAGGACGCCTCCCAAAGCACAGCAGCTTTGTTTAAATTTAAAACACAACAAATGGCTGCTAATGGAAAGAAGTGCTAACGTGTTAAATATAGTTTGTCTGATATGCTTATAAAGATCATTTGAGAAATGAAGTCATGAGACCAGAATAGTGTGTCTAAACATAACAGCTGCAGATTTATGATGTGTAAATCTGCCATTAAAATTCCACATGAGCATATGGGATGTTTAGTTAACCCAATTTCACCCCATTTTCACATGGTTACAAGACAAATTACTTTAATCAAAACAAATTAATTATTAGTTTAGTCATACATTATTTCATTATTTTACACTAATATCTGGCAACACAGTAGACTTAACACCTTGTTCAGAATGACTGAGGGCCCCCCCCCCAAATTTACCTGTATAAATAAATATGGAGATCTATTTGCCTCTTTTTGCTGTAAAAAGACCATGTAATATAACTATTTTTATAAAACATATTGTTCTGTGTGACTGTAGATTCTAAGTTGCATGTTCAAAGCTGTTGTGAAATGTTGATAAAATTTTGCAGTTGCTAATCGCTATGTTGCTTGGCAAACTCGAAAAAAAAAATTAGTTTACTCATATTTATTTATGCTAATATCTGGCAACACAGCATGCATGATCCCTGGTTAAAAATGACAAAAAAAAAAAAAAAGTAAAGTAAATGAGAAGAAAATATTTTATAACTTTTAAATCTATATTTTATCTTGATAATTTTACCTATATAAATAAATCTGGAGATCTCTTTGACTCTTTTTGATGAAGAAATGAACGTATGTAATATAATTAGTATTACATAATTAAGGTTACATAATTATAGTTCAGGTTCTGGATGCTGATTGGCCGATGCAGTGTCTCTAGATTCTGATTGGATGACGCATGTTCTAAGTTGTTGATAAAACATTACATTCTACTGTATATTAACTATGATTGCTATGTTGCTTGGCAAACTAAAGAAGAAAGAAAGAATTATTAGTTTATTATATATAAATAATAAACAATATTGCATAGTTATTTTTACTAATACCTGGCAACACAGTAGGCATAACTCCTGGTTAAAAATCATTAAAACCCAACTAACAAAAAGTTATGTATCTTATACTTTTTTTTTTTTAATATTGAGATTTTTTCCTGTATAAATAAGTCTGAAGATCTTGTTTTGGATGAAAAATGATCATATAATATCATTATTTTTATACACATCGTTTAAAAGTTAATCTGTAGCTATATCTACAAACTATATCTTTTTATAGTTTATAAACTATAAACATATAGTTCCGGTCCTGGATGCTGATTGGCTGACTCAGTGACTGTAGATTCTGATTGGATGACGAATGTTCTGAGCTGTTGATAAAACGTTACAATCTATGTTAATCACTGTTGCTGTGTTGCTTTGCCGTAAACAGCCATCAGTGAGGAACAGTGTTACTTGTGGAAAGAATTATTTGGATTACTGGACTATTTATTTACAATATCTTTATTTCAAGCATTTACAGTTATTGTTTATGTGTCTTTGTATGTCTAGATTCGGAGAACACGGCCGTCACTCTGTCTGCGCTGCTGGCCAGTCTGAACAGCTGCTGTAACCCGTGGATCTACATGGTTTTCAGCGGACACCTCCTGCAGGATTTCGCTCACTGCTTCCCCTGCTGCCACAAGATCCAGCAGAGCTTCCGGAAGGAGGATTCGGACAGCAGCTTCCGGAGAACCACGCTGCTCACCAAGATCGCCAACCGCAGCCCCACCTGTAGCTCGGGCACCTGGAAAGAGTTCGATCATTCGCCCAAAACCAACAGGTCGGCTCCGGCCGAGACATGACGCAGGTGGCCCCTGGGAATGTGACTTTATTGATCCGCACTTTGGTGAGACTCTCACAGCTGGGTTATAAAACTCCAGGCTTTGGATGCTGATTGAGCTCCAGATGAGATAAAACACACTGTTACTGCTCAGGAGATGCGATGGAGTTAATTCTGTTTCGTTTAAGCGTCTTAAAAGTAAAAATGGACTCAAATGAGTCCCTTGTAATCATCCAGTAAGAGTCTAGAGCTGTGAAATGAATGCGCATAGCGGCTCAGATCATTTGATGAGGAATGATTGAGTTCATATGGAGATCTGAGCACAGTTTGAAACATTGTTGAGATCTCTTTTGGGACTTTGGATCTCCACGCTGCTTCAGCTGGAATCTCCATTTGATAGTCTCATTGCTGTCGGAGATTCAGTCTTCTTGCTGAAAAACAGATTTTTTAAATACAATTATGTTAATAAAGGTTATAAGGACATATGTCAAACATTTGGAATAATATTTCATATTTTTGAAAAAAAAAAAATCTAAATGCTCACCAAAGCTGCATTTATTTGATTTAAAAAATGCAGTAAAAACAGTAAAATTGTAAAATCTGCTCAAACTTTTTTCTATGTGAATATATAGTAAAATGTAATTTATTCCTTTGATGCAAATTTTCAGCATCATTACTCCAGTCTTCAGTGTCACATGATCCTTCAGAAATCATTCTAATATACTGATTTGCTGCTCAAGAAATGTTTCTGGTTATTATCAATGTTGAAAACTGTTCATCTGCTTCATATTTTTGTGGAAAGTGTGGCACTGTCATTTTTAGCCAAAATTAATACTTTTATTCAGCAAGGGCGAATTAAATTGATCAAAAGTGACAGTAAAGACATTTATGTGACAAAACATATCTATTTCAAATAGCTGCTCTTCTTTTAAATGTTTTTATTATTTTTAAAATATCCTGAAAAAAAATTATCATTGTTTTCACAAAATATGTTTTCATCATATAATAATCAGAAATGTTTCTTGAGCAGCAAATCAGCATATTAGAATGATTTCTGAAGGATCATGTGACACTGAAGACTGGAGTAATGATGCTGAAAATCGAGATTTGATGACAGGAATAAATTACATTTGAACATATATTCAAATAGAAAACAGTTATTTTAAATTGTAATAATATTTCAAATTTTTACCACATTTTTGATAAAATAAATGCAGTCTCGATGAGCAAAAGAAACATACTTTTAAAAAACACAAAAAAATCCCAAACTTTTTTTCAGTAGTGTACTTAAAAAAAAAAAAAAAAAAATGTGCTGATTTTTTTTTTTTAATTATGTAGAAACAATTTACAAAAGGCACTTGAGGTTATGTTGTATTATGAATTTATTCACGCTGCCGCATGTCATGCTTTACAATTTCTCATCCCGTGTTGCTCATATAGATCAATTGTCCATTAAGGAAACAGTGGGAACATGGAAAACGCCGTAAATCTCTTTAGGGACTGTGGCACAATGAGTCCAGCGAGGCATTTCCTGCGATAAGCGTCTACTTAAGCCCAGCGCTGGATTTATTTTGGCCCCGAGTGCGCGACCCTTGCGCCAAAGTAAACCAGACACCTGCTGCCAGGGACAAAGAGAGCGAGCTGATCGCTGTAAGCAAAATATATCAGTTTCCAGACAATAAATGAATGTTGCACTAAACAAAACATAGGAAACGGTCTGCTTTATGAAATATTAGCCTCACTTTGGTAGCATGAAACCTACCGGGCATGAGATTTGTCGTATCACATGCATGCCAAGCATGTCTTTACTGGTCATTTGTCAGGTTTGAACTCTTTTCAGGTGTTTTAATGTACATATACTGAGAAATTCTAGCTTAGGCTGTTTAATGAGAAATATACTGAGAAATTCTAACAGTTAAAGCTGTTTATGTATATATTAAAGTTGTAACAGGATATATCTATATATTAACAGATGGTCTATATTTGTTTGTATGTGTTAAGGTTTTTTTTTTTTTTTTTTTTTAAGAGTACTTATATGTTAAGCTATGGAAGCCTGTTTCTGCCATGGAATAAAAAAATAAACAGGTAATTGTGACTTTTTATCTCACAGTTCACACTTTTCTTCTCGCAGTTCTGAGAATTGTGAGATATAAATGCATTTGCATCTCCCAGATCTGACTTTTTTCTCAGAATTCTGAGTTTAAATCGTGAAATTCTAACTTTTTTTCTCAGATTTATGGCTTTTTCTTGCAATTTCAAGTTGGTTTCTCAAAATTCTGACTTTTTTTCCCTCATAATTCTGCATTTATATCTCACAATTCTGAGTTTATATCTCATCGTTCTGACTTTTTTCTCAATTCTGACTTTTTTTCTTGCAACTCCACGTTTTTCACACAATTCCAACTTTTTTTTTGCAGAATTCTCCATTTTATAACTCACAATTATGACTTTATTCCTCAGAATTCTGAGTTTTATATCTCACAATTCTCACTTTTTCCTCACAATTCTGAGTTTATCCTGGAGCTCAGATTTTTTTTCTCAAAATTCTGACATTTTTCTTGAAATTCCACATTTATATCTCACAATTGTGACTCTCATTCTCAGAATTCTGAATTTATATCTTATGACTTTTTGTTTCCACATCGGAGTTAAAAAATAAAAAAGATAATGGCGTGTTTATGTCTCACAGTTTATATCTTGCAATTTTTTTTTTTTTTTTTTTTTTCAGAATTACAAGAAAAAAGTCAGAATTTGAAGATTTAACCTTAAAAAGTCCAAATTGTGAGATAAAAAGTCACAACTACCTTATTATTTTTTTATTCCCGTGTCAGAAACGCGGTTCCAAACTCAGCATTGTTCACTGCCAACTTTAAATGTGTTGTACCTCTCACAAATGTCTCGGTGTACTTGTGTGCCAAATCTAATAAATCAAACCTTCAAGAAATATTAGTTCTGGATCTGTGGTGACAAATGTGTTTTTAGCAACTGAGCCGTTTCTAGTACTGTCTGCCATTTAAATGCAACTTTATACCACAAATACTACCGCAAGTTGAACTTTTTATTAGCTTTTTAATATTGTTTGGAACAACTGTACAAGTAGCCTGACTGAAAGTCTTTGGGGAAGCAACTAACCAGATGTCTAACCAATAGATCTTGTTCCAGTCTCGGTAGTTTAGTGAAAGATCGAGTGTGTTCCATTAGCAGCACTAAACAAAAAGCAAACAGTGGACTAATGATTCTGTTTTTTCTCTGCACTTTATCACAAAATGTGCAAAATGTAACGACAGATACTTCATCACACGTTGCACAATGCAAATTGTCTAGTAGGATCCTTTCCAAACATCCCATAATAGCTTGAGAGTTTCCTGTTTGAGGACACACGTTTAAACCGGTTTCCTTTGTTGTGCACAGCCAGCATAAACTCTGGTCCTCATTGCAGGTTATTCTGTTCAGTCTTGTTTTGATGTTATTTATATACTATTAAGGTATATATTCACATTTTGAGAATAGTTTTATTGTTTTATTATTTTATTAGTGTTTTTTTATTTAGCTTTAGTTTTAGTAATTTTAGTACTTAAACTTCAACATTTAATTTAATTTAAGTATTTATAAGTTTGCATTTTCATCTAATATTGAGATTTTATTTTATTTTGAAATAGCTTTTATTTGTATATTTTCAGTTAGCTTTAACTTATTTTGTTTTTAGTTTTAGTAATTTTAGGACTTATTTCAGTTAGGTGGCAAGGCAATATTTCTATATTTTTTATTTTACATTTTTCATCTAACATTTATATATTTTTTTATTTCACCTTTGAGTAAAGAAAAAAAAATGAAATATTTTTTTAGTAGTTTAGTTTACAGTAACAACATTGATTCTGTCCAGTTATCTCTTCCTACATGCTGTTTACTGTCAGTTTTATCCTTAATAATAATCAGTTCTCATTTTTGGCACCTTTAACATCCATGCATGGAAACGTTCCATTGTATAACAAGTTCTTTGTTGTGAAAATAGATTCTTTAGTTTAGTAAAAAGTTCTTCACACTAAGAAAAAAAATGGTATTTTAGGAACTGTTTGCTGAAAGTTTCTTTGGGGAAACCAAATTGGCTCTTTTATGGCATCGCTGAAAAAAAAAAAAAAAAAAATCCCCTTTTTAGACCTTTATTTCTAAAAGTGTGAAATAAATTTCAGAAATATTCCCAAGTTGGAAAAATTCTGTGCATCTAAAAGAAAGATAATTATGAATATGTATTTTAATTATATGTACATCTAAAACAAAACTCTCAATATCGTTCAAACATTTGATGTCACTAACTTGGAAAACTTTGGCAAATCCAGCCATTTGTTTCCCTCAAAAGTGTTTATTGTATCAGCCTCGTACCAGGCAGTCTGATAACAAAACCTGCCCGAAGTTGAGTAAAGCCAGTCAGATTAGAGCTTGCCAAATCCAAAAAGTACTTTCCAGTTTAGCTGTTTAGTTACAGGACTGTGAGGCTGAAACTAACAAGCATCCATAACCCATCTGAAACCATCAGTCCTGACCAGTGGAAACCAGCACGCTGCCTGAGGCCAGTTTAATCCATTTCTTTTCTTCAGCAGGGTTATTTAGAAGTTCACTGTGGTTCTCAAACAAGGTTTTAAAGCTAACCAGGGTCTGATTAATAATTCCTATGTTTCCTACAGCTAGAATTTCTCACGTATCTGATGTAATGAAACTGCGTGAAGGTCTGATTTTCTCATTCTGGCTGTAGAAAGCCTGCGGTGCTTTTCCGATGACGAACGGCCTTTTGTTCCCAGAGCCGAAGCCGAAGCGGAGAAATTAGCATGAAACAGAAAGATGAGAGGAAGTTTTAGGAGAAGACCTATGATCTGTCACAGGAAGTGAACATGGACTCTTATCTCACGCACAGGTTCTGCCTCAGGTCTGGTTTTACTCCTAAAGAGGGTTTAGAGCATATTTTGCCTTGCCTTTATAACACACACGTCTTAATGATTGAATAGGCATATTGTTTGTTTAATGCCCAAAATGTACCTTAAATGCATCAAGTTTGGTTTCATTCAGTTTTCTGTTTCAAGTCAGTTGTGTACTACAGGACCATACACTTCCAAACATTCACGTTTGTGTTTTTGCTCGCTTGTGTAGAGCAGATTTCTGGCCTAAAACTTCAAAAACAAGTCACTCTGATCAAGATGTTTTCTCTCAGAGTTGGTTTGAATTCAGTTTGACAGTGTTTGGGTCATTCCTGATCTGCTGAACATGTTGAAAGTCTTTTAATAAATGATTATGCTTGTGTTTTTACTTTTGGAAATCTGCTCTGATTGCACTCAGACATTTCAACTTTAATAATTCTAGCTTGATTATTTTATACAGTTGTACTCGACTATAATGGATTTTACCAAAAAACAAAAACAACAACAAAACCAGTTGGTATAAAACAGGATGGAAATGGATGTTGAGGGCACGTTAACTGATATTTTTAATAAATGAAAACTAGTATTAAAAAAAAAAAACAGCCTAAAACAACTAGGTTTGGTGGTCTTAGCTAGTTTAAACTGGTTTAGATGTTCCTGACTTGTGCACAGCCAGCATAAACCTCATTGGAGGTTATTCTGTCCTGTGTTATTTTAGTATTATATATATAGATACTATTATAGTATTATTAATTGGCTTTGGCTTTTTTTAATAATTGGCTTTTGTTAAGTAAAGAGGTTTTACAAAAAGACAGAAAAAAACAGGATGGAAATGAATATTGAGGACACAAAGGAATCACCAATTTAAAAAAAAAAGAAAGAAAGTGTGTGTGTGTGTGTGTGTGTGTGTGTGTGTGTGTGTGTGTGTGTGTGTGTGTATGTGTGTATGTAAATATAACTTTGTGCTTAAAAACAGTTTGATTAGAGAAAGAAATAAGAAGTAACAAATTAGTAAAATTCTTTGTTTTGTTTTATTTATTGAGAGATTTAAATCAAACTAAT
Source organism: Spinibarbus caldwelli (assembly GCA_039654775.1). Taxonomy (NCBI): domain Eukaryota; kingdom Metazoa; phylum Chordata; class Actinopteri; order Cypriniformes; family Cyprinidae; genus Spinibarbus; species Spinibarbus caldwelli. The sequence continues at coordinate 3,303,292 of CM077264.1, forward strand.
ATGATTTTAAGACTTTAATATTTTACTGAATATTTTTTAAACAAATTTAATGGATAACTGGACTGCTTAGTAGGAATGACCCTTGTAAACTTCATGGTCAGTTTTTATGCTGCACTGTACACGCACACCTACACTCTTAAAAATAAAGGTGCTTCGAAAGGTTCTTCACAGTGATGCCATAGAAGAACCATTTTTGGTTCCACAAAGAAGCATTCAGTCAAAGGTTCTTTAAAGAACCATCTCTTTCTTACCTTTTTATAATCTGAAGAACCTTCTTTCACCACAAAGAACCTTTTGTGAAACTGAAAGGTTCTTCAGATGTTAAAGGTTCTTAATGGAAGACAAAAAGGTTCTTCTATGGCATCGTGAAGCACCTTTATTTTTAAGAGTGTGGGGCCATATGTATAAAGCCGCTCAGAGTAAAATTTTAGTCCTAAATGCGTCAAAATTCTAAGAATGACATAATTTTACTCTTATTCCTAGACTTAAGAATAAGAGTGATTCATAAAGGTTCCTAAGTGTTAAGACTAGGTCTCAGCTCCTAAATTATTTAAGAGAGCTGGAGAGGTCTCCTAACCTAGTTAGGAGTAACAAGATGGCAGCAAAGAAGAGGGGACACACACTTTCCAACAAAGATATGACGTATTTGAGTTATATGATGATATGAAGTTGATAAAACGATACAAACTTGCTTGTCAAGATTTTTGTAACTGACATAGTAAGACATTTAATAACCTCTTCCACTCAACAAGTCAATGCTCTAACTGCAGAAATAAAAGTAGTAATTACATTTTTTTGGTTGGAAAATTGGAAAAATGCAGCAATGCACCGGTGATGACACAGTAAGCAGGGTCTTACATATTGTGGCACTAACTCCACCAAACACAACAGTGGCCAAAAGTGATGTGTGGATTTTTTAAATTGTTTTTATGACCCCACATTTCACTTAAACCATTAAAATACAAAGGACAAAAAAACACTGACCAGAGTTGCCAACTGCTTTCAATTGAAAGTAGCTAAAACTGGTCACTTAATGTTGCTAGATGACCTCACAACGGTGAGTTCACTGATCTATATTTATATTTATATTTATATTTATATTTATATTTATATTTATATTTATATTTATATACATCAGTGAACTTGCCTTTATGACGTCATGGGACAGTCTCTGAATGTAGATAAGGTTTGTCCAAGAAACTGATTTTGTTGCTAGGCTTTTGAAAAAAAGTCTCTAAAGGGACGAGGAAGTCACTAAATCTAGTGACAAAATCACTAAATTGGCAACATTGGCACATTGACTACAACATAAGTTATTAACATTTCATTGGCCCTCTTGTTTTTGCATGTGTTCATAATTTATTTGTATGACAGCATGGCCAAAAATTATGACCGCACAATTTGGCATGTTTCATTGCATTATTATCACAAATAAAACAACTGACTCTAAGCAACTATGCTTACAAAATCTTGCACTGTTTTTTTTTTTGTTTTGTTTTGTTTTTAATTAAGGGTGAAGATGTCAAATTTTCTAGGCCAGACATCACTTTGGCCACTACAATATGGCAGTTTATTGACTTTCCTACTGACCGCCAAACCATATTGCAAAAAACAAGTCACTTTTATGAGGATTGTGGGCTTTCCTGGAGTTGTTGGAGCCATTGATGGAACTCATGTTCAGATCGTTGCTCCAGCTGTAAACGAGGAGATATACCAATAGAAAACAAAGCATCAGTAATAATATGTGATAATTTTGCACAATGCAAAGCATTTAAAAAAAATACATTTAAATATTAAAATATTTCAGTGTCTTAATGACATGATTTTATTGTAGTTACATTAAAAGATTGGTGTTGTGCTGCTGTGACTTTACATGAGCAGGCTCACTATTGACTGATTCAGAGGTCGAGGTCAGCCATTTTGTGTTGATATCATTGTAGTCCTTAGTTCACAACACTTAAGTGTCACCTCAGCCAACACTTAAGAATCAGTCTTAGACTTTACTGAAAGCTGCTTTTAGCTTCTTTATAAAAGTCTCCTACTCTTTAGAAAAGTCCTACTTTTTACTAAGCATTTTTTTACACTAAGTCAAAGCTTAAGACTATTCTTAAGAGCATTTCTGAGAAGTTTTATACATACGGGCCCAGATAAATCAGACTACATCTTTAAAAAGGTTGTCATATTAACAAATGAACAAAAAATCGGCAAAGCCTTGTTGCATTAATCTTAATTGTGAAATGTGATGTCTGAAATCAGGATCGTAACTCATTATACTGGCTCACCAATGTGTAAGAAACACTTTAGCTGCACATCTGGATTTTGAATACGGGGTTTCTGTCTTGTCTTGATGGAGATGAATTGTTTCTTCTCTTCAGTATAACAGACTCCTTTCCTTTTGCTCTTTCCAGCTGAATTCATCTGATGTGGCCGTTCCAGTATGTTCTGTGTGTATAGATATTATTCACTGTAATCAGGCAATATTTCTTCATTTATAATTACTGAGCCACCAAGGTCTAATTTTCTTTCCTGAAGATGACGTTGCAGGCGTAGATTCTCTCAGAGATGTTAACTTGACATGACAAGGGGCATAAAAATCCCAAAACAAGGTCCAACCAGCGTAACTGAATCACAATCCCACTAACTGACCCAAACCCAGAGCTCTGTTCTCTCATGAAATGAACTCCAGCTGTGAGTGAATATAAACGATCAGGAAACACCTCTAACATTACACAAGCATCAAAGCTTTCGTAACCTCTGTCTTTTCCAGCGACTCATGGCGACTGTGGTTTTGGAAAATATCTCTGTTCCTCTTGAGCTCATCTGTAGTTGTTCTGAGCTCAGTGATGCATTCGGGACATCGAGCTTTGATTTTCAGTTGTTTACGGCACAGCGACCCTTGAGTAGCTCTGAAGGTTTTGTGTTGATTTTGTTGCATAATTTATTAGGACTGTAAAATTTTCCTTTCTTAAACTAACCACTCACTTAACAAGCACCCAGAACACCTTAGCAAAAGCATGCATATTACTATCATATTTGTTGTTTATTAATTAGTACTTATTAATGCCTTATCCTGCATGACCGTATTCTACATCCTTTAACCCTTAACATAACTACTACAGCAGATACCTTTCTTACACTTCAAGTCTACTTTAATAAGCTAGAATACGCTACATTGTGGAAAACATCTTAGCAGTGTTGGGGGTAATGCATTACAAGTAACTGGAGTTACGTAATCAGATTACTTTTCAAGTAACTAATAAACTAATGCATTGCTTTTTAATTTATCTGAGTTGCTTTTTCAAATAAGTAACGCCAGTTACTTTGTTTGTCCATTTATTGACTGACAGCTCTCCTGTCCCCGTGTTAAGAGAAAGTGTGCTGTGTGCGCCGTGTAAACATAAAGCTGCGACCTCTACTGAACAGATGTGAATTTATATTTCCTTTGGCCTGAGGTGTATTCATTTCACTTTTGGTTTAAAAAAAAAAAAAACATTGACATTTGCCAAAAATAGAACTTCTTTATATTACAAACTAACAAGCCAGCCCAGCCCAGATGAGACAATGTAAGTAACGTAACGCATTACTTTCCATAACTAATTGAGTTACTTTTTAGGGAGTAACACAATATTGTAATGCATTACAAACTTTTAAAGTGCCCCTATTATGGATTTTTGAAAGTGGCCTTTCATGCAGTGTATAACATAGCTGTATATGAATGTAAACAGTCTGCAAAGTTGTAAAGCTGAAAGTGCATCATAAAGTTATTGTATCGCAAAAGAAAGAGCTGACTCTGAATTGCTTAAACGAGTCGTTTAAAATTCAAATCCCATTTCCGTGAAGTTCACACATCACAAGTTACCACATTTGCGTAATGCCTGTCTAAGTTCTACGTATACATCCCGTGAAAACTTGAACCTTCCTCCTCAAATGCTGTAGCTCGTTCGTATGGATAACATAATGTCGAGAAGACGCTGTGCTCTGCGCTGTGAAAGTAAATTCAGTTTATTTTCACTTTTGCTGTGTGACGAATGCTTCTCCAATCTCCGCGAGTTCAACGCTTGAATCGCAGTGTTGGAGAGTAACTAGTTATATGTAACGGAATTATGTAATTTAATTACAAAATAAATGTAACTGTAAACAGTTCCATTTACTGAGAAAAAATGTGTAATTAAATTACAGTTACTTATGTTAATAATTACATAGGGGGTTACATCTGAATATTTTCACACACACACATAAAGATTTAATTGATTTCTTTCCCAAATTGCACTGACTGCTTTGAAATATGAGACAACAACGTTTCAGGAGTTTAGGACCCAGACACATGCTTATTCAATAACTGTTTTATTTCCTATTTGGGTTTATGTATATGCTTTATTTGTTAAGATTGACTGTTTTGTCCAAGGCATTGTTAGATGCCAGTGTTTCCTGTCATAGCTATGCAAAGATTTGATTTCAAAAACAGTATCATAGCTGTTAAATTATATCTTGTTATGATTTTAAATCTGTATTTAACCTCCGAACGATTTCAAAGTGAAAAGAGGTGCTAAAGTCTGATTTTGTGGTGCCTGTGTTTTAAAATTAGATTATTGTAATCTTAATTCAAGTGATGAAGGATTTTCAAAGTCTGACAGTAATCAGTGTTGAGTAATACTGTACTGTGCTATTGTCTAGAAATGTGTTGATTAATATAGAATGTCTGTCATTCTTATTACTTGGAGTTATGATAAATGATGGAGCAATACGTTGGTTTACAAACTGCAGTGATTTATCAGTACTCGATGTCTGTTCAGATAATGCATTTACCATTAATGTTTGGGTCTTTACTTCATTTCATTTCCGACATAAGCTGGGGTTTGGAAAGATGAATCTTTGAACGAATCGTTTGAGAGTATTATAAGTAAATGAAAGTATTTTTTTTTTTTTTTTTTTTTTATCTTGCATGCTTGTAAACCTGTTGTTGGGGACTCCCAAAACCAAATTATAAACCTTTCAAATCACATAAAAGAGGCACTTTAAAAGTAACTTTCCCTAACACTGCATCTTAGTGGTTTCAGGTTACAAACTAACCGGAAGGTGAGGCCCATTTAAAACCTGATGAAAGTGTTTCCCAAAATTCCCTTCCCTTTAATGGTATTATAAACTCCCATTCCATAACAACAGGCCTTTTGTTATTCTTCTCCCGCTGTGTTCTCTGTTGTCATGGGAAATGTTCATTAAGCAGCCTCGTTCAGTTGAGAAGGTCATAACAGTCTGAGTGATTGATTGAGTGTTGTGTCATATGACAGGAGGGAAATCTCCATCATATATCTCTTCTTTGTATGCGTTAAAACGGATGTCCCACTGTGTTCAAAGGGTCACGGATGATAAATGAACATTTTCCAGAATTCAATGCTGACTACAATGCAAGAAAACAATCCCATCCTATAGTGAAACACAAGCACATTTGTCCTCATCCTATTGTATATTTTTACATAGCGAAAGCTGCATATGAGAGAAAACCGAAGATGTGCAATTAACCCTGGGCAGGTCAACGGTTATTATATGATAAATTGAACACAAATGCATTAGATGTTTTTCAGTAAAAGCACACGCAAAACACATGCACAAACATGTATGCATGAAAAGACATCATGCACCAATGCCAGTGGGTTTTTTGAATGCATTACTTGTCTTGAAAAAGGCTAACAAGTGTCTTAATAGGACTTAAGAGATAAACTCATCTACTCAGTTGCTTTCACAGCCTCATTGTGTTAATAATCGTGCTCTTGCAAACTATTGTAACTCAGACTTGCAGAGAAATTGTTTTTAAACAAAGACTGAGAGTGTCGTTGATGCTTATAGTGGCATGTGACCGTTGTGCTGTCGTTCTGCTGATTGTATTTAGGTTTCAGAATTCATAAAAGTTGTGAAGATTGTCATGATGAAAAAAAAAATGTAAGAAGCATAAACTTTTGCTGGTCACTGAGCTTAATTTCTGCAATAATCCAAAAAGCCAATAGAAAAATCAGTCGACACATTAAGCTATTAAACATTATGTTCGAGGAGCATGCAGACATCCAGAATATCCTGTTTTTAAATGGTTTAAAAATGATTTTTGGTTATAAATGTTCAACGAACATTCCATTTTATAATTTTTCAAACATTATGGGAACATTACTTTTGACAAGTAATAACAAGTAGTAGCCTAACATTTAAAAATTAACATTACTGGAAGAACATTTGTTTATAACATTTCCAGAATGTCAGCCACATTTCTGAGAACGTTCCTGATATGGCTAACTTCTGGCTAGCCTACAGAAATACGTAATCACTGCAGCACTCTATGGAATAATGCAGCTTAGCAATCACCACTAAAAAAAGAAAGGAAATCACTCAATCACTCAAATTCACTAAACAGTTGTAACGCTTTAGCGTGAGATATATTCTTTTGAGCATAAAAAGTCCTTTATATGGAAATGAGGCTCATGAACATAGGCTACTCGATTCACAAATGTCAGCGTTCTTGTTTCACGCAATAGATGTCACGCTGTTGCTGTTCACACAAAGCATGCGGTAAATTAGCATTTATTTAAATGGAGATTTGTAGATATCTTCAATTGGTATTTTCAGCAGTCACATTTTCATGTTTATTTATATGTGTGCTCGTCGCAGATTTTCCCTTGCAAATTGCACAAACAGGTATGTTCTGTGTCTTAATGTCTCAAATCTGTCTTAATAAACATGCAGCGGAGTGTCAATGGCATTCAGGTGTCTGTGAGCTACACATCAAACCACAAACATATTAAAACATCACGAAACAACACGCAGCTTCCCAGGGACGTGGCCGTCTGACATTTCCAATCCAATTACACTTGAAATGTCACTCTTTGAGACGGTATGGAGTCTTTAATCTGCTCACTGACCCGATGCCTTATGAGTTATTGATGGAAGTTTGTCATGATCTTAGATCAGTTCTCAGGGGATCTGGTGGAGTGATGCTGGTCTTGGATCAGTCTGGCATGATGTTCTCTTGGTTGAGATCCATCTGGGAAGAATTAAGGATTTTTGTACCGTGTGAACGGCCAGATGATGGTGACGTCAAATAAAAGTTTTTATTTACATAATATATCTGTGTATGCTGTGTATATTTATTATGTATATATAAATATACACACACTATATATTTTGAAAATATTTACATGTATTTATATATTTATATTCATATAGTTTATATTATATATAAATATTTTTAATATATATATACGTAACATATTTTAAATATACACATGCATGGGTGTGTATTTATATAATAAAGATACAAAGTACACACACATATATTATGTAAACAAAACCTTTTATTTTGGATGTGATTCATCGCGATTAATCATTTGACAGCACTAAAAGGAAAGGCACATTGTTTTAAGTGGGGTACTTTAAAAAACATAGAACTGAATGATTAGCATACTCATGTACAATGATATTTATACGGTACTCCAAGGTATTGCAAAAATACCAGGATATTAAATCATAGTACTGCTATGGTACATGTGCAAAACAATGCTATTACCATGGCATGTTTTTGTTAGTGACTCACTTTCTCTGTTCTGTCTTTGTTTAATAATTAATTTAGAATTATTAGTTTAATATAAAAAGATGAAGTGAATTCCTGTTCAAAGAAACACATTTGGGATAAACAAAGGCCAAAACAAACAATACACACTTGGCAGAAACAAATATTGAGTTGGGCACATCACAGAGCTCATTGGTGTAATTTACAACAGCTTCCAAACAACTTCCATCCAACATCCAACATGCAGATAATTTACAATTTCAAGATTTGTTTCCAAGACATTTTCAAGCTCTTTTTCAATGCAGCATTATAATGCATCAAAGGTGCATTTGCGATGTGAACACTCGTCCAAAATTTATTGAATTCAATCTCATAATGCATTGTAATGAGCTGGTGGAGAGAAATGACAGCTATAAATAAACATTTAATTCAAAACCAAAAAGTATACATACAATTTTCAGTGCTATTTTTATGCTTATGCTTATTATCACCAAAATCCCCCTCAAGGAAAGTCTGTTCATGCAGTGGTCATATTTACACTGCAAAGGAAGCGCTTCTGAAGTGGCATTTACAGACTGTTTAATGCTGCTCAGAGGTGGCACAAATGCATTTTCACAGCAATTACAACTTTATGCTCTGATACTAGTGCCTGAGGTGGCTCAGAGCAGGTGTAATTTAATCTGGCTTTTATGCAGCATTGCATCTTTACACTGAATTCTGAGCAGGCAAAAGCAGCCTTAACTCATGATGTCTCGAGTCCTGTCTATTTGAATGGGGAAATCCTGTAATCTTAGATTGAATTTTGTGAGGGGGTGGAGCACACTGTGAATACACTTATAAAGTGTTAGTAATAGTACAGATTTTAGTCCTCCTGGGACAACTTCTGTTATTTACTGTAAATGTCCAAACATTTTTCAGAATATAAGTTTGAGATCATTCAGGTGGACCATCAAGATTATTTTGAATGAAAGAGGAGCATTATTGACATGGTGGTCCAGAACAACATCGCCAGCCACAAAGGAAGAGGCCTGTGGAGATGCTGAGGCAGAATGCATTCAGTCTTCTCACATTTTTGATGCAATCGCAGCAATTATGCAGTGTAGATAAAATGCAATGAAATTCTCTTCCAGATGTAAATGAAAGGCAAGATCAATAATTCAGGATAAGTCATGTATACAGCAAACACACACACACACACACACAAACGTGTGTGTGTATATCCACCACAGTGCTGTAAAAGACTGATCTGTAGATATCAGAAAAGTTTGTTTGCAGTTCTTGCTGCTAAAGGTGGCACACACAGATTTTAAGTTTAAAGGGACAATTAGTTATTTTCTCATGTGTGACAGCATGTGTTGGATAACAATTTGTATTTCTTTTAGATATATAAAAAAACTCCCTGTTGAAGAATTGCAATAAACATGTATTTTCATTAGCATATTTGTGCATCTACAGCTGAATGTGTTTTATAATAAATAGAGAACACACCTATAGATTTGATGTTAATATTTACTTTTAACAAATGCATTACTAGAAAAAAATTGCAGTGCTTCATTTTGTAGTAAAGTTGAACTGTTTGGTTCAGATAAATTTGTGTTTGGATGGCTGTGTTAATTGTTTTGAGAACAACTACAATGCATTAGAGAAAAGTGTCAAATTGATTGAGAAAAACTGTAAGTGAGGAGTAAACGCCGTAGAGTCCAAATCAGTTCCCCAGCAAAGCTTTAATCCGTGAGATGAATTTCTAACAGATTACCATGATTTGTTTATTTTTAATAAGCAGTAATCCATCCAAAACAGACAGAAAGAATAATACAGATTCTCCTCATAAACAGCCAAGCAGCAGTAAATACACACCTCCTCATCAGCGCCTCTGCGGGACAACACACTTTCCACATCAGACATGACAGAGCGTGCCAGAAAACAATAAAACTAACAAATGACCCAAACCAAATCCTAAATCTTGCTCTTAGACCATCCATAAGATCAGTATTGAGAGGCAGCACATGTGTTTGGCACCGCTGAGCTCATAAATCTACCCAGCAGCCCCTGGGTGTTTGCTGGAAGCAGAAACAGACCCTGGATTAACCTGCAGTGATCCTGGACTGATTTAATGAAAGCAGCTGACCCGTGTCAAACCCCGAACACTCTCTGTACTGACCAGTGTTGGGAAGGTTACTTTGTAAATGTAATAGGTTACAGATTACAAGTTACCCTATTTAAATTGTAATAAGTATTGTAACTATTTCAATTACTTTATTAAAGTAATGTAACTGATTACATTTGATTACTTTTTGATTACTTATTAAAATTAAAATTTCTAATTTTCTTTCAAAATTTCTGTAAACTGTTAATCATTTTCAAACATTTAAAGCAGGCAGGGTTAACCTTACAGTAGTACTCAACACTGATTACTGTCAGACTTTCAAAACCTTCATGACTTGAATTAAGTTTGTAATAATTTAATTTTAAAGAACAGCCACCACAAAATCAGCTATGTTTACTTTGAGATTGTTCTGAGGTTAAATCAAGATTTAAAATTATAACAAGACATAGTTTAATAGCTATGATACTTCTTTGAAATCAAATCTTTGCATAGATATGACAGGAGACACTGGCATCTAACAATGCCTTGGGGAAGAAAAACAAAACAAAAACAAACAAACAAAAAATGATTAATGATTCGTGATCTTTAAAAAAAAAATAATGACGCATATACACAAAGCCAAATAGGAAATAAAACATTTATCAAATAAGCATATATCCTATTCTGTGTTCTAAACTCCTGAGTCATTAGTGTCTCATATTTTAGAGCAGTCAATGCAATTTATGAAAGAAATCAATCAAATCTGTATGTCTGAAAATGTTCAGATGTATCCCCCTTTGTAATCTTAACATTTTCATACGTAACTGTAATTAACAACAGATTAAATAACAGATTACAGTAACATTTATTTTGTAATTAAATTACGTAATCCCGTTACGCACGAGTGAAGGAGATCCAGTCGAGATGTTGAATGGAGACAGTTGGCCATTTGTTGTTAGGAAACACTGACATCTAGTGGCCATTATGAGACATGACAGCGCTTTATTTATTTTCTTTATTTTTATTTTCTTGCCCTAAACAAAATGCTGGTACAGTATTTCTATTTATTGATTATAAAATAAAATAAATAAACCAATTAACTTCAATACAGTCTTTTGAAGTTATATGATAGATTTATGAGTTAATATTTATCTGTTTTTCACATGCATAATATAGTAGGCCTACACACGCTTTGAAAACGACATATGGGTTTGAACAACATGTGGGTGAGTAAACGGCGATAATTTTTCATTTTCTGTATTGCTTTGGTTGTTGAGATGGATTACATGCTGATTTGTGATTCATGTTAGGCAGATATCAGCTGTAACAGATGGCATATATTTCTAGTGATTGTGCACATATCTCATAATCCTCGTGGGATTACTGAAACAGTTGTTGAGTGTGATGTTGTTTAATCAATATTGAATATTAAATCTGCTAAAGTCGGAAAGACTAAGAACTTTTTAAAGTCTGATGTGGATATGCTGAATACAGCATGTTAGAACAATAAAACATGCAAATAAACTTTTTACAGAAGTTTGTATATGCTAACACAGACTGCACTTTCCAAGTGATTTTAAATATTGAATTGTTACTTAATATTAAAAGTAACACATCTATTTAACTGTTTTCTAACACAAAGTATTTATTTAAATTATACTCTACTTACTAATGCGGTTTGTATTGGTGATTGATGAACTGATATGAACCGATTTTATGAAAAAAAAAAGATTATTTTATTGCACTGGTTATACTTTATTTTAAGGTGTCCCTTATTATATGAAACTTAAAATGTTTCTTTAAATTAGAGTCTATTTAGTAACGTATTTTAGTTTGGTGATTATTGAACTGATATGAATTAATTTTATTAAAACTATTTAAATCTTATTTTATTTTATTGTACTTGTTATGCTTTATTTTAAGGTGTCATTATTATATAGCACCTAAAATATATTCTCGTGATGTGGCTTACTTTGTTATTACGGAACTGATTTTATTAAAAATATGTTTTTATTCATATTTTTTATTTTTATTTTATTGGGTACACATTATTTTAAGGTGAACTTGTTAGAGTGCATTTATACATTCAAGCACAGAGTAACAACATGTATTTATTAATATAGGGCTAAAATTAGGGTTTGGTTTAGGGTTAGTTTAATACAATTATGCATAATTTACCATTTTTACTAGCTATAATAATTTGTGTAACAAGGACACTGTAAAATTACGTTACTATTTATTTATTTGGGAGTAATACTGTACTTGATTAAATTCATTTCATTTCTACCCCCTCAACTTACTGGACTAATTAATGTCTACTTTGTTTCAGTTTATGTTTGTATTGTTACATACAGTTTTCTGTATAATATTGGACACTGCTCTCAACCTGTGGTTTGGGTGAGGAATGTATGTGATTTTATTATTATTATTATTATTATTATTATTATTATTATTATCTGATTTTATTTTTCCCTTTTGCCTGGTTTTCTTTTTTTTTTTTTTTTTTTTTTTTTGCTTTTGTGAAAATTTAATAAATAAATCATAGAAAAAAAATTCATTTCATTTCTGCCACTGGTATTTACTGGTATTATCAGATGGCATTATCTTATGAACAGTAAACGGTTTTTTACACATGCAATAAGGAAGTAATATAAATGTAAACAGTATGAGGGTTAAAGTCACCAAAGTGACCCGATGACCCGCTGTCACGTGATGCCGTTCAGTTCCGCCGCACTGAAGGTGTGCTCCAGCTGCGACGCGTTCGAGCACCGGCGTTCAGTGCGCTTCCTCCACCATCATCACCATCACCATCACCACCATCATGATGATAACACGCGTGCGGTCCGCGGTCTCCAGCATCATCGGCGGCATCATGGCCTCGGGTTCCAGCGCGCAAGAGATCCATCCTGATCTTCCGCTCCGGTTCCCGTACAGCAGACCGGATTTCCTCGCGCTGTCTCCAGACGAGGTGGAGTGCTCTGCGGATCACATCTCCAGACCCATCCTCATCCTCAAGGAGATGAAGCTGCCCTGGGCCACCGGCTACGCGGAGTGAGTAGCGACTGATTTGAGCGCGCGGATGCTGCGGGATGTTTGCGTTCTTCGTGATATTCACATGAGGAACAGAAAATGAAAGATCCATGAGACGCATCCATACTTTCATTTCCATGCAGCTTTAGCAGGGCGCATGCGCGCGTTTTGCGCATTCTATCATAACCTAATTCATGTGAAGCTGTCTAGATGTAGAGCTACAGCAGGCTCTGCGTTGGATAATGGTTATGAAATCAGATTTCAGACAGTCCAGATTGAGTTTTATGCATTTATGACATGCTTGGCATCACAATTCAAGTCTTGTGTGTCAGCCATGATTTATGGATACTGTTTTTATTCATTCCCATACTCAGAATGGTATATCTAGAGAGTAATAAGCCACATTATTTATATTCTATTATAGTGTTTATTAACATTTTGTATTAGCTTTCATGTTTTTCAAATTACATTTTAATTTTAGATTTAAGTTTTAGTAATGTTGTTATGTGCTTTTGTCATTTTGTTCATTTAGCTTTATTTTTATTTCAGTAATTTTAGTCTTATTTGAATTGAATTTAGTTTTAATTTAATTAAAAGATCATTTTAATTTAATTTAATTTTACTTTTTCAGTTAGCTGCCAACACATTTCTCACTTTTAGTTTTTTTAAGTATTTCATCTAATGTTTATATTTTATTTCAGCTTTATTATAAAAGCTGAATTTACGAAAAATTATTTTTAATAGACTAGTTTAATTGTTTTAGTTTTTGTTAACTGTAACAACACTACAACTAGGAAATTTCCTTTTGAATATATAATTCTGTCCAGTGCAGTCTCTATACAGTCTGATCTCAGACATCTGAATGTATGATTCAGCTTTAACTCTCTGATATGAGGATGTTCAAGTGTGATTCACTCACTTCCTGACGCTGGTGTAGAGAAGTGAGATCGACAGGGAAGCAGCTCTCAGATGCCCGGTCACATGATCATCAGAGCACAGGACCGGCTCTGAATGTGTTCCTGTTCACTGATCTGATGATGATGATGAGGTTTAACTCAAGCGGTAGAGCATTAACCAGAACAAATGAGCTCAAACAAAACCAGAGACTATCTATCTATCTATCTATCTATCTATCTATCTATCTATCTATCTATCTATCTATCTATCTATCTATCTATCTGTTATTGTATCTGTCATTATATCTATTGTTCTGTCATTCTATCATTCTATCAATCATTCTATCTGTCAATCCTATCTATCTATCTATCTATCTATCTATCTATCTATCTATCTATCTATCTATCGTTCTATCTGTCATTCTGTTATTGTATCTATCATTCTATCTATCATTCTATTCTATCATTCTATCAATCATTCTATCTGTCAATCCTTCTATCTATCTATCTATCTATCTATCTATCTATCTATCTATCTATCTATCTATCTATCTATCGTTCTATCGTTCTGTTGTTCTCTCGTTCCATCTATCTATCCATCTATCCATCTATCTATCTATCTATGTATCTATCTATCTATCTATCGTTCTGTTGTTCTCTCGTTCCATCTATCTATCTATCTATCTATCTATCTATCTATCTATCTATCTATCTATCTATCGATCTTTCTATCTCTCTATGGTATGCCGAGCATTTAGCACAAGTCTGAGAAATCAGAGGATTGTTGTGTTTGATGTGAGTGTTTCTAACCCTGAACCCGCCCCTGAAATCTGACTGATTGTGAGGAATGTTGTTCTTTGAATCCAGGTGTATTTTCTACATAAAAAGGAGCATTTCCAGCAGCACGAGTGAGACGTCACCAATGTCCCTGCAGAATGACATGTGTCTCCTCTCAGGACAAAGCCTTGGACCGTATGAACCCCGTTAAATCCTCATTAACAAATCAGGATGCAGGAATGGGTTTCCGTGGAAACCCTGTTGTGATGGGGGCAATTATCAGAGGCTCGTGAGCGAGCGTCATGCTGTCTTGTGCTCTTTAGACTCACGCTGTGACTCATCTGAGGATATGATGGCAGTTGTGCATCATCGAGAAGCATTTAGGAGCTCGAAAAGACTTGTTTGACGAAGAACAAGAGGTTGTAGGTTTAAGCAGAATTAACTGTTCCATCATCATTGTGCCAAGTCTTCATAAGCGTGAACAGCCCTTGAGTCTCTATGGGTTAAACTTGACTTCCTGCAGACATATAGAAACTGTGTTCATGATGAAACTGTCTCTACAGGGTGATCAATGCCGGTAAAAGCACCCTAAACGAGGACCAGGCGTGCTGTGAGGTGGTAGAGCTCAGGAAACGACCCGCAGACCCGTCTAGCCCCAGCTACACTCCCACCAGGAGACGCTCCTCGCTGCCCAGCGCAGACATCCTGGAGTCCATTGACAGCACAGTGAGGCCTTCTGCCAACACTCTTTTACAGTGTTTCTCAGTCGCTTTGGTGCATTTCTCAGATCAGAAATGAAATTCTCAAAACTACTTGTTCATCCTCCACAATTTAGGGCTGCATGATAAATCGCATGCGATAGTCATGCGCATCTCACCAGTAAGCCGGTTCTGTAATCAGTAGTAAATCTCCATCACATGCTTTCAGACGGAGCAGCATTTATTACACAGAGCCGTAGTTCTCTGACAAGCTATGCAAAACCACGTTCGTAATCGCAGACGAAAATATGAAATAGCGCAGCGATAATAAAGTTGTTTGCGTAGCTGAAATACGGCTGTGTGTAGTAAATGCTGCTCCGTCTGATAGCACGTGAAAATACCACATTTAATAACATGTTTTTACTCAAAACTCACTTTATAACATCAGTCAAGTGTTTGAAATAAATCCTTCTGTGAGAAGATGTGGCTTCTTACACAGAATAATTAAGGCACACAACATATTTCATACTATTCTAAGGCATTGCATTATTATATACTTTATTATAAGGAAAATTAAAGGAGGAAGAACTCAGATAAACCATATATTGTTGTAGTCGTGTGTTTATTAGTCACATTTATTGCAATATCCTTGTGATTTATCGTGCAGCCCTACTCCACATCATCTAGTCACTTGTGCACATCATAAAAGCAGTTTCTCGTTATTTTAAACAGCTTTCGATTGCTTTGGTACATTCATGCAATTGATTATGTACATTTGTTTGCGCTTTCCTACGTTATCAGTTGCTAATATCATGTTGCTCAAAATGTATTATATAGTTCTCTGTGCTAGTCTTACCCCTCAAAACATCAAGTCATTAGTTCATCATATAAGTCACTAAATGCAAAATGGTTGATCTAGTTGTCATAAACTGTCAAGCATATTTTCTACACATTTCTATTAGACTTTTTGTAAATTCGCCATGAATTGTGCAGGTGAATCTTGACTTTCACTAATGAAGAGAATATAGATCAACCAATGATAAACCAGTTTTCTGAAATAGCTCAAGTGTAATAGTGAATCCTATCCAGTCTCTTTCTATCAATATCACACATACAGTAATGTGTAAATTTGTACTTTTGAATGGATATATGGCACACATAAGAAGCGCAGCCTTCTGTATTTCAATACAGTAACTGTCATCCAAACTGTTGCCATAGTTTACATCAGGTAATACTAACAGAATGCACTGTTATATTGACAACATGACTACGCATTTTGCCTATCTTGTTTGTGAACAATGACCCAAGGACTTTTCATTCACTGATGGCACTGATATGTTCATTTACATAAATACTTACTTTATAGAGATGAGCTAAAGATTTCGAATAATTTACAGGCTTTTGCAAGTAATCCGTTGTGTGGTGCTATTTGTACGAATAGTTTTGAGAAATGCACATACTTCTTTGCAAATAATAAATGATTCAAGAAATGCAAAGCGACTGAGAACAACTGTAATGTTATTTCACACATGTCCGTTATGACTCAGTCATGTTGATTTTAAAGGAACAGTTCACCCTAAAATGAAAATTCTGTCATCATTTCTCCACCTCATGTGGTGCCGAAATAGAGCTGCACAATATTGTAAAAAACTGAAACTGCAATATTTAGTTTTTCTGCAACTACCTATTTGTAATATGAAAATATACAGGAATTTTTACCGAATAGCTTAAATAGCTACATTTGGAAAGAATTAATCATTCTAGAACAAGTGGGATGATTTTTAGGATGAGTGCATCTGCATTTAAAAAAAAAAAAAAAGTAAAAACCTGACATATAACTTATGGCTCTGAGGAATTTTTAAGCTTGAATTGAAAAAAACTGGTTCGTACTTAGGTTTTCTTTTTATAAGAACTAACTAAAACCTTTTTCAGTAACCATAAAGTGAACAATGAGGTGTTTTTTTTTTTTTTTTTTTAATATGTTTTCACTTGAGTTTTAATAAAATCGATATTGCGATATGGCTCGGTGCAATTGTCAAATCATGCAGGCTGCAGGCATTTAAAAGCTCGGCATTTACACACATGTAGTTCATGAGGCGGTTTGTTTCTGTTGCACTTAAATCTGAAACTGGCAGCAAATATTTTTTGCTGGCAACCCGTCATTTGAAAAATAAAGAAATTAAGACGTAAATAGTAGTATTGTAGTTTTGTAGCAAAATAAGTTTTATTACTCAAATTATTTTACAGCAGAATAGTATTACAATATTTTTTTTGGTTTTTATTTTTGTATTTTATTTTTGTTTATGAAATACAATTGTAATACATTATCTTTATAGGTACAGTAGTCAACCTGAGTTCGAATCCCGTCTTGTGGTCCTTTGTCAATCCTGCTCTCCTCTCTCTCCACCCAATTCTTTCCTGTCAGCTCTATACTGTCCTGTCCGAATAAAGGCATAAAAATCCCATAAATAAACCTTTAAAATAAATAAATAAAATAGAGGTAGCGTAGACAATTTTGGAGAGGTTAGCAATAGCAAGGTAGCTTTGTCAGCATAAGATCCCACCCTCCCTGTAAATCACTCTCCAAAGCCACACCTCCTCCAAAACACATGACCGCGCAATTTGTAGACATTTTTAACGAGTCATTTGTGTAATTAAAGCGGTCATATGAAGTTGCTAAAAAGAACGTTATTTTGTGTATTTGGTGTAATGCAATGTGTTTATGTGGTTTAAGGTTAAAAAAACATTATTTTCCACATACTATACATTAATGTTGCTCCTCTATGCCCCGCCTTTCTGAAATGCACCGATTTTTACAAAGCTCATCGTTCTGAGAAGCGAGGCGTGCTCTGATTGGCCAGCTATCCAGTGCGTTGTGATTGGCCGAATACCTCAAGCGTGAGACGGAAATGTTACGCCCCTCACTGTGTTGTGATGCCGTGTCCCATCACGACGACACAAAAACAATAAAACCCATTACAAATGAAGCATTTGTTGCATCCAGTGGGGACATAATTACTGATTATAATGACTTATACTGTATTTTTACGTGTCGCGTTGCATCGCGCCGTGTAAACATTACCATGTCTGCATTTGTGTTCGGAGAAACAACAAGCGCTACTCTACACAGCTCAAAATCGCATTTGAATAGTCAGTGGCAAATTCTTTAAATATGAAAACATACTTACAGGCTGTGAGTCAGAAGCGCCAGACTGTCCTTGCAAAGTTGGAATTGCCCCACTTTATAGAAACAGTCTTTGTGCAAGCCAGTATCGTAGGCTACTCTTCCAGGTTCAGTAAATAGTCCTCCATTAAAATGGGATGCACACAGTCTAATATTTGGGTTGAACTGTTCTGGAACAGTGTTGTAAATACAACTTAACCACTGATTTCTAGTTGTGTCCTCTTTTGGAAGCCCAAAGTACTTTCGCTTACACAACGAAACACAGCGTCTCCAGGACATGGCGGCGGTGGCAGCAACAACACTACAGCGAGAATAAAAGTCCCGCTGCCTTTCTTTGCGTATACATTTGGGCGTGTTTTGCAAATCTCCCCACACCATGACGTAGACGTGGGGGCGTGTCTGATTGAGCCGTTTTAGAGGGGCGTGGTCGAGTCTTAACTTTTATAAAGACTATCTCTTTGGTTTTGAGACTTTAGTCTTTGCAACTTCAGGGATCTTATATATGCGCAAACAGTTTGTAACACTCCAAAGAGAAACCAAAACTTGAAATCGCATCATATGACTAGGGCTGGGCGATATATCACGTGATATTCATGCGCATCTGGTCAGTAAAGCCGGTTTCGTGATTAGCGCTAAATCTCCATCACCTGTTTTCAAATAGAGCGCCATTTAATACACAGAGCCTTAGTTCACTGACAAGCTACGCAATATCGTGTTCATTATCGAAGGTGATTCATCTGCGATAATGAACGTGATATTGTGTAGATTTAGCACTAATTGCGAAACCGGCTTTACTGACGAGATGCGCATGAATATCATGTTCGATATATCGCCCAGCCCTACATATGACCCCTTTAAAAGGATGAGAAGTAGTTAGTAGTCTCTTACTGGCCTCAATACACAAGCTCTCCATAAAACAAACAAAACAAGCCCTGCAAATTAATATTAAACAGCGTTATTTATCGGTATTTTTAACTGTATTTTATTGCATTTAATGTATTATACTTTCAATAAAACATTTGTAATGGGTTTTTAAAAGCTGTTTTATTCATGTTTTAGCCTGAGTTTTATGTTGCATTTACACACTTTTAACCAGCAGGCGTCACTAGTGTGTGTGGTAGTTCGAGTGCTTCGAAACAGTGAATCGGTTTGCGAAGCAATTGTTTCAATTGATTCGAAGCTTCGAAAAGTTGTCTCTCCCATCACTAGTGTGCCGCATGCATCAGACGTTCAGCCGACAGTCAGTGGGCGTGATGTCTGAGGCTGAGACTAGGATGTGAAGAGACTTTCAAACAGCAGAACAAAAAAATGTTTTTGAACCAAATCACCTACCCTACTTTTTTCATGAGAGAATTTCCTTTTTTTTTTTTCTTTTTTTTTTTTAAACCTTTGTGATCCAGGACCACAAAACGAGTCATAAGGGTCAATTTTTTGAAATTGAGATTAATACGTCATCTAAAAGCTGAATAAATAAGCTTTCCATTGATGTATGGTTTGTTAGGATTGGACAATATTTGGTTGAGATACAACTATTTGAAAATCTGGAATCTGAGGGTGCAAAACATCTAAATATTGAGAAAATCGCCTTTAAAGTTGTCCAAATGAAGTTCTTAGCAATGCATATTATTAATCAAAAATTAAGTTTTGAGATATTTACGGTAGGAAATTTACTAAATATCTTCATGGAATACGATCTTTACTTAATATCCCAATGATTTTTGGCATAAAAGAAAAATCGATAATTTTGACCCATACAATGTATTTTTGGCTATTGCTACAAATATTCCTGTGCTACTTATGACTGCTTTTGTGCTCCAGGGTCACATTTTTCTGTGCATCCTGATATTTGTGTAATTCCGTTTGTGCAGGAGGTGAAGGAACTGAACTTCCACCACTGGGCTCTGTTTGACGGTCACGGCGGTTCCGGAGCCGCGGTTTTCGCAGCCAAGTTCCTCCACCTCCATATCGAGGAGCAGCTGCAGGAGGTGCTGGAGATCCTGCAGAACCCGACCCTCCAGCCGCCCACCTGTCTGGGCGAGGAGAACCCCGTCCACCACCTCCACCCGTCCGCCGGATGCTCCCAGCGGGGCCTGTCCCGGGCGGCTTCGCTCAGAGGGGCCGCCGGGGCCCCGGGGTCCCCTAATACCATGGCCCCGCGGTTCTTCATGGAGAAGAAAATCAAACAAGAGAGTCTGGTGGTGGGAGCCATTGAGAACGCCTTCAAGGAGATGGTGAGTCTTTAGATCAGTTACTGTAGTAAACTCACGTGGCCACTAGATAGCAGGCGGAACTTATAAGAATGATGCATTATTGTAAATGACTGTGTTGATTTTAAATTTCAGCTTTGCATCAGAGTAATAAATTACATTATAAAATATAATCAAATAGAAAACACTTATTTTAAATTATAATAATACATCACAATTTTAAAGATTTTACTGTATTTTTAATCAAATAAATGCAGCCTTGGTGAGCATAAAAGAGTCTAGTGTACTTACAGATGCAAAGCAGCGATCCTATACAGGTATGTGTGTTTTTTACTTAAATGTTGATTGAATCCAGTCTCATGTGACCTTGATTGAGTTCTCTGTGTGTTTGTGTGATCTCAGGACGCTCATATCGCTCGAGAGAGGATGGTTTACTCTATTTCTGGAGGATGTACCGCTCTAGTGGTGGTGTATTTACTGGGAAAACTGTACGTGGCCAACGCTGGTGACAGCAGGTGAGAACAAATATTATTAAACCAAATCACCATTTCGTAAAGCGTATTTGATTTATTCTCATTTAAGAGAGCTTATGTCTAGATTAAAGAGGGTTTCTGCAGGTCTTAAAAAGTCTCAGTTGTTCAATTTCTCAGAAAACAAGACTTCATTTGTTCAATTTAAGGTTTGTATTTGTTAATATCTGTACTGGAAAACAAAACTACTAAGGAAGATTTTTTTTCTTTCTTTTTTTCCACAGTGTATGCAACATTTAATAGAATGACTATGAGTTTAAGATTTTCTGCTCTGATTTAAGACTTTTTTAAGCCGTAATTTGTGGAAGAACATCACTTTTTTGCATCAGAAGGAATTATTTCCATATTCTAGTGGTTTGGAGCAAAAGTATTCAAGCCTTATTTTTATTAATTTATTTTTAATAAAAACAGTTATGTTTTATGTTTTATTAAACAGTTATTTTAAATAACAATATTATTGTTTTTATGACAAATAAATGTAGCCTTGGTGAGGAAAAGAGACTTCTTTCAAAAACATTAAAAAATCTTACTGACACCAAACTTTTAAAAAGCAGTGTATGTTTAACTGTAATGTAATGGAAAATAAATGTGGCTCTTATTTAGCTTTGTTTTAGTATTATTGACATTGTCTGCTCTGTTTTCTGCATTCTTCTCTTGTAGATTCCACGTTTAATTTATTCTGCTCTGTTTTGTGCAAATGTATTCATTTTGTTATTCTATTTTACTTTCTGTTCAGTATTGCATTCTGTTCTGTTCTACTCTACTCTGTCCTGTCCAGTGTATTCTATTCTCTTCTGTTGAATTCTTGATGATTCTGTCAGCTCTTCTCCAGTGAGCGCTGTATGATGTGCGCTGTGTTGTGTGTTTGAGGGCTCTGATCATCCGTGGAGGAGAGATCCTTCCCATGTCCAGCTCCTTCACTCCTGAATCAGAGCGCCAGAGACTTCAGTTCCTGGTGAGAGAAATCTGGATTCACTTCTGCCATGTTCAGCTGCTGGCCTTGGGAAATGCTTTTGCCTCTCTTGGATGTTTGTTTGCATTCTTTAAAGGACAGAACCCCTGATTATGGAGCACGTTTTTTGGATTCACGCCGTGTTTCTCTCTCAGGCTCACCTGCAGCCGTCGCTGCTGGGAAACGAGTTCACACACTTGGAGTTTCCCAGAAGGGTCACAAAGAAAGAGGTCGGGAAGAGAATGCTGTACCGAGACTTTACCATGAACGGATGGTGAGTTCTGCATGCTGTTGTTGTACTGGATCTGATTAGCAGTCTCACGTTTGACTGTCATCAACAATTATTCTGCTCAAGAACCGTCCACTTAGGAAGAAAGCACCTGATTGACATGTAAAGTGACTGATCAGAGTTCATTTTGTTTTTATGTGCCTTTATCATGATATCACAATAATAGACCAGAAACCCAAGTAATTAAATAATTATTAATCAAATAAAATGGAACAATTAATATCTGTAATTACTGTATTAATATAATAATCATTATAATTATTATATTCATATATAATAATTATTGCTAAAAATAAAATCAAATAATATCTATAATTATTAGATTTTAATCTAGCAATTATTAATTGCATAAAATTGTACTTAATATTATTGATCTATAAAATATAAAATATTAATCAAATAAATACAAACTTATTAATAATTATTATAATAAACATATTAATATAATAATTATTGATACAATAAATGTAATAATCATTATAGATAATTATGTATTTTATTAAAATAACAATTATTGCTGAAAATAATAGTTCATAATATTATTAATTAATAAAATCAGATAACTATTGTGAAAAAGACACAAAAACAAAATGAATTCTGGTTGGTCACAAACAAATCATATTTGTTAATTATTACATAAATATAATAATTAGTCAAATAAATATTGTTAACTATTATTAATCAATAAAATCAAATAAATGTAATCTGTATATTTGTACAGAAAAGAACAATTTTATTGTGTTATTGTGAAAATGACACAAAAGCAAAATTAACTCTATTAACAATTATATTTATATATTAAAATAATAGTAATATTATCATTATTTTCATTTTCTTTATTTATTAAATAAAATTAAAAAAATACATCAATAAAATCTAATAATTATTGTTTGTATATTTTTAAAGATAACAATGAAAAAAAATTCTACATTTCACATTGTATGCAGGCTTAATCTGATTTTCTGTCCATCCAAGAGTATAAATTTGGTGTGTAATTTTTGTGTGTAATTTGCATCGATGTTCGTCAGAGTTCCACACTTGGATCTGATTGGTCTGTGAGACGGATCTAGTCTGAATCAAGTGTTTATAGCCGCTCCCTCAGGAGACATGATTGAACTTCCATTAGTGAGTGCATGTGTGTGATCCTGCTCAGAAGTGTGTGTGTGTGTGTGAGTCCTCAGGGATGTAATTGAGCTCACGACCTGCACTGTCAGACGGGGATGTTGAATCGTGTGGGAGTGCCGCTGCATCCAGGAATCATATACAGTATTTTATCATATAAGTTTAGTTGCTCGAATGTCTGAATCGATTAAAGGAATAGTTCACCTATAAATCATCTCAATGCCATTCCAAACTCAAATTACTCTGTATTTGCATGGAAAAAAGTATGAAGCACATATTCAAAGCATTCAGTCAATGGAGAGCCAATCTTTTAAGTTGGATGGATGCAAAAGCGTCTTAACAGTTATCCATATGATGCTTGCACTATATTTCAATCTTCTGTATCCGTACAATAGGATTGGGGTTGGTAAGATTTTAATGTTCTATTTTTAACACAGTCTCTTTGACTCAACAAGGCTGCATTTATTTGATCAAAAATAGAGTAAAATCAGAAAAAATTGTAGAATAATTTTAAAATTAAATATAACTGTTTTAATATATTAAAAAGTGTATTTTTTTTTCCTGCGATCAAAGCTGAATTTTCAGCATCATTACTCCAGTATTCAGTGTCAAAACATTCTGATTTGCTGCTCAAGAAACATGATTATTATTATTATCAATGTTGAAAACAGTTGTGCTGCTTCATATTTCTGTGGAAACCGGAATAAATTCGATTTTTCAGGATTCTTTGAAGAATAGAAAGTTCAAAAGAACAGCATTTATTTGAAATAGAATTTTTTGTAACATTATAACTGCCACTTTTGATCAATTTAATGCATCTTTGTTGAATAAAAATGTAAATGTTCTTACAAAAATCAACTTACTGACTCCAAGCTTTTGAACAGTAATGTACGTGACCGTTCAACACTGTCATTGATAATTTCGTAACTATTTTACATTTTCAAATCAATGTTCACTTTACTTTCTTTCTCTGTAAAGTCTCAGTGCTCTTCTTGCGTCTGAGCGTCTCTTTGTTTGTTGTGGTGTTTTGTGCAGGGCCTACAAAACAGTCCAGGAGGAAGATCTGAAGTTTCCACTCATATTCGGAGAGGGAAAAAAGGTAAGATTCACAGCCGACTGAAATCACAGCTCACTCGATCGTGACTGTCGACACGGTCACAGGAGGGTCATCTCAGTTAATTAGGTCTTTAAACAAGTTATGTGTCCTGTATCTCGTCTGGGTCAGCCTGTCTCTGTTTACCATATCAGTAAATGCTCTAAGACTTATTGTGCACAATTCATAACCGCTCTTTATGTAAAGAAAATAAACAGTTTTCACAATCTTCCATCAGAATGTAACAACTTGCTTTCTGGCTAATATTATCAAGGCCAGACGGCTGGAGAAGAATGTCAATTAGCTTATGTGCTTGAGAATCACATTTTGTAGAGCTTAGAGACTTTATTTTAGCTAGTAATACTTAGTGTTTGATTTATTGATTTATTTTGTAGTTCTGTCTCTTTTTAAGAAAGATTTAAAAGGTAAAAATTTTCTGGGTTCATCTTTGCCAAATTTGGAGAATGAACCATCATATCAGAGAACTTTAGAGAGAGAAGAACGTCAAGGCTAGGGGAAAAAAAAAATAAAAATTAAAACATCTTCAGCTTTTCAGAAGCAATTGCGCTGTGAGATTTCACATGTCAGTGATGTCAAGAGATTGCAGAAAGATGCATTATTTCTCACCGCGGAATTAACTAATTAATTAGTGGTGTTTGCTACAGTAAGTCATCATTTAGTACTATAGTATTTAAAGGTGTAGTTCACCCAAAAATGACATTTTCTGAAATGTGCTGAAAATGAAAATGTCCTCACCCTCAGGTCATTGAAGATACAGAAGAGTTTTTTTTCTTCATCAGAACAGATTTGGAGAAATGTAGCATTCTGTAGCTCACTCAGCAATGGATGCTCTGCAGTGAATGGGTGCCGTCAGAATGAGAGTCCAAACAGCTGATAAAAACATCACAATAATCCACACCACTGCAAGCCAACAATTAATGTAAGAAGTGAAAAGCTGTGTGTTTGTAAGAAACAAATCCATCATTAAAATGTTTTTAACTTCAAACCATTGCTTCTGGCCAAAATACGAGTCCATAATCCATAACAACACTTCATCCAGTGAAAAAGTGGTCTGGTCTGAATCAAGAGAGAAATCTGCACAGATCAAGTACCGTTTACAAGCCAAAACAGTTCTAAACAAATATATGGGTGGATTTTAGTGTGAGAGACAACAGGATATGGACTTTTTCACTGGAGCAAGTGTTATTATGGATTATGGACTCATATTTTGGCCAGAAGCAATGGTTTGAAGTTTTAAACGTTAAAATTTAAAACGTTTTAATGATGGATTTTGGACTGGAGTGGTGTGGATTACTTGTGGATTATTGTGATGTTTTTATCAGCTGTTTGGACTCTCATTCTGACGGCACCCATTCACATCCATTGGTGAGCAAGTGATGCAATGACACATTTCTCCAAATCTGATGAAGAATCAAACTCATCTACATCTTTGATTCCCTGAGGGTGAGGACTTTATTTTTATTTAATTTTTTTTATTATAATTGGGTGAACTATTCCTTTCAGCCTCTAGCACTAGTATTAAATTTGAGTGTGTGTTCCATCCTGCTGCGTTTGTGCTCCAGTCGGGGTGTTAATGTGTTCAGTCTGTGGTGCTGAGCTGAGATCAGTCTGTTGTGACGGGTGAAACCAGGAGGAGATCGGCCTCTAGTCGTCTACAAGGAGGTCTCAGCTTCACAAGGCATCTGTTCTGAATCCCTCCTCATCTCTGGCTCGATAACGTTCAGTTCTCTCCGCCGTCTGTCGGAGGCTGGAGGCTTCGGCGGGAGCAGATATCAAAAACGACTCGGCGGCGGCACGAGGGAGTCTGAGAAAGCAGTTGGTTGAGGGCATGTGTATTATTAACCAGCAGGGGCCGTTTTCAACCAAAGCCAGTGGCATTCTGGGAAAACAACTTCTCGCTGAATTCCTTCTGTACTAGAGGAAATTTGTTGGGAGGTTTGTTTTACATGTCTGCAAGGACTTTTAGTCTAAATAAATGTCATCAGTCCCTCTTATTTATGAACCGTCTTCAAGTACACTCTTAAAAATAAAGGTTCTTTATTGGCATCTCTGGTTCCATGAAGAATCTTTAACATCTACGGAACCTTACAAGGTTCTTTACAGTGGAAAAAGCTTCTTTAGATTTTTAAAATGTTCTTCACACTGAAAGGTTTTTTGCGGAGCCAAAAATGGTGGAATCAATGAGAAAACCCCCTTTTGGAACCAATTCACCATTCGCCGGGTGTTTGATTGACAGGCGATCTGACCAATCATAATCCAGAATCTGCCATTTTGTGTGATAAACAAACCAGACAGGAGAGTAGACTAACGTAAGTGGACTTGAACTTGAAAAACAGTGTATTAACATCTTTCTGCGGTTGAAACAAGATACCTTCTGATGTTCATTCATGTTTATTTCATGCTTTAACTAGTAAAGAGGAAGAGACGATCGGTTCACAGGTGCTACAGCGATCCATTAAAGAGCCACAAAATATTATTTATTGTTTTTATTTCTTACAAAATGACTAAATTTGAAAGCTGAGACTTTGTTTCATACCTAAAGTAATCTGCTCTGTCCTTGGCTTGTCGGATGTAGCAACAGTAACTAAAGGGGCAGGTCTTTGCGGGGGGTCAATTGAATATTTAGTTTTACTAGACAACACATCACATTACAGAAGTAAAATGTGCTGGAAAGCTGTCTCATGTTGTTGTGTTTTGTGGCTCAGGCTCGTGTTTTGGCCACCATCGGCATCACTCGTGGACTCGGCGATCACGACCTGAAGGTTCACGACTCAGACATCGCTATCAAGCCGTTCCTCTCCTGTTCTCCAGAGGTTTGTAATTCATTAACACACACATAATCAGATGACTGCATTATTCATTATTTCGCTAACTAAAAAGTACCATGATATTACCATGTTATTTGGTCACTGATCATGGTTTTACCATGCTTTTAGGACATGGCACCATGGTATTACCATGGTTTTTAGAACATTCACATGCAGGAAATGTCATGTTTGTCATGAGATGTCATGTTTTTTTTTTACCATGGTATAGCTCTATCTATCTATCTATATATATATATATATATATATATATATATATATATATATATATATATATATATATATATATATATATATATAAATATAACACCATGGTGTGTGTGGTAGGGTTCATATTGTTAACTAAAACAATAAAAAACATTTTCATTACTTGAAATAAAAAACTGAACTTTTCATTTAGTATAAGCTGAAGTATTACAATAACCAAATTAAAACTAAAACCTACTACCAAAACATAAAAACTAATAAAAATGACAAAAACACAAAATTATTAAAACTTTAACTAAAATGAAATTGAAAGTAAAATATACAATAAAATCTAATTAAAATATTAACAAATATATCAATGATAATAAAATAAAACCTTGTGTGTGGACATTTACCATGGCATTGGTGTGTGGTTTGAAAAAAGTACCATGGTATTACAGTGTTTTTTTTAATAAAACAAACATGGTAATATGTTTGTTGAACTTGTACTATAGTAATACCATCATTTTGTTAATATCATGTGTTTTAAACAAGGAAACAAGGTATTACTGCTATTATTTTTGATATGGTACCATGGTATTACCATGGTGTGGTACTATATTTTTTGGAGAAAAATACTATTGTATTGAACTGTTTTTTTTTTTTTTTTAAGTAGTATCATAGTATTACCATGTTGTTTGTATATTTACCGTGGTATTATTATGATTTTGGAAATGGTACGATGGTAATATCATGTTTTGTTCATGTACCATAGTAATACCATGTTTTTTGTGAATGTAATGTTTTTTTTTTTTTGTTTTTTTTTAAACACAATACCACTGTATTATTGTGTTTTCTGGATATGATACCATGGTATTACCATATTGTGTGGACATTTACTGGCATTACTATATATTTGGACAAATTACCATACTATTGTTCATGGTATCATCATGTTTTTTTTGTTTTTTTTGACATATACTATAGTATTACTATGTTTGTTTGGAAAAGGTGTGGTTATACCTCTTTTTCAGATGTTGAAGTACATTGAAAATACCATGGTAAATAAATTTGGTATCATTCTACTGTATAATAAATTACTACGTTATTCCCATCTGATGCCATTACTGAAGCATGGTACCACTGCAGTACTTTTGAAAGGGTTTCTGGGTCAGAAATCAGGTCTGTTCTGCTTATTAAAGTAACCATATATGTTATATAATCGCAGATATATTTATATAATGTCTTGCATATCAGCACAACAGCGTTAAATCGAATAGAATCAAGTCTAAAAGCCCAGTGCTTGCTCCAGTGCTTGTTTACCGTGATTTTTACCGTCTCTCTGCCTCTAAGACAGATTGATCCCGTCAGAATAAAGTTGTGGTCTTAAAGCAGCTCAGATCCTCCAGTGACACGAGTCTCTCCCCTCTGCAATCTTCAGAAGCTCTCTTGATCTTTAATTCACACGCAGTGTAAAGTTGATCCGCGGTTCATCCCGCCGTCTGCACCTCAGCTGAGTTTTTTTTCTCTGTCTGCTTCTTTGATCTGTTTTTCTTATTCGTCCTCCTCCTCCTCCATGCACTTTTCCCCCGTTATGTGCTTGAGCAACGAGTAGAAGTATGTCAGATATGCATGCGGCTTGGACTCTGGCTCCTCATTTCCTCTCTGTTCCACAAATACTGGGTCAAAGGTCGAGGATGGGTCACCGAGGACAACCAGACACTTGCGTCAGATATTTCTATCTTTCTATCGAATACTGTGAGTGTTACATGTGTGGTATATCTTTTACTGAAAAATATAGATAATTAAATAAAAAAATTAAATATGGAATAAAATGTATTAATTTATAAACGATTTGAAATGTTATTTGAAATATTATTTTTTGTATTTTTATTATTATTATTATTATTATTATGTATGTATGTATGTATCTTTATAATATATAATTATTCTAAAATAAATATACCCTAGATATGTAATTGTAAAATTGTAAAAAAAAAAAAAACTAATATAGACAATAAAATATGTATTTAAATATTTAATAAATTTATTAAAAAAAATTAACATTTTATATAATTATTGTACATTATTATCAATGTATTTGTTTATTTTACTATTGAGTAGTAATTATTCAAATGTATATAATATAAATATTTTATATAATTATACTATTAATTTATTGTATATAGAGCTGGGTCGATTACTTACAAATTGTAATCCGTTAGTGATTCCAAATTACATGACACAAATTGAAGTTAGTAACATAATCCATTACATTACGTATTTTAGGTAATATAATCAGACTACTTTTAGATTACTTTTGATCTATCTCATTTTTCACATTGATTTAAATAGGATAATCTTGTACTATATTGATATAAAAATACAAAGAGTAAGAAAAGATTTCATTTATCAACAACATGAAGTGCATTAAACATATTACATCAAGGTTTCCCAAACTGGGGTTCGTAAAGGAACTGCAGGGGGTTTATGAGTTTATTGAAAGCTAATAATTAATTAAATCATAAAAATGTTAAATTAAAACACATATTTTTAAAATGAATCACAATAAAACACGTCATGTGACCATAACCAATGTCAGAGAGCCATGAACATGCAAATGTGATACTTCAGTATTAAAATATTTAATTTTTGGAATCTGATTATGTAATCCA
This sequence comes from Spinibarbus caldwelli, assembly GCA_039654775.1. Taxonomy (NCBI): domain Eukaryota; kingdom Metazoa; phylum Chordata; class Actinopteri; order Cypriniformes; family Cyprinidae; genus Spinibarbus; species Spinibarbus caldwelli. The sequence goes on from CM077264.1 coordinate 3,333,415, forward strand.
GATTACATGTAATCAGTTATTACCCAGCTATCTATATATATATATATATATATTTAGGCATAATGAAAAAATATATTGGATACATTGATTAATATTGTAATTTAAATGATTATTTAAATTAAAAAAATTATATATAATAAAAATTATTATTATTATTATTGCAAAATAAAATCATTATAGGTTGTATGAGTAATATTATAAATAATTATTTAAATTAATATTTTAAATAATTGTTTAAATTAATGTAAATTTTGAATAAGTACTAAATTACAAAAAATATTTTTTAATTATTATTATTTTATCTATGTATTATCTAATTATTATAATACATATAAATATGTACTTAAATATGTATTATAATTAAACAGAAATTCTTATGATTTAAATGTTGAATAAATTTATTCATTAGTAAATTATATATATGGAAACACTTATGTAGGATACATTGAGTTATATTATAATTTATATAATTTAAAAAAAATCCATTCTCATGTTAGTACAGAATTGTTTGGGAAAATATCTGTGAATATTTTCTTTTTTCACAGATATGCCTCGCATGGCTTTATTTACTGCTTATTTCCGCTTTAAACATCAAAACTATTCATGTGGTGAAGTTGCTGGACGGGTGTTGCTCCACGTGGATCCAGTGAGAGCGCGACTCTGATGAAATCGGCCCGCGTTCTTTCCGCTGTCATGCTCGCTAAGACACGATGTGTGAGCAAGACTCTCTCTGCCCGAGATAATGTACTGCAGACAAGAACTAACAGGCTTATGGGATTGTGAGCATGTTTGCCCGGTCTGTTTTAAGGGTGAAATTTAGCTTTAAAGAAAAGCACCCACTATAAACACTGAAGGTTTGAGTCTGTCAAGACAGATGAATGTATTACTAAAGCAATAATCAATAAGAGGCCATGCATTACAGTGATTTTAGGCATAACAGCGGCAGCAGAAGCAATACAATAAGACATAAATATTTAATAAATAATTTAAGGACAATATATATAGTACCGTATTCATTATCACCCAATATTATGCATTGTTTTTAACTGAATCGGCATTGATTTATATTGAAAATATAATTGTGCATAGGTTTTTTTTTTTTAACTCTATTTTTACATTTAGATTACCTGTGCCGTCATTTAATGCTACCTAATAAATCTTTTAAATATGTTTAATAATTTGTTTTTTAAATAATTTTGTTTAATTTATTTGTTTGATTACAGTTTTTTTTTTTTTTTTTTTTTTTTTTTTTTTTTACCTTGTTCTTGCAATGAAAATAATGACATGGAATGAATGAATGGATGAATGGATGAATGTAATTATATATATATATATATATATTATTTTTTTTTTTTTTTTTTTTTTTTTTTAAATGTATATTGAATGAATGAATATGGATATGAATATCCATTTTTCTGACATTTTTTTTCATAATATTGAGATTAATGTTTCTTAATTTATTATATATTTTTAACAAATAGAAGAAAAGTTAATTTCTTTCATGAATAAAAATGTCCATTAATCACTTAGTTTTACAGAATTTTAATATCAGTGCATCCCTAAAATAATTAAATTAATGATACTAATCACACTAAACAATTTATCCATCGATGTATAAAATTTGTGGGGTGTTTACAGCTGACAAACTACACAACAATTCAGAATTATTTGATGTAATTATTAGTGCATCAAAAGCAGTGTTGGGAAGGTTACTTTGGAAATGTAGCAGGTTACAGATTACAAGTTACCCTATTTAAAATGTAATAGTAGTGTAACCATTTCAATTACTTTATTAAAGCAATGTAACAGGTTACATATGATTACTTTTCTACATTTTTAACAAATGGTAAGGGGCGTAACATTTCCGTCACACACTTGAGGTATTCGGGCCAATCACAGTGCAATGGATATCTGGCCAATCAGAGCACACCTCGCTTCTCAGAGCGATGAGCTTTTTAAAAATCGGCACGTTTCAGAAAGGCGGAGCATAGAGGAGCAACAATAATGTACAGTATGTGGAAAATGTGTTTTTTGAACCTCGAACCGCGTAAACACTTTGCATTACACCAAATACACAAAATAATGTCTTTTTAGCAACATCTTATGTCCCCTTTAATTTCACTTTTTTTTTCTCAGTAACTGTAACAGATTACAGTTACATTTATTTTTCAATTAAATAAACGCAATTCCGTTACATGTAACTAGTAACTCCCCAACACTGGTCAAAACTGAATTCTTTGAATGTGCACATCCATGTTTGTGTAATATAACATGACTGAAGTATGTTGTCATTTCTACAGGTGAAGGTCTATAACCTCTCTCAGTATGAGCACGGGGCCGATGACGTCATGATCCTGGCTACAGATGGACTCTGGGATGTGCTGTCCAATCAGGAAGTGGCAGAGGCGGTATCTGGTTTCCTTGGAAACTGTGACCCTGATGACCAACACAGGCAGGTTCCTCAGTGTTGATTGAGCATTAACCATCTACTCATGCAGCCTTGAAGACAACACAGTACACCATGATGAGTTATTTTGAGCAATGTAAAAGAAAATGTGATTTTAATTTTAATATGAGATGAAGTTGAAATCTATGAATCACAAATGATCTTGAACTTGCGTGCAAATGAATGGTTTCAGCTCTCTGCTTGTAAACGACTCCTAATTAATGCCATTAACATGTAAAAGAACAGCTTACATTTCCAAAAAACCTGAAGTACTCTGACAAGAAAAAGTGCGTACGTCTGCTCAGACCCTGACGTGACGCTAAGCACTTTTCCACGTCAAAGACCGTTTTTACAAATATGAGCGTTGGCGTGGATTTAAGCGTACGCACACTCTACGATCAAATCTGAGCGTACGCACACTTTATAAATGAGGCCCCAGGTTCAGAAAGTAAAAGTCCTCCTCAGTATTTTGTTCCAATCATCTGGATTTGCTAATTAGCACAGTTTTTCAGCCAGGAGGTAGAACTAATTAGTGAAATCAGCTGGCTGAGTTCATGAGTGGAATAAATATATGGCAAGACTTTTACTTTCTGACCCCTGGACTTTACACCTCTGCTTCTGACATTTTGCAAAACAGAAAGACGTGTGTTTGGAATGACCTGAAGCTGAGTAAATTAGATCAAGTTTGGGTGAGATGTTCCTTTAACCTCAGGTTTCTCTTGGAGGGATGAACCTGTTATTAGTAAACTTTGAACGGTAAAATTAACCACTCAATAGCATCTCCGTTGTTTTTCAGGTACACAATGGCAGCTCAAGACCTGGTGATGAAGGCCCGAGGTGTCCTGAGGGACCGAGGCTGGAGAATCGCCGGAGACCGACTCGGCTCTGGAGACGACATTTCAGTCTTTATAATTCCTCTAATGCAGGGCAATAGCCAACAGTCTCAGCCTAGCTGACCAATCAGAAGGCAGGGCGCCAACCGAATCGGACCGAATCCGTCTCTAACCCAACATTCAGATTCTCAGACCGCGTCCTGCTGGAGTTTAAGGAACCAGTTGTGCGTTTGAACTCATTTACAATATGAACACTTGCTTTTAAGACATAAAAGTCGACAACTGCTGACTTTGAAGACCCACGTCAACGTTCCCTACCTCCGCGTGGGTTGGTGGGATCAGTATATAAGTTATAACTTTGCACAATGACTAAAGGAGGGTCCGGTTCTTTGAAGTTCTCCGTGGACAGATGCGCACCCTCCGCAGTTTGTTTATCCGCACTCATCTGGCAGCTAGGCGGAACCAACCGTGTTTTGTTTTTCCTTTCAGGATATTAATTCATCCTCTGAATGTTTAGTTTGCGGATTTGTTTTTTGCGTTCCTTGAAAAAATCAAAGCAATTCTGGCTGTTATTTGTACATCCTGTTTTCAGTGACTCCAAGTTACTGTAAATGAAAAAAATGAGTATTGTTTTTGTTGCTCTGTAAATTTGCAATAGGTACTAAGCTAAATAATGCCGATCTGATCTTCCATTCATCATGGTAAGATTTTTAGGATGATACATTAAGGAACAATAAATTATGTGTCCGACAAAGAAGTCTGATGTACAGCGACCGTTCCCTTTGATTTCTATGCGCACCATCGTGAATTAACACCTACCTGCAATCTGTTCTCCAGGGCTCTTGTGTGGAGGTTTGGTGAGGTCTGATTTACGATACATCATGTTCACAGTGGCACCTTCCTCTTCTACAGCACAAACCCGCTGTGAGCATTTTGGAAAGGCTTTCGTACACACACACACACACAATGAATGTGCAAACACTCACATACACACTCCCCAAGAGAGTGGCCATCTGGTCAGTACAATCTGAGTGTGACCAAAACAAGACTAATTTGGCCAGAGATTCAGCTGTGTGTGTGTATGTGGACTGCTCTCTAACACACTTTAGCGCAGTCGTTTGTGTGGGTGGACGGGGCTGCAACGGCATCACATGCTTACTAGAGGAGCTTTCTGGGAAGTGCACACACATCCACTGCAAAAAATGATTCATAAACTGCTTACGTGGCTCCATTAATGCTGGCCTACAGATTTTAATAAAAACTCATTGAAGATATTTCACTAGAATCTTTCTAAAGTAACAGGAATAATTTAATGTTTTCCCAATTAATGTACCCTCTATGTAAAAACAAAAATTCCAGACGGTTGTTAAAGAATAAAGACTTAGTTCACACCAAATTGAACGTTTTGTCATTATTTATTTGACTTCAATAAGTAATTCATTGAAAATATTCTCGCCACACACTTCAAATCTCATTCGCGCTTCTAAAAATTCAAATCAGTTTTGGCGCGAATGGAAAAAAAAACTGCTGTTAAAGATAGACGCATTTATGTTGATTGTTGAATCATAAAACACTGAAACTGCTTACATTTTTTTAAGCTTTATTTGTAGCAAAAATTAAGACTAAGACAACAACAGAACTAGAATCAGTTTCATTCACATCAAATACATGGCGTCCATCTTCTGTCCTATTTTGTCTTTTATTTTATTTTTTTGGAACAGAGAATCTTGTTGAAGAAAAAAAAATATAGCGGTTTGGAACAACATTAGGTAAGTTAATTTTTGGATTGATTTTACGCTTTAAGATTCCATCCAAGAAAGTACAACACAATCTGTGGCCATTTAAATCATAAAAAAGTCCTGGGAGCAGCAGTAATTGTACAGTCTTTAGTTTCATGATCTTGGAGTGAGTAGAAGTTCAAATATTTGACAAATGAATGGATTAACCACCACGACCAGCAAACAGCTGTTATAATATTCCCATTAGAGACCACAGAGTTTGATAGACCCTGTAACGATTGAATCGTATGCAGTTGATTTGAACCCTACTGGGTTCATCCATAAAACACACGAGATTCTGAACATCATTGGGCCCTTATGTGGGTTTTTGATGGGCTGTCACTTGGGCCCTGCATGGGCAACCCAAATGGGACCCATACAATTTTGTCCATTGGCTCCACTTGGGCCCCGTGTGTTAGCCCATAGGGGCACATGATGGGTCCATAGTGGGCTCTTGGTGGGGCCCATGTAGATTTTCATTATATGGGCCAACATGGGTCCCAAATGGGTTCTAATAATTGGGGCCAAGGTGGGCCACATACAGAACCCTTATAGGGCCCAAATGGGTGACCACACTGAACCCACAAATGGCCCATATATGGGGTTTTTGTGGGACCACAGTGGGTCGAAACTGGGCCCCATTTATAGTTCTTTGGGGGGGGGGGGGACCTGACCTGACCTGACCTGTTGATTTTATGTTGTGCTCAATACATTTTAAATTACATGATAAAATATTTCAACTGTGAAGAAAATGACTTCAACTCAATCTCTAAATCAATTTTTATTTATTTTTTTTTTTTTGGGGTAAAATAAAATATAAAACAAAACTAGATAAAAATACTTGAATAGATCCGGATAAAATTATATTCCTAGGCCTGTGCAGACTCCTCAGCTTCATACCTAAAAACAGTAAAGAAAAAAAAAACAGAGAAAAGGCATTTATTTTAAAATACTACTAAACATTTATAAGAGCATTAAAAGGCATGCATGGTTATAATTAAGCAGTGCCAGTACTTTTCCCTAAGTGACAGAACTGTCACTTAAAGAGATAGTTATTCCTAAAGGTAATATGAACAAGTTAAAGGTGACACTATTCAGTTAAGAAATAAAATTATGTGCTAGGAGCTATTTTTGTTGTAAAATAGCCTACATGATAATGCAACACAGTTTGATTTCAAAAGAGTGTATAACCGTAAAATGTTTGTCAAATTAAAAGTAACTTACTGGCAACAATTATCCGGTAGTTGCTGTATTTCATACCACTGTAAAATTGCTGTAAAACTAAGTACAGTAGTTTTAAGCACACTATAAAATGAAGTAGAGTTATACTGTTATTTTATTTTTTATTTTGTTATATATTCAATAACACAAGTTATTGCTTCACACCAACAGCTTTATTCATGATTAATCTTTTATATTTCATAGCTGAATTAGAAATTAATACTTTAATTTAGCAAGGATGCTTTAAATTGATCAAAAGTGATGATTAAGACATTTATAATGTTACAAAGGATTTCTATTTCCGATAAATGCTGTTCTTGAACTTTTTATTCATCAAAGAAACCTGAACAAAAACTATACTCTGCTGTTTTCAACAATAATAATAATAATAATAATAAATGTTTTTTGAGCAGCAAATCAGCATATTAGAATGATTTCTGAAGGATCATGTGACACTGAAGACTGGAGTAATGATGCTGAAAATTCAGCTTTGATTACAGAAATAAATTACATTTTAACATATATTCAAATAGAAAGCAGTTATTTTAAATAGTAAAAAAAAAAAAAAAAAAAAATCACTATATTACTGCTTTTGCTGTATTTTGGATCAAATAAATGCAGGCTTGGTGAGAAGATGATTCTTTAAAACCGATGTTCTTACAGACATTTATTAACTCAAAGGTAATTATACATTGTAAATAGCATTGGTATAAAACAAATGATGCGACTGCAAGTGTTTTAAAGTTCACCTAACATTTAAAGTATTCGTAGGGCTTTTCGTCTTCACGAGTCCCGCCGGCGGTCTGCAGGAGGAAAACACTAATTAGCACAGCTTTACTGGGAAAGTGAGCAAGTTACATTAAAATAATACATACAAGACAATGAAGAAAAGTGTATACATGAATTTTAACGTATACCAACCCATTTAACACACTCTTAGGACTTTCTCCTTCACAACCAGCCAGCCGCATCGCGTTGAAATAAATATCCAATAGGTTGTTTGCACATGACGTCATTGCTGTGGCGCGAAATGCAGCTGGAGGGCAGGAAGAGATTTTTCTCCATAGGAATCAGTAGCAGAAACTCAAGATGCCTATGTTTTGCGTTGTTTATGAATGCTCAAATCGGTCAAACCGAGAAAACACAAGGAGTTTTTATCATGTACGAAAATGTGTTGTTCATAAGGGAAGAAAAGTCAAGAAATTGACTGAAAAACGTAGGAAAAACTGGCTTGTGAACCTGAGTCTGCGGTCGGGAGGAGCCGAGTCAGATAATACTCGTGTGTGCAAATGGTTAAGATATAGGCTAATAATAATATATTAAGATATTAATACAGATATAAATAGATAATCCAGGTCTGCCACCTCTCAAGCATTCAGGGTGAGACAGTCCGAATTCACTCAACGCTAAACGCCACACTTAGACACGATGTAAATATTATTTGCAGTTCAGAAAGCTTCATTGATTATAACAGAACATTGTGAGATTGCAATAAATTGAAGTGAATGACATCTTTTTAATGATTATGTAGAAGCGCTATTTGCTCGCTTTCTAGGCTGAATAAAAGTTTTGCTTTATGTGCTGCTAACAGGACCCACGAACACAAACCCTGTATACAGCAAAGTGTCAGGAGTCACAGAAAAAAGAGAAGGGATGAGATAGAGGAATACTGTACTGTACTGGTTTAGGTGCTATAACAAGAGAAAGTAAACAGAAAAACACAACATGTTACGTGATCCTTGTTATAAAGACGAGCGATTTTTTTAACTAAATTGAAATACTTGCATGCCACTGAGGCAGTGGATATAGACTAAGCAACTTACCCTGATTGCAAACAAGCTATTTCTAAAGTGAATCCCGCCTAGAAAATGAGCAAATAGCTCGTCCATGTAACGTTAATCACTAAAAAGCTGTCACTCACTTCAATTTATCGAAATCTCACGGTTCCTTTATAATCAGTGAAGCTCTCTGAACTTCAAATAATATCTTATTTACATCGTGTCTACGTGTGGCGTTTAGCATTGAGTGAATTCGGACTGTGTCACCTTGTATCTATTTATATATGTCTTTATATCTTATCTTAACCATTTGCACACACGAGTATTATCTGACTCAGCTCCTCTCGACCGCAGACGCAGGTTTACAAGCCACTTTTTCCTGTTTTTCAGTCAATTTCTTGATTTTTCCTCCCGTATGAACAACACATTTTCGCTCATGATAAGAACTCCTTGTGTTTTCTCGGTTTGACCGATTTGAGCATTCATAAATAATGCAAAACATATGCATCTTGAGTTTCTGCTACTGATTCCTGTGGAGAAAAATCACTTCCTGCCCTCCAGCTGCATTTCGCGCGTCATCAGAATCACGTGATTGCACACAACCTATTAGATAAAAGCAGCAATAACTCGGCTAATATAAAATCAAATATAAATCTTACCTTGATAGATTAGGCCTAGAGTTTATCCATTGACACGCAGGTGCCCGTGTTTAAGTGGTGAGTGGCAAACCGTATATTTTTTATTTTTATTTTTGAAATGAGAAGGCGGGAAGACGCGCGCCAATCTTCGCATGATGCAATGACTCCATAACACAAGTGATTTTAGATTATAAGAAAAAAACCCTTTTGAGTAGGCCTACTTTTTTTTTGGAGATGCTTATAAATAAATAAAATTAAATTATTCCTGAAGCATGTTCTGTGAATAGCCTGAAATAACGCCGGGCGATAAACGATATCATATTGAAATTATGATAAAAAAAAAAAATTAATAATGATGATAAGCTTTGGACATTTTTTACTCTATATGAATTAATCTAACCTCCTATCACACAACAGAAATAAATGTTAGAGCAGCCAGTCGCATGTGCATGTTCTGTGTGTCTCAGTGTGAACGCGTGGAGTGAAACACAAACTTTCAGCATCTGTGTCTCAATATATGAGGACATGAACACATGCACTTCATCTCCAGAGCTGCTATGAGAGTCACTGCACCAGCTTTATGCAGTTTCATTTGAGAAAAATTACCGTCAAATACACGCTGAAACTAAAACCAAAACTAAAAGACCTTCACAACAAACCGCCAAAATAAAAGCCCGGTTTAACTTTTGTATATATTATATATTTGACTTTTGTAATATATTTTGACCGAATATATTACTACTGTATACTAAAATGCAAGTCTCATAGTAATAATAATAATATTAATAATATAATTTTATGGAATATCATACAATCAAGTTGTTTTTTATTAATAATTTATACAGTTCTGTTGTGCAGTATCTTATCTGATAAAATGAAAATGCATTTTTTTTTTTTTTGTACTGAATCATAAAACAAAGAATCCATAAAAAATCAACTGGAAAACACAGAATTTAGGGAAAAATAAAATGTATTTATTGGGGCCCTAAATTAAAAGGTGGGTCCTCTGTGGAATTTGTGAACAAAGCTGTTTACCTTCAGTCTCAAGGTCTAACAAACATTTGGAAAGCATTTCCTTCCCCATTAATGGTACATGAATATCATGATAAATATCAACATTGTATAATATTGAAAAAAAAAAAAAGCCTATTTTTATAAATATTTCTGGAATATTTTCATGGATTGACAAAAACATTGAAAATACTTGTGAGAAAACATTAATGTCAAGTATGTATGCATGTATGTATGTATGTGACAATGATAAATAAAATAAAGAAATATATATATATATATATATATATATATATATATATATATATATATATATGTATGTTTGTTTGTTTACAAACAAGTAGCCCTTAAGACTATTTTATCCCTTCAGGGAGCCCTCACTCACAAAAAGGTTGGTGACCTCTGTAGCCTATATACAGTACATAATGATATAATCCTTTAAAAACACATGAAATACTTAAAATTGAATTCGATTGTTAGGGTAATGTAGTTACCCATAATTGCATAAAAAAATAAATCAACTGCAAAAAACAAAATTTTTGTAACTATAAATATAGCCTAATATAGCCCAAATGTGGCCCATATGGGACCCACAAATAAACAATAATGGGCAACCAAATTGGGGCCCACATTCAGCCCATCAAAGTGCCCACTCTGAGCCCATGCTCGGTTGACGCCCATATAGCCCAGATAAATCCCATGTGGGGCCCACATGGACATGTTAGCTGGGGTGACGGCTTTTCATCTCTGGGTCATGAACCTGGTTAGAAGAGAAATACTGAACGATTCTCAGTCACGTGAAAGGCTTCCAGTCTACATACTGCATTCACTGCATGAATGGCGTCAGCACATTATCTGAACTAATCATGCGCTTCCGCTATAAAATCCAGTTAACTGTGACCACCTACAACATATACACCAGATCAAGAGTCAGATAGAGTTATAACAAATTGCACAGTATGCAGTTAACAGAAATAAGCTGTTGAGTAAATACACAGACATCCAGATCGGTCTGTTTATTTCTTTATTAATATTATTTTATAACCTCTCTGCTATTCACACGTTAAGATGCTGGTACCATCCCTTCTGGGATGAACTGGAATGTAAGGATTCAGATTAAGAGAATACATGTTCAATACACCCACATATACTCATATTTCTAAGTTATAGACAGCCTGGTTTGATGGAGGTCTTGGGGGTTAAATGAGGTTAAACCCTTTTATGACATCAGAACACGTCATTCCACATCCCACATGTACATTAACTCCACCTTTTCTACAACAGTTAGATGTAATCATTAACTTAAGTACATAAAATATGAATTTTACCCACGCACGTGCTCCAGTTGAGTCCAAACCAGCCCAGGTAACGTCGTTTCTTACCACGTGACGTCACGATCGATGACTCTACCGTAGTGGGCAGAAAAAGCCACGTCACAGCTCTCTTCATAGCAACAGTAGAGTATGACCTACATGTATTAGCCATCCCAAGGGCAAAATCAAGCATCTATTAAAATTAATAACCCTACCCGTCGTGTTCCCGCGGGTAATATCTGCCTTTCTGCTGTGCTCCACAAAAAAAAACAGCACTTTACTGAAAGAAAAAAAAAAAAAAATCTGGTGCATATGGCCAATCCCCATGAATTTACAATTCAGTGTTCGTTATAGTGGCAAAAAGAAACATAGGATTAAAACACGATTAATAAAAGCAAAAATTAGACGCTTTGCATAGCAACGTGTTTAATAATATACAATTTTATTGAATTTAAATTAGACTGAGCACACATTTACACAGCTCTACAACTCTCAGAACAATTTTAACATGTAACGTTACAACTGTAACAATATCACACATAAATATCACATAAAACATCACATTTCCCCAGAAGATTTGGATTCCAGCTCGGGAAGAGAGGAACCAGCACTGGCAAGGGAGTAGCTTGCGCAGTCATCTCCATAACGGGCAATGTCACATCCCAACCAACAGCACAAACTACTACCTCAGCCAGTGCACGGATAAACCGAGCTCGGATCTCAAAAACGCAGCGAATTCGCTTCCGTGAAAAAAGAATTCCAAGAATTCGCGCTGAAGGTTCCAGAGCGCGCGAAGAGTCCGAGATGAATGGTCGTAGTACTCGTGAGCGGGCTACACTCCCTTCTGCTGCTCCGCTATTGGCTGGGAGCGCAGCCAATGGGGTTTCAGAGGGACACCGCCCACGACACGCACACCCCCAAATTAGACCACGCCTCCTGCGGTCTTTAGCCAATGGCGCTGAATTGTGTTCACACGAGACTTTGAGCTGGTGATTTTGAATGAGTTGATTTTGAGTTACACCAGTGTTGCCAAGTCCGCGGTTTTCCCGCGAAATTGAGATACTTTAACACCGTTGCCAGAATCATAATGAGCTTTATTGCCAGGTATGTTTACACATACGAGGAATTTGTTTTCGTGACAGAATTCTCCACAGTGCAACAGAATGACCGTGACAGAACAAAAAACACAGATAATAAAAAGAATTTAAAAAATAGGAAAAACAATATACAAATTGACAATTGTATGCACATGCATATAACAATAGACAGTTGTATGTACAGGTATATTATGTGCAGTTGAAATGTAGACTGAGTATGTGTGTTAGATAAGTGTATGCGTGTATAATTGCTGCGGGTTGAAGCGACCCCAATAAGGTGATATTTAGCCTCTGAAATGTGAGTTTTACCAGGGGAACCCGCCAAAAAACGTGTATTTCACCTGCTGGAACGCGATTTTTAACGGGGGACCTTCCTCGAAGCGCCATTGAGCTCGTTTTGAGTAGCAACTGGGAGGGTTTTATTGTGAAAACCTGGCAACTCTGATTGACACTCACTTACTGTAGAGACTTACAACCCCATCAGAATTCCCGAGAGGCTGTGCGCTCTTAGATAAGGTGACCAGATTTCTGATATGAAAACTGGGGACATTTTCTAGTTCAGTGGTCAAAAAATATCACGTAAATCTAACTTATCTAAGAATCAAAACCGGGGACAATATTTCTTTATTTTTTAATTGCTGTGGGGTTTCATGTATCAATATCACAATTGATAATTACAGTGATGTTTGAGGATCAATCTTAATCACACTATGAAAAATAGTAAATAGTACCAAAATATATCAAAACAGTAGTATTATAACAAAATTATGGCTTTGTTACTGTTATACTGTTGTAATGTTACTGTTTTAATGTACTGTATTTTTCACAGCTGTGAGTACAATAATTACAACTTTTAAAATGTTATGTTTATGCTTTTGGAATGGATCTCTTCTATCCTTAATCATGCTCATTATTTTGCATTTTAGGCTCATTTTGACCACAAAGTATGTACACTTTATGCAAATGTAATTGTGCAAGTGTAATTGATTAGTTTATTATTTTTTAGGCTATATTATTCATATCGGAGTTGTGACGGTGGAATAGTTAATATTGTGTGCAAAACATTCCCGTAACCTTATCATACCTTGTTATACAGTGCACACAAATAGTATTACTTTGTTTTAACGTATATTAGTATGTGACTACCTTGAAAACAATAACACGGTCTCTTTTGATAACTGATGATAGCGCTCGTCGAAGCTCGTCGTGTAGCGACGCAACCAAATAATAATCAGTATAGCTCTCAGCGCCCTCTACTGGTGAAGATAATCACATTCATACGATTGTCAGCAGGCTAAATTGGTCGAGCTTTTGCATTGTATTTGTTGGTGGTTTTGAAGGTGCTGTAAAATAGGGACATTTCCGGGGACAGGGCACCAAAAACTGGGACTGTCCTCGGAAAACGGGGCCGTCTCACCTTATTCTTAGATATTGCGTCAAGTTGCAAATTACGAGTTTTATACAAGCTTATTTTTGATAATAAAATCAAAACTCAATACAAATACTACATAAAATGGTTAGTTCTCATCCTGGATGCTGATTGGTCAATGCAGCGTTCCTTCAGTCGTGCTGAGGTGAAATGGCTGTTTCCAAAAACATACCAACGAGACATTTCAAAAGAATGAGAATCCAACTGTATTTTGCTGTAAAACATATCCAAGTTAATTATTTGGAGATATATACATATATACTCAAAACTGTCACCTTGTCGCATTATTCTGTGATAATTACTGCCTGAATGTATATTAAAACTTATTTAATGCTTCCTATACATTCAAAAGAGGCTGAAATATCTTTCATAAAAAGTCATTTTTGAATCTACATGAACTACTGACCTGTGCTACTGGAAGTGAAGTATGTTTCATGAATAACCAGATGAGCGAAACATTTGATGTTCATAGAACTGTACCATTTATTATTGTACACACACCGGGTTCAACCCTTCTCAATGCGACTAAAGATGACATGGAATGTTACAGTAAGATCTTGCATAAAACTCATTGCTATTGAGAAAATTTCCCCCAAAAAAAGACCATCCTTCATGTATTTATTATGATTTTTCATTTTCTTTTTAAATGAATTTTGGATTTGATTTTCAATCCAAATACGTAATTCTTAATTACATCTTTAACACTATCACCAAACACTGTACATTAACTCCAAAGGGGGAAAAACCAAAAACCCATAAAAACAACAAACACTGCAAATTTAACGTAGCAGTTAATACATCGTTAAAGTCGGCCAATCAGAGTCTACCGTCAGCTCATATTAGAAGAAGCTTTGAACGATGGGATTTGGAGCTGTCAATCAACAGTTACCATGACGTTTGCCATGACGATGGGGGTGAATCTTCCTCGCGCGCGGCGTATGAAACAGTCACATTCATGTTTGCGGTGGAAAAAAAACGTTCAGTCACGATTCGCCGTTCTGCACTTTGGAGACGGGCGGTTGCATGAAGTCTTTGAAGGGCCCCAGGGCGTCTTTGAGGGCGGAGCTTACTTCAGGAGACGAGCAGGTGATGCACTCCACCAGCGTCGGGTACAGCGCGATCACCTGAGCCCACACGTTCCCGTCCACTGACGCCCAGACAGGAAGAAGAAGAAGAGAGAAATGAGCAAAAACCTGGAACCTGCCTATGAGGCTTCAAAGTGCTGTCTAGGTAGGCAATAGAATACTTAGCCGTTCCAGCAATACGTTTTCATGTTTATATTTCATGTAGAAGTTTGTCATGGCTGCTTTCAAATAATCAAAATGTTGAAGGACAAACCCGTCTCACCGTTCTCTGGTTGAGTCTTTTTCAAGGAATCCATGAGAGTGCTGATGGCTTTTAACACAAAGATGATCTCAGTCACTTGTTGCCTTGAAGATAAAAAAGAAATGGTGAGAAACACTTAGAATCAAGTGCTGTGCAGTTTAGTTAGAAAAAAAGTCCACTTAGAAACAGTTTTCTTAGAAACAGTCAGCAAGAACATTTGTGACTCTGGAGCACAAAACCAGTCATAAGGGTCCATTTTTTGAAATTGACATCCATACATCATCTGAAAGCTGAATAAATAAGCTTTCCATTGATGTATGGTTTGGACAATATTTGGCTGAGATACAACTATTTGAAAAACTGGAACCTGAGGGTGCAAAAAAATCGAAATATTGAGAAAAATCGCAGTTTAGTTAGTAAAAAGTCCACTTAGAAACAGACAGAAAATACTGTGAAAGCGAATTCAGTGAATATGTCCAGCTCATATTTCATCCCAATATCAAGATTAAAAAATAAGAAATTATATTTAGCAAAAAACTATCGAAGCTTATCTTTAGATCTTTATTAATACTGCAGTTAATATATATATATATATATAATTTTTGCAAGAAGTCTGTTTAGCAACCAGCAACAGAGTGAAAGTGAATTTGGTGAATATGTCCAGCTCATATCCATCCCCCAAAAAAAGAAAGAAATTGTATTTTGCATAATAAAGTCTATCTTTAGAAATATTAATTATATTTAATTATACACTTAAATAAACATGACACTTAAATACATTTCCTCCTCAAATTATTGCAAAAATGTATATACATTTTTAAATGAGTAATTATTTAATTAATTATATATATTTTGATATCTTTATTCAGTTCAGTTTCAATTCACATTTATTTTTAAAGTGCTTTTCACAATACAGTTTTTTTTTTTTTCAAAGCAGCTTTAGAGAAAATGCACGTTTTAATCATACAATGTCATTTGGCACTAATGAACAGGGAATCTTGCATTAAATTACAAAACTTCCTTAATGCAAAGTGTAAATATTACTGAAAAAGGTAGAAATAAAGAAAAAAATAAGTACTTTATGCAAAAATAATTCCTAATTTTATTTCTTTTTTGGGGGAGATGTTGAGGTTAGCAGACCTGGGCAGCGGACAGCGTCCACTGAGTCTCTCGTCCTCCACGTATCGTCGGAGCACGTCCTGCGCCCTCTGCAGCAGCACTGACAGTGCCATACGGGAGATGTAGCCCTCCTGCGGCGTCGACACCTTATTACTGAAGGAGAACTGCAGGAGCGTCTCAAAGCACACCTTAGAGAACTCCTCTCGCATACGGATGTCCATTTCAGCCTCTGCACGTGACGAGAGGAGACCGTTAGTGTCTTCATACTACAATCCTTGTTTCTAACCAGAGGTATTCTCTATTTAATGCCATTAATCTCGTTCTGTTCCTCACTGAAAGCTTTCATGTGACTTCAGAAGTAATGGAGTATATATCACACAAGTCTAATGGATCACTTTAATGATACTTCTATGCAAGAACATTTGTGACCCTGGAGCACAAAACCTGTCATAAGGGTCAATTTTTTGAAATTGACATCCATACATCATCTGAAAGCTGAATAAATAAGCTTTCCATTGATGTATGGTTTGGACAATATTTGGCTGAGATAAAACTATTTGAAAAACTGGAACCTGAGGGTGCAAAAAAAAAAAAAATTGAAATATTGAGAAAAAAAATCACCTTTAAAGTTGTCCAAACGAAGTCCTTAGCAATGCATATTACTAATCAGAAATGAAGTTTTGATATATTTACGGTAGGAAATTTACAAAATATCTTCATGGAACATGATCTTTACTTAATATCCTAATGTTTTTTGGCATAAAAGAAAAATAGATCATTTTGACCCATACAATGTATTGTTGACTATTGCTACAAATATACCTGTGCTACTTATGGCTGCTTTTGAGCTCCAGGGTCACATTTGGTCTAATATCATCTTTTGAGTGTGTACATGACAAAATCTACATTTTTTAAATCAACTATTGCTTTAGGAACAGTTTTCACATTGTGAATCAGATGAAAATGGTTGTTTTTTCCTTTTGTTTTCACTCCGTACCTGTGAACGATGATGACTGAGAGTGAATCGATCCTTTATTGAGCATGCTCATGATACGACCTACGAACTCTTTGGGTATGAAATTGGCAAATGGTAAAATCTCTGTGCTGATCAACTGCACCACCTAGAAGGGAAAAAACAACATATATATATATATATATATATATTTGTTATATATATATATATATATATATATATATATATATATATATATATATATATATATATATATATATTTATATTTAAAATACATTTTATATATTCAATATAAATATAATAAACTAAATACAGTAAAATAATATATACAGACATGTTTTAATATTATCATATTATTAATATAATATAAATAATATATTATTATTATTATACATATAACAGTTACAGTAGTAGTTTATTGTATAAATATATTTTTAAATACATTTTAACATATTATATATTAAATATATTTAATAATGTATACAATATAGTTAAATAAAATGTTTTCATTTTCTAAAAATATCTATTTATATTTTTAAATTATGTTTTATGTGTATATATACACACATACACACATTTTTTTTAAAGATTTTTTTTTTAAAATAATGTATCATTATGAAAATGTCTCATCATAAAATGTCCAAATATCAGTCTCACAGATATATTGGCTTGCCACTAATAGATATTAGTCATAATAATAATAATAATAATAAATCTAGCTTAAATAGAGTTTATTAATTAATCCTTTTGGAATTCCAACTCTGGAATTATATGTTCGTTTCAAATTTGGCTGTGTGGATCTACTGTCAGATGAAATTACCTCGACATCTATAGCTTCATTCCTCTGGAACTCCTGTATGGACAGATTATCTGGAGGTGTGCTGTGGGATACAAGAGGAAAATGAGTAAGAATGGATCTGAAATCACTGTTTTCTTTTAATATATCATGATAGGTTGGACACCTTTTGGTAAACAGGAAGTCTTCAAAGGCGTTCGCCAGCTCCGGCCACATCGTGTCAAATTTGCCTGAGGATGCTTGTTGCCGGGCAACAGGGAGTCCAATGGAAAGCACTTTGAGCAGAGAGGAGACGGCCAGTTTCCAGGTGCTCTCAGCAGGACAGGCATACTTCAGACCCAGAGGAATCCTCAGAGTCTAAATACAGAGAAACAGAGAGGATTGATTCTGCTCAGTGCGCACGAGCTTCTGCTTTTAAACCTGCACAGACAACCCTGTGACCTATGGAGTCTAAGATGCCCGGAAATGCTATTGAGAACGCATCATGTCTAAACAAAACTACTAATTCACAACCAGTGCTGGGTAGATAACTTACAAACTTGTGGTCCGTTACTGATTACAAATTACATGATGAAAATTCTAGTCAGGGTTGCCAGGTTTTCACAACAAAACCCGCCCAATTGCTACTCAAATCTAGCCCAAAACTAGCCCAATCGTGTTTCAAGGGGGGGGTTCCCCGGTAAAAACTGCATTCCGGAAAACCGCGGACTTGGCAACACTGATTGTAGTTAGTAACACAATCTGAATTACACATATTAGGTAATGTAGTCTGACTACTTTTTGATTACTTATGAATATGATTATTGTTCCATATTGATAAAAAAAAAAGAGAAAGGAAGACCATACATTTCATTCTTTGTTATCAATATCATGAAATGCATTAAACATTACAGTACAGCAGGGTTTCTCAAAAATACTGTACGGTTTTCATGAAAAGCTAAAAATTTATGTAATCATACTAATGACAAAACCTTGGGAATCCCTAAATTACATTAAAAAACATGGATAAACATGAAAATGTGGCATTGCATGGTCAAAGTCTTCCCGGTTTGATATATTTTGGTCCAGACCTCCAGTATTAATAAATAGTGAACGTCACAAGATATGATGAAGACATAGTATTTCATAGTTATGCATTGGCAGCGTACAGTAACTTGCATAATTATTAGTCTCATGTATATAAGTGGTAGGTTCATTTAGAAAGGAAAATTTGAAAGAATAAAAATAATTAAATGGAACATTTGAAAAAATTGGGGTGAATGAATCAATTATGAATAATTTACTGCCTTTGTATGAATGATATGTATTCATGTAATCCATCAAAAAGTAACTGTAATCTGATTATGAGCATTTTAAGTACTTAATTTTTGGAATCTGATCACGTAATCCAGATTACATGTAATCAGTTACTACCCAGCACTGTTCACAACATACCAAAAATCAATTATATTTGTTGAGGTCAGTTTTATAAATATTTTAAACTGATGATTTTTGCTTTGTACCTTGATGATGTTTTGTAGGACTTTCTCGTTGATAACAGCTTTGTGACAGGCAGTTTTATGATATAGATCAACCACCACCTCCAAAGATCTCTCCGCAAACGGCACATAGTTTAAGGCCACCCACTCCGCCTGGACACAGACAGAAAAGAAAAACAAAAAGACAGTGAATATAAAAAAAACTATGTATTATTAAACGAACAAATGTCTCCTCCTTAGCCTCAAAGACAAATGCCAGAGTATCAGAGAAGGACTGTGAATAATCAAAACACAAACAATAAATCTCCGCGGCCGGTCTCCACATCGGCTCTTAGTTCAAACCAAAAAAAATAAAAAAATAAAAAATAATCACATTTTTATCATACTATCCCTACTATCTGTAAAATGAGCTACAGGACTGAACTCAAATGCAGCAGATGACTGGAAAAACAGTCCCTACAGATTTCCACTTCAACACTAGCAACATTTGTCAAATTTCAGTAAGTTACACGTTACTCTGACACGGGCCATAATATTAGATGAAAAGCAGCAACTACAGGCTAAGCACAACACTGATACACACAAGGGTGAGTAGATTTGTTTATATCAGCCCTGATGCTAATTTGAGCAAAAGTAGTTCAAAGGCTTTAGATTCAGCATTATTTAAAGATAAAGTTGCACCAAAGGCAATTGTAAAAATGTTGGTGAGATAAAAAAAAATGTACCTTTAAAAATTTTTAAAAATATATTGTACACTAAATTATTGTTTCATTACATTTTTTGGATGATATATGCATTTTGAACAGCTGCCACCAAACCACAAAAAGTCATGTCATATTAATTTTTACACATTATATTGGAAATGGAAGGATAGGTCAAGCACATTGCATTGTGGGATACTGTATTTCATGTAGTGTTTTTTTTTTTTACAGTACACTATGATAAAAGTAGCAGGTCACTGAAATATGCTATGTATACAGAAAATTGGCATACTATGCACAGTATACATACTACATACTGTAAGTAAGAGTAGTATGGTAGTATGCTATTCAGAAACAGTCTTTGTTTATTGACCATACAATTCAAAAGTTAAAAAGTATACAAAAAATAACTGTTGGTGGCGTTAGAGAGTTTGAAAAATTGGCATGAAAGAAGTTGAGACTCTACCCTTTGAGTGTGTCAAATTTTAAAACTTTTCACCACACGGCTCTAAGAAACGTCATAAAATAACTATAATTTGTCAAAGTTTATTTTGGCAGTTGTTAGAATTAATGAACAAATGAGGCTGACGGAAATGAATGGTGAAAAACAAATGTTAAAACAGTATGAAAGAGCGAAGTTCGTCTTATAGAGCAGTTAAATGGAGCTGAAATTAGCCGAAGGGAAAAACGGAGAGAAAACGAGAGACAGAGATATAGAGGAAGACAGCGGGAGGGAGGAAGAACTCACCGGTGCAAACAGTTGGATCTAAAGTGGATCCGTATGAAGTACAAAAACAGAACAAGAGAAGAGCAGACAAATGTTTACTACCACTGCTCATCACAACCGCACAACACACTAATGAAACTACTTTAAACAATGACAACAACAAAGACGAACAAACGTTTGGCTTGAAAGTCATGCTTAAACATACTTTGCACCTGACCTAAAGGATGGGTTAACATTTCACTATTTCACATTTCTACCAGTTTATAATTATAACTTGTAAACTGATCCACATCTAGTTTAAAATGCGTGTGATTAAAACTTTAAATAAATGATCAAATCTGAAATTTAAAAGTAACGACATGGCCCAAAGTACTCAAACATGACTAAAAGAAGCACAATGCAACTGAAAGAACATAAAAACACCATGCGAAGAAAACTAAATCAAATGTTTTCTAAACAAAGCCACTGAAACTATCCATTGTCCCAAAATATATATTAAATGGTCTCAGAACCACATAAAAACTGAGGTAAAAAGACAACGCCATAAAGACATAACTGTAAACACAGCAAAAGAGCATAGATTTAAAAAAAGCAGAAGATAGATCATCACATTTGGAAATGGACACAGAAATGAATGTTTTATGAAGATGATGATAAGTGTGTGTATGGTGAGTCATAAAACAACAATGGTCAAGACAAACAGAACAAAAGCAAATCCACCATCTTGAAAACAGATGAAAAAGTGAAGACCGTGTGAGGTGGAAACAGGACAGAGACTCGCCTGGTTGTATTTGGCATTGGCCACATGTTTGGTCTCCATCTTTCCATACTGAGGAGGTTTACAGGAGAACTCCACGAACAGCAGAAGCTGCTCAAAGATGGCGGGATACATCACCTGGAGGTTCTCCGAACCCACACAAATTGCCTAGAACAATGACATACAATCTCATTCAAACATCCAAAAAGATAAAGAGTCTGCAAAGAATCTCAATCACAATCAACTGATCTAGTTAATATAATAGATGTGTGATCAATCAAAAAATCCATGGTTTTCAAGGTTGTTTTGGTGTAGACACAAGTCCACTTGTCATCAGAAATTGGTTTGTTTGATTGGTTGGTGGAAATACTAGGAATGGGACTGAATGGATGATTAGTGCATGTGTGGTACTTGCATTAATAATGCAAATATTCCGGCCCACAGGGGTAAACCACACAACAGAATCATCCAAGTGTGAAAACAACCACAAATACTGCAACCAAAAACAAACTCTTGACGGTCCACTTAAAAACATAACACTTCATTAAAGGGTTAGTGCACCCAAAAATGAAAATTAGCCCATGTTTTACTCACCCTCAAAGCATCCTAGGTGTATATGACTTTCTTCTTTTAGACAAATCCAAACAGAGTTATATTAAAAATTATTCTGGCTTTTCCAAGTGTTAGAATGGGAGCAGGAGGGTGTTTTTGTTCATCAGTCCAAAAGTAGTCAAATAAAGCGCGCACATCCATAATAAAACGTGCCTCACACGGCTCTGGGGGGTGAATAAAAGCCTCCTGAAGCGAATCGATGCATTTTTGTAAGACAAATATCCATATTTAAAACAATATAAACACTGCGCGACAGAGAGAGAACAAAACAAAACGCACGAATTAGAAGCACAAAACGAGGATTTGTGAAGAAAAAATTTGGAGGATTTCGATATAAGCCAAGAGGAGACTGGTTTTCCTTTGCTAAAATAAGGAAACTTTGCTCCTGAAAACGTTGGTTTTCACGAGTCTTTCGTCATCCGCCGGAAAGGCAGTCTCTCGTGAACGCGACAGATACCGGAAGTTACACAAAACTCTTTATAGCTTTTTAAATATGGATATTTTTCTTACAAAAATGCATCGATTCGCTACAGGAGGCCTTTATTCACTGCCCGCAGCCGTGTGAGGCATGTTTTAATATGGATGGATGTGCTTTATTTGACTAGGAAATCTGAAAAGAAGTCTGAAAGAAGAAAGTCATAAGATGCCTTGAGGGTGAGTAAAACATGGACTAATTTTCATTTTTGAGTGAACTAACACTTTAACCAAATTCTGAAGGTATTCTACCTTCTGCAGGACATCAAGTGCAGTCAGGACCGCTTCCTGCAGGCTGGTGAGCACCGCTTCCGTGTAGGAGGGCAAGATGAAAGGCGAGGAGTCTGAGCTTATGGGTACCGACACAGCTCCATGCAGAATCACCCCCAGCTTCTTGAGATCCTCCATGCTGAACCCTCCTGCGATGTGCTGGTACAACGCTGGGAAAATCTGTATTAGCGCCGTCAGGAAAGGCTGACTGGGTACGAACACTAGTTTAACTGTTCCACCACTAGGGGGTTGCGTGCACTCGGTTCCTATCCGGTACCAAGTGTTCCACGCTGACCACCAGAGGGCCGAGTCGTCCAGCTCCTCTCCAGGTGGTGGAAGTGAAGGTTGGGCACAGTAGCGCTGGGCTAGTCGCTCAGCAAGGGAATCGGATCGGACTAGGGGTCTTCCTGGCCCAGAACCTTGTAGAGATTCCATAAGGAGAGGAGGAACGTCCATAGCGAGAGCATCAGGTTTATCTGTGTCTTTAATGGGCGTGACTAGCTGGAGGATCTCCTGGAAGCTCTTGAGGGCGGCGAGGGAAACTTCATTGTTCTTGCTGAGTGCAGCAGACTGGATGTGGTCCAACAGAACTTCCCAAGCCTTGAAAAAGTCACCTGTAATCAAGAACATGACTTTTAGAACCAAATTCTGAGATACATCTTTGAGAACCACATGTCTCAATGCTTACCCAGCTGCTGAAGCAGATATCTCCTGGTGTTGAAGATCCGAGCTACGCCCGCGAGCGTCAGGACCCATGTTTCCGCCCACTGTTTCTCTGCTGTGTCGCGTGAGTGGTGGATGAGGATATTTCCACCTCCAGATTCGATCTTTTCCTTGTCGGCCGTGGTGGAGGACTTCCTTACACAGTCCAGGAGATGAAAGAGAACCTGCGTGAGCAATGAGGTTTGGTTATTAGCAACAATAACAAAGGAATTTTAACTAGAACTGGGTTTAATTTGGTCCCCAGTCAAGTCTGATCTAATAAAGCAATTTTAATCAGAACTTGGTTTAATTTGGTCCCTGGTCAAGTCTGATCCAACAAAGCAATTTTAACTAGAACTGGGTTTAATTTGGTCCCCAGTCAAGCCTAGTCTAACAAACCAATTTTAATTGGAATTGGATTTAATTTGGTTCTCAGTCAAGTCTGATCCAACAAAGCAATTTTAACTAGCACTGAATTTAACTTGGTCCCTGGTCAAGTCTGATCCAACAAAGCAATTTTAACTAGAACTTGGTTTAATTTGGTCCCTGGTCAAGTCTGATCCAGCAAAGCAATTTTAACTAGAAGTGGATTTAATTCAGTCTCCGATCAAGTCTGACCCAACAAAGCAATTTTAACTGGAAGTGGATTTAATTTGGTCCCCAGTCAAGTCTGATCCAACAAAGAAATTTTAACTAGAGCTGAATTGAATTTGGTCCCTGGTCAAGTCTGATACAACAAAGCAATTTTAACTAGATCTGAAATTAAATTGGTAACCAGTCAAGTCTCATCCAGCAAAGCAATTTAAACTAGATCTGGATTTAATTTGGTCCCTGGGTCAAGTTTGATCCAGTAAAGCAATTTGAACTAGAACTGGATTTAATTTGGTCCCTAGTCAAGTCTGATCCAGTACCTTCCAAATCACGATGTTCCAGGTCAGTGGTTGCAGCAGCGTTCCATGAGCAGCAATGGTGGAGAACATTGTCTGGCCGGCACTTTTCCTCACAGCCGGCCGTGGGTCCACGCACAACTCACCCAGTTTGGCATACAGGCACAACCACAGGCAGTCAAAGGGTGGCGCAGGGTGGAAGGGTCGGTTCAGAGGTTCACCTTTATCTTGGGCCTGTTTCAAGAGAACGGCTTCCTCCCTCTCCAGCTCCTCTGTAATTGCTTCTCCCCTTTGGAAGAAGTAGTCTGAGATGTTCCACTGCAGGGGAAGAAGAAGACTCTTGGTCATCCACTCAGGTCAACTCAACTATCCCAAAGGAACACTCAACACCTTCAAGGTAAGGTTAAAGAGTCTTTACAAACAACATTAGCAGTACTCCTCACCAGCAAGCCGATAGACGTCAGGCTGATGTTCAGCTCCTGGTTCTGGAGCCCAAAGCTGCCGGCTACATCCACCACAATTTGGAGGCACATGCAAGGCATTGTGGGTAGGAAGTCGGTCACCACCAACTGCAGGCACTGGAAGGCTGTTCGTATGAGGGATTCACTGTGGAACAAAAAGTATGTTAGATACTAGGGGTGTCCTCGACTAAGGATTTACAGAGTCGAATCGGAATTTTCGAATCTTGCCGATAGTCGACTGATAGTCGAATCATATGTTTGGGGGTGGGGCAAAATACATTACCAAGAGTCAAGTCACACATTGGACAGTCATAATTACTGACGTTAACACACAAGGAAAATGTATTACGGACACCTCGCAGATACAAAAATAATGTTTTATGTTTTGATTAAAAGACAGCATTAAACGTCAGCGAAACCCCAAGAATTCACAACATTTTTTTTTTTTTTACAATAATGCTCTCATTATAACATTATGTATTTGACAGTAGTTTTTAATGTTCTGCATTTCTGTTTAGAGCTGCACAAGCTGAAGATGACCAGTATGAATCATCTGATAGCAGGTTTTTAATCAATAGGATTTAACTCTTCATTTATCTCATATAGAATACGCTTCGTTATTTATACAACATAACGTTATATTACGACTTATAGGCTATCTGCACAAAATGCCGCGAATGCATGAATGTGTCTGCGCGGCTCTAAATGAACTCCTTTTGTGGACGTGTTCTTCATGCAACAACGTGCAGAAACATGGCAACTAAACTCTAAAAATTCACAGCGTTTTATTATAATAGTGTTCTCATTATAATGTTATGTATATGACAGTCCCAGTCATAGTTATTAATATTCTGCATTGTTGTTTGTACTGCTCGCGCTGCGCGCTGAAGAGATAATCACCGTAGTACTACAATGAAGCGCTTTACTGCAGCGTAAATCAACCAAATGCATCTTATATGAGATAAATAATACACGATATATATATAAACCGGCTGAAATGTTTTGAAATCACTTTTACCCTACCTGATCGCAAAAATGCAGTCTTTCACTCTGCCTGTGTCAGTTTGAGTCTTGTTAAAGACTTAAATCCCTGCAGCCAAGATGCTCCTCTGTCGGTCACGGATTATGGAAAGTGAAACTTAAATCTATAGGGGTGGTTGGATTTATTCACGCACGTTAAAATATTTATTTAAAGCTTCTTTCTTTTCAGATTCTTTTTTTGCATTATCTTAATAGGATGTATATTAACTTATTGGGAGAAAACGGTAGTTCTATGTGAAATCAGACATTTGAGCACCACCATATAGCCAAAATGGCATGATCATAACACCCCGTGAATATTTGACTGTGAGATTGGTAGTCGAATCAGGCTCCTCCTATTGAAGCATCGAATTGTCAACTATTCGGGGTCACCCCTATTAGATAAGATACAAATGCGACATTCCAAGATCCACACTTTAGATCTAAATCTAAATCGTGAAGACTTCCTTGGTCAACCAGCCTCATAAGAAGAACCATGCAGGTTGACTAAGCATTAAAGGGATAGTTCACCCCAAAATGAAATGTCTGTTATTAATTACTCACCCTCATGTCGTTCCAAACCCGTAAGACACAAATTAAGATATTTTTGAGGAAATCTGACAGCTCTCTGACCCTCTATAGACAGCAACACAACTTTAATGTTCCCAGGTCCAGAAACATATGCAAGGACATCAGTAAAATAGTCCATGTGACATCAGTGGCTCAACTTCAATTTTGCGAAGCAACGAGAATACTTTTTCTGCGCAAATAAAACAAAAATAATGACTTTATTCAACAATTCTTCTCTCCCAAATTACGTCTTTTGCCATTTTGGAAAGTATCACAACGCATACGCATACTTTCCCTGAAGCGTAAACAATGCTGATTATGCTGATTACGCTGATTACGTTAACACGCTCGCTTCTGGACCTGGGAACATATCAGTTGTGTTGCTGCCTATGGAGGGACAGACAGCTCTCAGATTTCATCAAAAATATCTTAATTTGTGTTCCGAAGATGAACGAAGGTCTTATGGGTTTGGAACGACATGAGGGTGAGTAATTAATGACAGAATTTTCATTTTGGGGTGAACTATCCCTTTAAACCAACTCTAATTTGCACAACCCTGCCTGGACCAATAAGGAAATTCTTGCTTGTCCAAGATGGCCTTTTCTGCAAGGTCAGGCTGTGTGTCTCACCCCTGGTCATTGCGGATCGCTCCAATGACCCCCAGCACCAGAGGCCATCCCGGTCCGAGACTGTCTCCCTGGTTCTGTAGGATCTGTAGGACACACTCCAGCTGTTTCTGTCGGATATCGGTGTGAAGGACATTGGATAGCTCCTTCAGAGGGTTCAGAAGCAACAGCTGCAACCTCTGAGGAGAACAGGGGATTGGTTAAAGATGTTGTCCAATCAATAACCCAAGTCAAACTCTGAAGTGGCACTGATTTCCGATTATCCAAATTAATTTCTACCTGGTTGTGGGACAGCGGTGGCTCGTGTTTGAAGGAGAGTCCAGCTTTGATCAGCGAGGTGATAGCCTCTGCGCCCCACTCCCTCATTCGAGCGTTAGGATGCTGACAGACCTGACGAGATAATTGCACAATAGGCTTCATGTTCTTTTTCAATATTTCAATATTTTCTTTTGATTTTGTGGTGAAATATGACACATTCTTGAACGACTTTATGAGATTCACCAATTAATGAAAACAGCAATAACACAAAGACAAATCAAATATTGCAAAAGGAGGGTGAAGACACATGGATGGACAAAATAACACCAATAACAAAAAAAGAGCAAAGCAATATGTATTGTTCATAAAAATAAATCATTATACAAATAAAGCATGCACACAGCCAAATTAAACAAAATATAAATAGACTGATTTGCAAAACATTCTTAAATTATATTTAATTTTTTTAGATCACAAGAGGAAACATTGCTTATTGGATTTTAATTGTGTAGGTCACAGATTGGTGTGTTTTATGAATGTAAAAGTGAAGGTTTTGTGGTAAAGCAAATGATTAAATAAGCTCAAAATAATGCGGTCATCACAGTCAGAAAGGTCCTTTCACATTATTCGCATTAAACTAGTCAACTAAACCTGACCCTAACCCAACTATTTAAACTTTGACTCCAAGCTGTACAACACACAGCTGAAGATATAAAATAACATTCAGAGAGTAATTATCTTATAGAATAGCTGTTCTGTGATCTGCTTTTCACTCAGAGGTCATGTGAAAGAAACTTAAGTGTGACAGTCGAGATCAGCTTGAAAACAACATCTGATTAGCACAACAACAGGAGGCTGATTCATTCCTGAAAACATTGAGCTTGAAAAGAGACAATTTCATAAAGGGTGGCGAATCACAGATCGATTCAAAAAGAAGAGTCACTCTTTAGAGAAAAGGATTTATGAATTGAAAAAGAAAGTTCAGCACTTACCTTCTACAAAACAGACATGTCGCAAGAGACAGAGGAGTAAAAAAGATGGAATAAGACAACATGAGGACATGAACTGTGCTTTAGCATTTATACAACTACAGAAGAAGTGTGAGTACAGCAGAAAAGGACAGCAAGTAAAGACCAGAAAGATCAGAGCGGCCTGCCAAGTATCAAATATTAACATCTCAGAATAGAGCTCATCTCATTACAATAGTTATTTATTGTTCATTAGTTGTACAGGTATTAGCAATATTTGTTTTTAGCAATATTAGTAGTATTTCAAGACCCTGAAGCAATATTACTAATGATTAGAGCTGAAGTAAACAGAAAGATTAATGCTAAACTGTGTAAAACATAAATAAAACCAATGGACAAACCTATATATATATATATATATATATATATATATATATATATATATATATATAGGTTTGTCCATTGGTTTTATTTATGTTTTACACAGTTTATAAACATATATACATATATATATATATATATATATATATATATATATATATATATATATATATATACATATATACATATATATATATATATATATATATATAATAAATACGCATCCAAAATAAAAGTTTTTGTTTACATAATATATGTATGTGTACTGTGTTTATGTACATATAAACACACACACACATACAGTATATATTTTGAAAATATTTACATTTATATACATTTACATATATTTATATTATTATGTTTTGTTTTATACATCAATATAGTTAATATGTAAACATAACACATTTTTCTTAAATATATACATGCATGTGTTTGTATTTATATATGCAAAAGAAATATACACAGTATACACACATACATTATGAAAACAAAAAATTATTCTGGTTGTGATTAATCGTTTGACAGCACTTATATATATATATATATATATTAGGGGTGGGAATCGCAGGGTACCTCACGATACGATATAATCACGATACATGGCTCACGATAACGATACTATCATGATACAGCGATTCTGCGATAATCGATATATTTCTAGAAAATCCTATAATAATATATCGCGATATCTGTCTAAACAAAATGCCTGTGAAAAGGTTAAGTGCAAGTTTTCTTTCTTTATTCAAGTCCAAACTGTTAGAAAAAAGCAAAAAAAGTTCTGTAAATCAATTTTAACATGTTGAGTAAATTAATAATTTTATTCTTGGACTTATTAAAAGCTTACACTTTTCTTTGTAAACAAACATTTAACTGCTTAACTTATATAGCCTTTCTCTCCATGTAATTTTATATATATATATATATATAAACCTGGTACATTTCAAAATTTACCTGGAGTGCTTTCTCAACCTTTCTACTCCTCTCATCATAAAAACGGAGCCCCGCACGGAAAAATAGCCGTTCACAATCACATCGCGTCTTTTGCGCGCTCAGGTTGGTTATTTCAAATGTAGACGCGCGGCAAGCACACACACACTGCACACTTCTGCGCCGCATTACGGCTCTGACAGTGTTTTGTCTCGTCCTCCATGCCATAGGTGCAGATTTATGTTTCTGCCGGTCGGTGCCCACTGTTCACACTGTATAACGCGCACTTGTAATATCTGTGAGAGAGGGAGAGCATCCAGTTTTGTTCACATAAAACTGGACGCACCGGCGGCGCTCTCTCTCTCTCATATAGTGAGGGAAATCCACCTGCGATCCGAGCGGAGAGGTTCGGCTACTCATGAACTGAATATGCGCTCTGCAATAATAACGTGATCGGTGCCTATGGTCCACGCTGATAACTGTTCCGGGGCAGTTTTTTAGTTTTCATCTCCATAAACATATATATAGCAGTAGAGCTAATACAGTGTCTGGAAATCTGTTTATCATTCGGTTCCTCGTGCTTCCCCATCTTCATAGAGAACGCGCTTCATAGTTGCTCAGAGCGCTCTTGGAAAGAATGTGGAAATGGCGCGGCCGCGATTTCCACATATTTTTAGACGCTGGGAGCAGGAAAATGTATTTAGAGCACCTTATTGTATTAATTACAATATCGATATTTGGCGCCAGATATCGATTATCGTATCGCATGGAGAAGGATCACGATATATCGCCACATCGATGTATTGTCCCACCCCTAATATATATATATATATATATATATATATATATATATATATATATATATATATATATATATATATATAGATATATATATATATATATATATATATATATATATATATAAAATAAATTATATATCCATAATTGATCAATAAATGTACAAAAATAAATAATACATCCGTAATAAATAAATATAAATTATAAATAAAACAAAACGGACAAAGATGGCTGCAAAATGAGTATATATAAATATACTAACAGTATAAAACAGTATAAATAAATAAATAAATAAATAAATATAAATGCATAGTAAAAAAAAAAACAAATAAATAAAAATTAATTTAAAGAAATTATACATACATAATAATATGTACATAAAATTAATAACATAAATGCATTATAAAATGCAAATAAAAAATAAACAAAGATGACTTAAAAACTAAACAGTACATATATAAAGAAATAAATATAAATAAAAAATAAATAAAATACTAAAATTTAAAATAAAAATAGTTAAATTGTATGTACATAATAAATAAACAAAGAAATATAAATAAGCAAAGACGCCTTCAAGACTAACAGTCTAAACAAACAAACTAATTTGTTTCAAAAGCAGAAACTGCGTTGTATGGTGTGGATTTGGCCTCTGGACTCACCTCCAGTAAATGAGCCGTCAGCGGCCTCCAGAGAATCTCGATCCGGTCCATATTAACCAGTCCAGTCTCTAACAGTTTGGCAACCGCAAACAGAGATGGCTCCTAACCACAGAGATAAAAAAAATAGACAGATGAGAGCTGAATGATTATGTTTTGATTAAATGAATTTGTAATTAGCTTTAGCATCTGAACGCACCTTGTTGTTTCCGTAAGCCATTTCCATGGCCTCCATGGATAACGAGCACAGAGCGTTTATCAGGTGATGCAGAGAGACATCGTCCAGGTATCTACAATCACACACACACACACACACACACACACACACACACACACACACACACACACACACACACCAACCATGTAATTCTACAACTGATCTACAGGAACACTTGACTGTTATAATTTAACTAAACAGTAGCACTCTTTAAAACTGATTTGATACTAAGTAAATCAAGTCAACTGAATTATTTCTATTCTGATGTTGGCGGATTCTTACTGTGAGCTTTCAAAGAGTCTGGAAAGGATATTTGATATGACGGGTAAATCAGTCATCACCGCTGTGGTCAAAACCTGCAACAGAAAAGAAATAAACACCATTATAAAGTCATAAACACTTACTCTCCTCTTCTCTAGCTTGCTTCCTAGTCTAATAAACCAAGTATTGTATATTACAAATATTGCTTTTGTTCCTCTTTTGTAAGTCACTTTGGATAAAACAGTCTCCTAAATGCATAAATGTAAACATTTATGAGGAGTCCTAGTGAGTTGTATATCTAGACCACATTTTTGGCAACAGACTTGTTTCAAGTCACCTAAAAAAAATTTTTTTGTAGCATTAGTGAGCAATATCTTTAGGTAAAAAGTGTTTCCTACAAGACAAAAATGCTGGTGACTTGGAAATCATCTATGATGCCTAAAAATGCAGCTGACTTAGAGAATCCCTGATGTACAAAAATAATACAGTCACTTATTACATCCCTTAAATAAACCCTGTTGTCTTGCAACTTGCCCATGGTGCACATAAACGCTGCTGTCTCAAAAAGCGCCTGTGATGCTCAAAATGCGTTCTAGGTAGGCAGCTCACTAGGTTTTGAACAGGCCTGATATCAGCGTTTTTTACCGTGCTTGGACCCTCCACAGCTCGCCCGGGTTTCAGAACTCCACCAACAGCTGGTTTCAGACCCAGAATCCACACCAGATGCTTATAGAGAAGAAGAGATAAAATGAGTGAATGCCAAATACAGACAAATCAGGCAAAAAAAAAAAAAAGAAGAAGAAAAAAAAATTTACCTCTCGTTCTTTATTCTTTAATAAAGAAATATATTACTATTACACTGTATAATATGTAATTATATATGAATATTGTACTGTAAAATAAAAAAGGTATTTATTAATAATAATAATAATATTTTTACAGAGCAAAAGTAAAACTACAATACTAATATTTATTTCTTATTTTATTAAGTTATGTTAATTTGTAAAAAATGATTGTATGTTACTGTTTATATATTACATTAGTTAGTCAAATTTATCGTATATTGCTACTTATGTTAGATTTATTTGCAAAATGTTTTGTATATTATTGTTTATATATTACATTGTATCTTTGTAAAGTTTATAGTATTTTATAGTATTATAATTTTTTTTATAATATTTTACTGTTTAAATATATATATATATATATATATATATATATATATATATATATATATATATATATATATATATATATATAATTTGTAAAGTGTATTGTATATTACCGTTTATCTATTTTATTTATTTGCAAAACGTATTTCACAATGTGTTACTGTTTACATATTATATTTATTTGTAAAATGTATTGTTTATTTGTTATATTTAAATATGTATTTATAAACTGTATATCACTGTTTAAAACAGAATAAAAAGTATTATTATATATTATATCATTACTAATATATTCATTACTAATATATATTATATTAAAATATTATTATTATGTATTATATTTATTTATAAAATGTATTGCACGCTACTGATTATAATGATATTATATTGTTATATTAGATTAGATTGTATTAGATTGCCAATTTCAGTCTGGCATGTCATCGGCAAAAGGAAAAAAGAAAAAGAAGGAAAACCTCCCCATTTATGCATAAAATGCATAAATAAATTTAAATACTCAATGTTTTGCAGTTTGCATTTTGCAATTCACATGGGTTGTATGTTGGAAAATATGGAAATCTGTATAAATATGGAATAAAATCACATCCCTGTACAATGAACAAACATAAATTTCTTTATCATGCAAGTTTTCTGGATTCTGATCGGTCAGTTACTGGTAAAACCTGATCCAGAACAAAATAAGACAAAATAAGCAATTAAAGCTTGTTCCTGTACCTGTAGTGTGGCTAAAACCAGCTGCCATGAGGTTCCCAGATAAGCACCGTGACAATGAGCCAAATTCAGCAGCGTCCGCATGCACTGAATGTTCTTCGCTGTGAGCTGATTCACAGACAGAGAGAAAGAAAAGCCCTTGTAATTAACCAGGAAAAATATTCAGCTGCACTTGAAACTGATTTAGAAATGAAGTCAACAACTCAAGAGTAGTTTGAGTTACTCTGAAGTCATAATTAGCTGTCTGTTTGCCTTTATTAGGACTAAAACTCTTGTCGTCTGAAGTGCTGTTGCGCTCTGCCACAATTAACATCATATAAAAGCAACAGAAATCTATGATATGTTTTCGATAGCAAGGTAAACGTGTGTGATTTACCACTACGGTGCCCTGCGGCTGTGTGGTGAGCGGCTGACCCACTGCTACCACCTGCTGGTGAGATTCACTGGACGGACTGACGATCTGTACACTCTGACCCTGGATAGAGTACACTACACACACACACACACACACACACACACACACACACACATTAAACTACATACACTTACACACACAAAGGTCCTAAAGCTTGTGGCCAGTGATGCACCGAAAATAATTTTTTACTGAATCACGAAATATTTTCCATTTAGACGAAAAACAGACTGAAAATAAAGTTCATTTAATAACAGCCCTGCATTAAAAAAAAAAAACTGCTGATTTACAAAAAAAAACAAAAAAC
The DNA here is from genome assembly GCA_039654775.1 of Spinibarbus caldwelli. Classification (NCBI taxonomy): domain Eukaryota; kingdom Metazoa; phylum Chordata; class Actinopteri; order Cypriniformes; family Cyprinidae; genus Spinibarbus; species Spinibarbus caldwelli. The sequence continues at coordinate 3,367,544 of CM077264.1, forward strand.
TTTTAATTATGCTTAATTCAAAAATATTAATAAAAACTTTCCACAATGTAGTTTTTTTTTCTTTTCTTTTTTTATACGTAATATGAATGAAGATTTGTCCACTTGTGTATATGTATCAGCTTTAATGCAATCTGCATTAATTTACAATCTGTGGAAAAATGTTTAAATACTCCAATAATGTCAAAGAACTTTACAAAAACATAAATATAAATTTATTTTCTGTTGCTATCTTCTGTAGGATAGAGTAAAACACCCACAGATGCAGCAGAAAACATCTGGATTACATTTGCATTTTCTTCTACCACTGGCCATAATTTTAACCTTGAAATCAGGATTAGGCATAAAATAATGTGAAATGCATGTGAAAATGGGCCGAGAATTTAACAAATAGTAATCTGGTTCAGATGCAGACAGGAGTCGTGTCTTTGTGGCAGTTTTTCTGCTCATTAAAGGAGAATACAAGACTTCATCACCTTAAAAATGGTTGTCAAAAGCAAAAAATGCAACAACAAAAAAAAAAAAAAAAGTAAAAAGTGTGACATGCTCGAGCAAAACAAGCACTATTTCTGGAATCGGCAGCCCAAAATCAGTAAGAAACAAGTATTGGATTTCATTTGGCAAATATGATGCAGGGCAATATCATCAATTAATTTAATTAATCAAATGTATTTCATAACACTCAAAAACATGAGTTCCATGTTAAGAATTGAAATTGCACATAAGGCTGTTTTACATCAACTTTTTAAATTTTGACAGAATTTGAAAACTGAGACTTTGTTTCTGAGCTTATTGTAATTATTGGATGGCAGGTAGTAGAGATGCACCGATCGACCGGCCAGGGACTGGAATTAGTCGATTTTCTGCATGACCGGCCCAGACCGGTCACACTTACGGCGACTGATAATGTATGTATGTTGTGCCAGATGAGGCCTGCACAGCCTGAATGAGTGTGAGAGAGAGACTCGTGCAGAAATCAAAACAAATAAGCGCAACAGAATACAGAAAGTTAGGCTAAAGAAATTTATAATCTATAATTTAGGTATGCAACATTGCACGACCAAAATGTTTCAACACGACTGCAATGTAGTTCAATTAACAAGAAGTTAAAATTAAGTGACTTACATTTTAGACACAATATTGACTGTTTTTGCTCAATTTTGCTGACGAAAATTGTTCTAATCAAAGCTACAGCAGAATCATTGTGTCTCCCAGCAACACACGGCGGTGTTTTGTTACTGAATGAATCCATGTTTTTGAACGAATCAAGTGAGTCAATGATTCAGTAACCCATTCATAAAGACAGTAGTCACCTGCCTTGTTTCTGAATGAATTAGCCATTTGAACGAATCTGTTGAATGAAGAACTAAATGACTCACTCATTCAAACATCATTTGCCACCACCTACTGGTTTGGTTTCATATTTAAAACTATCATACCAACATTTCTTATTTGTATGTTTAAAAAATATTTAAAGCATTAATCTTATAAAATTCTTTATGCACTCGAAATTTTGCAGTGTAAATGCATTTATGGCACCTCAACTTTATAAACAGTCTGTGTAAATACATCTAATGGCACTTCAGATGCAGCTTCTGTGTTTCCTGCAGTGCAAAGGAGTTTGTTGATACTGATTTCATTTGAATGGTAACAGCTCTACAGTTTCTTATTATTCTACAGTCATGGCCAAAAATATTGGCACCCTTGGTAAATATGACCAAAGAAGGCTGTGAAAATTAATCTGCGTTGTTAATCCTTTTGATCTTTTATTTAAAAAATTCACAAAAATCTAACCTTTCATTGGATAATAAGAATTTAAAATGGGGGGAAATATCATTACGTAGAAGAATTTATGATCCGCACTCACGAGAACAATCTTCTTTTTCGTTTTATTTTACATTCATTACCATTAGGGAATAGACACAAACGTTTCGGCTACCAAGCCTTCCTCAGTGTGTAAAGGAAATATCATTATGAAATAAATGTTATTCTCTAATACACACTGGCCACAATTAACGGCACCCTTTTATTCAATATTTTTTGAAACCTCCATTTGCCAGTTTAACAGCTCTAAATGTTCTCCTATAATGCCTGATGAGGTTAGAGAACACCTGACAAGAGATCAGAGACCATTCCTTCATCCAGAATCACTCCAGACCCTTTAGATTCCCAGCTCCATGTTGGTGCTTCTTCTCTTCAGTTCACTCCACTTATTTTCTACAGGGTTCAGGTCAGAGGACTGGAATGGCCATAGCAGAAGCTTGGTTTTGTGCTCAGTGACCCATTTTTGTGTTGTTTTTGAGGTTTGTGTTTGGATTATTGTACGGTTGGAAGATCCAAACATGGCCCATTATAAGATTTCTAACAGAGTCAGTCACTTATTGATTTTTTATCTGTTGGTATTTGATAGAATCCATGATGCCATGTGTCTAAACAAGATGTCCAGGACCTCCAGCAGAAATATAGGCCCACAACATCAAAAATACAGCAGTATATTTCATTGTACTCATGGGGTACTTTTTATCCCTGTGTTCACCAAACCCATCTTGAGTGTTTGCTGCTAAAAAGCTAATTTTTTAGTTTCATCTGACCATAGAAGCCAGTCCCATTTGAAGTTCCAGTCGTGTCTGATAGCTGAATATGCTGGAGTTTGTTTTTGGATGAGCGAGGAGAATTTTTCTTGAAACCCTCCCAAACAACATGTGCTGATGTAGGTGCTGTTTGACTATTTTTTTAAGGTTTTCTGACCCCGAGACTCAATTATTTTCTGCAATTCTCCAGCTGTGGTCCTTGGAGAGTCTTTAGCCACTCAAACTCTCCTTCTCACCGTGCATTAGAACGATACAGACACACGTCCTCTTCCAGGCAGTTTCCTAACATTTTATATGTTGATTGGAAATTCTTAATTACTGCCTTGATGGTGGAAATGGGAATTTTCACTGCTCTAGCTCTTTTCTTAAAGCCACTTCACTAATTTGTGAAGCTCAATTATCTTTTGCTGCACATCAGAAATATATTCTTTGGTTTTTCTCATTGTGATGGATGATTAAGGGAATTTGGGCTTTGTTTTCCCTCCTACTTATATTTCTGTGGAACAGGAAGCCATGGCTGGATAATTTCATGTTCATAATCACCCTGGAGTGCTCAAAATTGTGAATATGAATAGGAATATACTTCAGAGATATTTTACTCATAAGAATTTCTAGGGGCACCAATAATTGCATCCGTGTATTTGAGAAAAACATTTATTTCATAATGATATTTCCCCCCATTTTAAATTCTTATTATCCAATGAAAGGTTAGATTTTTGTGAATTTTTTAAATAAAAGATTAAAAGGATTAATAATGCAGGTTTATTTTCAGAGCCTTCTTTGATCATATTTACCAAGGGTGCCGATATTTTTGGCCATGACTGTAACTGACTTAATTGAAACAATATAAAAATTTGATGTGAACGATGACACATTTAATAAGGTTAGTGAAAAAATGACAATTTAAGAAACATGGTGGGAAATTACATCTGTTTTGTTATATAAAGCAACTCCTTGCAGTTAATTGTTATTTCTACCTCTTTTCTAGTCACAGAGCACTTTATTTTCAGAGTTAAGTGAGAGAACATTTGTAACTATGTCCAGATTGGGGGAATTGTAATGTTTGATCATTTTTTATGTAAATAATTTGCATCAAAAAAAGTATAGATTTTTGTTTGTTTTTACTGTCAATTATAGTTTTTAGAAAGAAAATCGGAATCTGCAAAAATCGGTATCGGCAGGTCACACTTACAAAAAAAAAAATCGGAAATCGGAATCAGCCAAGAAAATTGCAATCGGTGCATCCCTAGCAGGTAGACTACAAATAATGTTTAGTGAAATTTTGTTCATACATCACCTGAAATACAAAAACTAAAAGATCTTGGTTCATCAGAACGAAGATCTATTAAAAATGAGAAATTGATATTGTTAATCCAGCACTAGCATCCACACAGCTGCACCATCGGAGAAGAGCTCAATGATTTTGACTCTTCAAAACTGTTTTGGGTGACAATGAGTTTTCGTTTTTGGCTGAAACTGTTTTGAAGTGCTAAAATCACTGACCAAAACTGTATTTTTGGTTGTTTATCCACTTATCTGCTTATCATAAATTGTATTTGACATGAACGTCAGCATGCACCGCTCTCGTACCTTTATTGGAGAGGTTGGCAGTGTTGCTGCTCAGGATGGTGAGGGCGTAGTGAGGAGGGAGAGACGCTTTACAGATGGCCGTAATAAAAGCGTCACGCGGCGTCACCAAACCCAGACGGCCACACAGTGATGCCATGGACAGCTCTGCTTTCAGGATGTTTTCTGTGGCCGTCTCGTCCGTACTGACACAAACACGGCAAATATCATCAATACAGTCAGTTTGGTATGATTTATATATGCTAATTAGATTCTTTGTGACCCTGGACCACAAAACCAGTCATAAGGGTCAATTTTTTGAAATTGAGATTTATACATCATCTGAAAGCTAAATAAATAATCTTTCCATTGATGTATGGTTTGGACAACATTTGGCTGTGATACAACTATTTGAAAATCTGGAATCTGAGGGAGCAAAAAATCTAAATATTGAGAAAATCGCCTTTAAAGTTTTCCAAATGAAGTTCTTAGCAATGCATATTACTAATCAAAAATGAAGTTTTGATTTATTTACGGTAGGAAATTTACAAAATATCTTCATAGAACATGATCTTTACTTAATATCCTAATGATTTTTGGCATAAAAGAAAAATCGATAATTTTGACCCATACAATGTATTCTTGGCTACCCATGCAACTGGTTTTGTGCTCCAGGGTCTCAATTGTAGTCCAAGTATAAAGCTTTAGCTATTACAATAACAGCTAGGATATGAATTATAGCATGTAGTGATGTATTAAGAAAGCGTCCCGTACCTGGCGTCCAGCAGTAGTGAAAGGGCCGCCAACAGGCCACACCAGCAGGCGTTCACCATCTCCTCCCAAACCTCATGAGCCACTGCACAACACATACGGCATCAATACAGGGACAAAACACTGTCATTTACACATCACTGATTCTGACATTCATAATGAGCAGTTTAGGGTCGTGTGGTTTATATAACATTTACTACGTAATATCATACATAATTTGGTATCTGACTGTGTCCTGGTATTCAGCTCAGATTCAGTTTTTTATCACATTTACTGACTCTGAACTGTTATATATCAGTTTAATTTGTAATTTCCCTATAAATCAATCCAGATGGGATATTGCACAAAAGTCATTTGCACTCTCTGAATGACATAACTTAATTTTTATAGCTCAAGTATAAAATATACCACTTGCACACATTTTCTGCTATGTGCATCATTTCATTAAAATTAATCAATTTTTCACATTTTATATTTATATTGTACTTGTACTTTGTCATACTTTAGTTTAATGTACTGTTGTTATGCACTTCTTGTTGTTATAATGTTAGTTGCTTGTAATTATTCAGTTAACTCTTACTATTGTGAGTACAAGTAACGTTTAACAATGGCACACTAAAATAAAGTGTTTTTGATTAAATTTGATTAATTTGTGAATATTATTGTGTTACTGTTTATACATTTCATAACTGTAAAATTTATTGTAACTGATTATATTATATATTTTATTATATTGTTATATTAGATTAGATTGTATTAGATTAGATTCATTTGTAAAATCCATTGTATATTACTGTTTAAATATTATATTAGGTTTGTAAGACTTATTGTGTTACATTATAAGGGTGGGACAATAAATCAATGTGCTGATTTATCGCGATTTTTCCGGCCGCAAGACGTTATCGATACTCTGGCACCAAGTATCGATATTTTTTTTTAAACATACAAAAGATCTAAATTCATACCTACACTGTGGCTGTTTACCACTTTGGCTTACTGGAGCGGCAGTAACGTTACCTCCAGACTTCTTGTGGTGGTGCTTCCCAGATTGCGAATGGTCACATGAACGTAAATTGTAATTCACAGTGAAGAAGAAATACAAGCGTAATGGCAGACCAACAACAAATCAGAGATGCACCGGCGTCTTATGTTTATGGAGATGAGAACTAAAAAACTGCCCTGCAACAGCTGTCAGCGTGGACTATAGGCACCAATCATGTTATTATTGCAGAGCATATATTTTAGTGCATGAGTAACCTCTCAGCTCGGATCGCAGGTGGATTTTCCTCATATGAGTGAGAGACAGCACTCTCTCTTTAGATATTACAAGTGCACGTTATGCAGTGTGGCCACTGACCGGCAGAAACATAAATCTGCACCTATGGCATGGACGACGAAACAAAACATTGTTAGAGCCGTAATGCGGCGCAGAAGTGTGCAGTGTGTGCTTGCCGCGCGTCTACATTTGAAATAACGAACTTGAGCGCGCAAAAGATGCGATGCGAATATGTCATGTGCATAGACTGTAATGTGCGGGGATCCATTTTTATGAGAGGAGAGGAAAGGTTGAGAAAGCACTCCAGGTAAATTTTGAAATGTACATATATATATACACACACACACAACCTGAATTCCGGAAATGTTGGGACGTTTTTTTCTAAATTTGAATAAAATGAAAACTACAAGATTTTCAAATCACATGAGCCAATATTTTATTCACAATAGAACATAGATAACATAACAAATGTTTAAACTGAGAAATTTTACACTTTTATCCACTAAATGAGCTCATTTCAAATTTGATGCCTGCTACAGGTATTCAAAAAAGTTGGTACGGGGGCAACAAAGGGCTAAAAAAAACAAGAAATTTTTAAAAGATTCAGCTGGGAGAACATCTAGCAACTAATTAAGTTAATTGACATCAGGTCTGTAACATAAAAGGGATGTCTTAGAGAGGCAGAGTCTCTCAGAAGTAAAGATGAGCAGAGGCTCTCCAATCTGTGAAAGAGTGCGTAAAAAGATTGTGGAATACTTTAAAAACAACGTTCCTCAACGTCAAATTGCAAAGGCTTTGCAAATCTCATCATCTATAGTGCATAACATCATCAAAAGATTCAGAGAAACTGGAGAAATCTCTGTGAGTAAGGGACAAGGCCGAAGACCTTTGTTGGATGCCCGTGGTCTCCGGGCCCTCAGACGATATTGCATCACTCATCGACATGATTCTGTCATTGACATTACTAAATGGGCCCAGGAATACTTCCAGAAACCACTGTCGGTAAACACAATCCGCCGTGCCATCTACAGCCAACTAATGCTCTATCATGCAAAAAGGAAGCTATATGTCAACATGGTCCAGAAGCGCCGTCGTGTACTGTGGGCCAAGGCTCATTTAAAATGGACTGTTTCAAAGTGTAAAAGTGTTCTATAGCCAGACGAGTCCAAATTTGACATTCTTGTTGGAAATCACGGACGCTGTGTCCTTTGGGCTAAAGAGGAGGGAGACCTTCCAGCGTATTAACAGCGTTCAGCTCAAAAGCCAGCATCTCTGATGGTATGGGGGTGCATAAGTGCATACGGTATGGGCAGCTTGCATGTTCTGGAAGGCACTATGAATGCTGAAAGGTATATAAAGGTTTTAGAGCAACATATGGTCCCCTCCAGACGACGTCTATTTCAGGGAAGCCCTAACCCTAACAATGCAAACCACATACTGCAGCTATTACAACTGCATGGCTTCGTAGTAGAAGAGTCCGGGTGCTGAATTGGCCTGCCTGCAGTCCAGATCTTTCACTTATAGAGAACATTTGGTGCATCATTAAATAGAAAATACGTCAAAGATGACCACAAACTCTTCAGCAGCTGGAAACCTACATCAGGCAAGAATGGGACCAAATTCCAACACCAAAACTCCAGAAACTCATAACTTCGATGCCCAGACGTCTTCAAACTGTTTTGAAAAGAAGAGGAGACGCTACACCATGGTAAACATGCCCCTGTCCCAACTACTTTGAGACCTGTAGCAGGCATCAAATTTGAGATGAGCTCATTTTGTGCATAATATATATATATATATATATATATATATATATATATATATATATATATATATATATATATATATATATATATATATATATATATACACTAGTGCTGTCAAACGCAAATCCATTTTAACGGCACTAATTTTATTAACACGCAATTAACGCAGCGTGCATTTTCTGTTTGACCCGTGGCCTAACCCGTACTACTATAGTTGGAGAAATGGAAATGGATGGAGATGCTGACAAGTGTTGCCAACTTTGCGACTTTTCAGACCACTTTTTTTTCAAAAAGCACCTAGCGACCAATCTTTATAGGGTTTGCCCAAACCTTATTTAGTTTCTGAGACCCGCCGGTACTGCCACGTGAGTGCGAGGTCTCTCTTTCCCGCTGCGCACACACCTCTTTCTCTCTCCCTCCGCGTCTGCTCTGTTCAACGCGCGGATGAGAGGAACAGCGCTTTCAGTTAATGATTAATTTACTTAACATGTTAAATTTGATTTACAGAACTTTTTGTGCTGTTTTCTATCAGTTTGGACTTGAATAAAGAGAGAAAACTTGCATTTAATCTTTTCACAGGCATTTTGTTTTCATAGTTAGACAGATATCGTGATGTATCGTTATAGGATTGTCTAGCAGTATATCGATTATCGCAGAATCGCTGTATTCGTGATATTATCGTTATCGTGAGCCATGTATCGTGATTCGTATCGTATCGTAAGGTACCCTGCGATTCCCACCCCTATTACATTATACATTATATTATATATTATATTATATTGTTCTATTATTTTAGATTAGATTTATTTGGATTAATTTGTGAAATTTATTGTATGTTACTTTTTATATATTATCAGATTAGACTTATTTGTTTTATTATTAGTATTTTTTGTTGAATTTATTGGATTTTCTGTTTGTTTATATATATATATATATATATATATATAAATATATATATATATTATATTTATATATTTATATATATCATATTATTGCATTATATTAGATTAGATTTATTTGTAAAATGTTTTGTATCTTCTGTTAATATTATGAATTATATATTACATTTGTTAAACGGGTAACACTACAATATAGTCCATTAGTTTACGTTAATCAATGCATTAACAAACATTAACAATTATCAATACATTTGTTACAGTATTCATTAACATCTTTAAATGTTAATAAAACTATAAATTATTAATAAAAATGAATAAAAAAGTCATAAAAATTAATTAATACAACTGTTCAGTGTTAGTTCATGCTAGCTCACATCCATTAATTATTATTAACACATACATATGGATTTTAATAACGTGTTATTAAATGTTGAAATTAATATTAACTGCTATTAATAAATCATGTTAACTAATGTTAACAAATGGAACCTTATTGTAAAGTGTTACCGTTACACATACTGTATATTACATATTATATATTACAACACATTACATAAAAGTCACAATATACTGCTTTTGCAGTATATTGTCTCACAGCCAAAGGTCAGCACAGAGCATAGTCTCATTATTAAAGAGATGTTCTCCAAATATACTTCAGGTTGAGAGATTCAAAGACCTCTGAGATGGTAATGTCTTTGAGCGCACACAAACAAACATGTGATGTCGACATGAACTCACTGGGTTCCTGAGGGCGGCTGTCTCTCTGTGGAGGACTAACAGGCTCCGCCTCCTCCCTCATAGCAGCTTCCTGTTCCTGTTTGGAGAGCTCTCTCTCAATCATAGACGTGATTCCCCTCACCAGATCCAACAGGGCACTGAAGGCTACAGACATGGCGTAACCTTCAGGGATGGAGGGCGGCTCCACCTTATCCAGCATCTCCAGACTGAGAAGAAACACACGTTAGACCAACAGCATGGACAAAGATGCACACCACGACTGATTTACCGTTAAAACGGAATTTGCAACCAACTAGTCAACTAGTTTAGCAGTCAAAATACAGTAAAAAAAAAAAAAACAAACAAAAAAAAAAAAAAAACAAGCATGAGCGATCCAATAGCCTATTTAATCTATTAATCAACCAGTCAAATCCCATACTGAATACTGCTGAAAAATAGATCATATACATGCAATGTGCTTGCCTTGCATTATGATCATTGTACATTAAACTTAAGTGTTCACTTAATCGATGTTAACCAATATAGACATACTATTAAAATCAACTGAATCAAAAGCATCTGTACACGACAGGCAGCAAAATGACACAAAAATATATAACGCAAAACAAATTGATGTAAATAACTAGTATGTCAACTAGACTTTTTCAAAATAATGTATTCATTTTCAAAATGCAACATTAACATGACAGTAACTTTACTGTAGTCCTAAAAATATAAAAGCAAAACATACAGTAAATGTGGAAAAACTAATAATAATGCAAATTGTAAACGCCTAGTATGTTGACTTTTTCAAAATAATGTGTTAATTTTTAAAATGTAACATTAACAAAACAATAATCTAAATATAGCCTTTGTAAAAATATAATACAAAACATAAATGTGCAAAATAAAATATGGATATGACTAGTATGTTAACTAGACTTTTTCAAAATAATGTTTTTTTTTTAAATGCAACATTAACATGACAGCAATTTGATAGTTTTTAAAAATATATTGCATTATGCATTGCAAATTGCATTATGACCAAAAAATAATGCAAATGAATAGTGTGTGGCAACTAGATTTTTTCAAAATAATGTATTCATTTTTAAATATTATCATGAGAGTAATTTGAACATAGCCTTTGAAAAAATACATTGCAAAACATAAATGTACAAATTTCTTTTTTTTATTTAAAGCAAAACATAAATGTGCAAAAAAACTTAAACAACCAGTATGTCAACTAGACTTTTTGATGTATTGATTTTTAAAATGCAACATTAATATGAGAGTAATTTGAATGTTCTTCAAAATTAAAAAAGCAAATGTACAAAAATAATAATATGTAAATGAACAGTATGTTCACTAGACTTCTTCAAAATAAATAATTGATTTTTAAAATGCAACATTAACATGACAGTAATTTGAAATGTGCAAAAACAAATGAATGTAAACAACTAGTATGTTGACTAGCAGCAGCAGTATCATTTAGTTGACTAGTCTCGCACATCCCTAGTAAAGCCCAGTCAATACTGAAAGCGTGTGGTCACTCACTAGGTGGCTTTGGCACTGCCCTGGACGCTGACGTTCATGAGGGGGATCCAGGTGCCTCGGTACTCAAAAGCGGCCTGTGTGATCAGACCTCCCCCTGCTCCTGCCGCACCCGGACCTCCCTGACCGGACGCCTGTGAACCCGACACCGACCCACCTGACACACACACAGTTTGACTTTCACATGAGACAATCAGTCATTATATGAGTCAAAAACATGAAGATCTCAGCATGTGTGTGTGACCTGCAGGCGTGCTGGTAGAGGAGTTGTTTCCTGCGCTGGGGAGGATGAAGAGGGACTGGATGAAGGAGCCCAGAGCGTTGACGATGTCTCTGAAGACTTTGGTGGAGTGCTGCTTCATGTCGTACGACTGACAGAAAGACCTGCACACAGAGACCTTTATGAACTCCAGAAGAAGAAAAATATCTCTACAGGCAAACTGATAAATTAAGCTATAAAACAAGCTTTTTAAATTATTAAGCCAACAAAATATATAATTTGTATCACAAGATCTGTCAAAACATTACACAGAAGATTTTAGGTTAAAATGTCTGAAATCTGATCTAAATCTAATAATCTAAATCTAAATCTAATCTGATCTAAAGAGAGTTTTTAGATGTTATAAATTTCATTAATTACAACAACAAAAAAATTAAAAGCAAAAATTAAAAAACAATATTTTTCAATTAGAAATGTATTGTATGTTGTTCATATATTATATTAATTTGTAAAATTTATTGTATTTTACAGTTTATATTTTAGATTCGATTGTATTAAATTAATTTATATAACTGATTGTATATTACTGTTTATATACAGTATATTAATGTTTACATTTATTGTATGTTACTCATTATATTTTATATGATACTTATATTACATTAGATTAGACTGTATTTAGAATTTATTGTATCACAATTTATATATTATATGGCTTAATAAAAAAAAAGCTTTTTATGTTAAGCCAATAAAATTAATTCATGTGAATGTATACAGGAAGAGTGTTTTTAGATGTTATAAATGGCATTTTTACTAGCTATATTTGAGTAATTTTGTTATGTGATTTTGTCATTTTTATTAGTTGTCATTTCTATTCTATTCTGCTTGGTTTCATGTATGTTTAAGTTTTAGTTGTTTTAGTATGTAAATATTTTATTTCAGTTAGTTTTTTTTTACATTGAAGTCTTTCATCTAATATCAATATTTCATTTCAGCTTTATTTCAATTAACAAAAATTAAATGATTTGTAATAGTGTAAAAATAAAAGTTTTACTTTTAATAATTTTAGCATGTCAGCTTTTCTAAACATTTATAAATTTGTTTTACATTTTTTAATGTAATATTTATATTATATTTTATTTCAATTAAAAACATTTTTTAAATTTTATTTAAACAATAACATTGCTTGGGTTTAGGGTTAGGATATATAATATCATTAGATCTGCATAAAAATGATAGCAGTCAAAAGAAAGTTTCACCATGTCAGAAAGACAAACGCGCGCGTGTGTGTGTGTATACATGTGCTCACCGCAGTAAATGTGGCTGAACACACAGTCTGTGCACAGACTCCACCGCCACGGCTCTCAGCCACTGCGGCTTCTCTCCATCCAAAAACTTCACCAGCAGAGAGAGGAAGATCTCACACTCTGTTACCTACAACACACACACACACACACACACACACAGAGCACTGTAGATGCAGAAATCAGCAATGTGACAACACACTGATGCATCCAAACAACTCCAACACACCAATATATCAAAATTAATGCAATAAGATGCATTAAACTATAGATATTAAATGAGTAAAAATAATTTTCTTGCTCTTTTGAAAATGAAACATTCAAAAATATTCACTGTTATGAGCTCATTAACATATGGCTGCCTGCATTTACATAACAACAACACCTTTTTAATATTCAGCAACCCATCCTGATGAACATTATGCAGTGTAGGAAATCATAACAGAGGCCATTTACATATTTAAAAAGCAAATTTTGGGCAAGACACTCCAGGTGAATAGGGAAAAAAATTTATCTAATATATATCACTGCACTTACCAAGTCAATTGATTGCATGAGGAATCGCAAAGATTTTTCTATATTACAAGTTTTCTGAAATATTGTGTTTAAATACGGAAATTAGGCATTATCTAATTAAATATGCATTTATATATATATATATATATATATATATATATATATATATATATATATATATATATATATCCAGAATATAAATCTGAAGATTGGATAAAGTCAAGTTCAAATCATTTTGAAGAATGATGATGACCATTTTTAGAAATAAAATGTTATATAATTTAATGTGAATGATACACGAACAAACCCCTCAGTAAAAACCTTCAAAGTATAGAGATGAATAAAACTGTAAAATTTGCTGCATGTAAGTGCTGCTAAAGTGGAGAAACAAACTCATTTTGAGAAAACTGCCTATGATATGTATTGTAATTTAAACCTATAGATGCAAATAGATAAAGTGCAATAATAAAATTAGGTGAATGATATGAACAAACCCCTCTGTATAAATCTACAGATAGGAATAAAACTGCTAGGTTTGGTGTGTGTATATGGGGCCCTATGAAATCCGTTTGATTTTTTCCCAAATTCCGTCCCCTGCCCCCAAATTCCGTTTTTATTTTTACAGATTCAGTTTTTTTCCATTTTCATTTTTCTAGACTCTTTTTTTTAATGGTTAAATTAAAAAATGTTAATCAAAAGCATGTCTAATTAATTAAAACCATGAAACCTACACAATTTAACAGAAATTTATTAAAAGTTTAACAAAAATTTAAATTTTAAGGCCATATGAAATACATTTTTTCTCTCAAATTCCGTTTTATTTAGATCAATATATAAGTAAATAAGTAAATAAATTCTGGCAAATCATTTCTCTGCTATATATTCCTTAAAAAATAATGTTTTAATAATAATTTTATTATTAGTAGTAGTATCATTACATTAAGTAATATATTTCTGTCACAGTTTCTTCAAATTATAGCAAACTTTTATTTTGACCAAACTTTTATTTTCGAGGCGGCAGAGTCTGAAAACACCGTGAGCACCACAAGACACTTCAGTGTGTGCAGTAGATGAAAACACGCGTCTGCGCCATTCATTCACACAGAGACACGCAGAACATGCAGGATTCATATTTAATTAGTCTTTTGTGCCTTAATATTCACAAACACTAGTCCATATCGCAATTTGATTTAACTGTACTGACCTACTTTTGATTTATTCACCCCAAATTTGGAAAATTCCATGACATTCCACGTTATACAGTAAATTCCATTTCTGTGACCGGATTCCACAATTCTGTCCTCGTTTTCCACATCGCAGAAATCATAGGGCCCTATGTATGTAAGTGCTGCTGAAGTGGAGAAACAAAACTGACCATTGTATAAAAAAATGTTTTTCAAGCATCAAAGAGAAGGTGGAAAATGGGCATTAAAAATGAAATTATGACATTTTGGGGGCTATTTACACCTGGTTGTTTAATGCATTTTCTCTGATCGGATATCTATTTGATTTGTTAAAACGTTTCCATTTACTCTTGGACACATAAATGTGTCTTTGCAAAACTGATATAAATCCAGTATTAAATTCCCGTGCTATATGCAAATTTAACGGACTTCACGTCAACGAAAGCAATAGATATGCGCTGCATTTTATGATATTTTATTCATTAACAGCTCATTTCAAGAGAGAGCGCAGCATCAGCACTGGAAAGATAGGCTAGTCTCACCACTTTTAATGAAGATGATTGTGTGTTGAGCGTCTGCGGCTTACTTTCAGTGTCACTCGTGGCAGTTTGCATGTCTGCTTGCTGAAGAGATCCTCAGCTAATCTGAATAAATAACCTTTCCATTGATGTATGGTTTGTTAGGATAGGACAATATTTGGCTGAGATACAACTATTTGAAAATCTGGAATTTGAGGGTGCAAAAAATCAAAATACTGAGAAAATCGCCTTTAAAGTTGTCCAAATGAAGTTCTTAGCAATGCATGTTAACAATCAAAAATTAAGTTTTGATATATTTACAGCAGAAAATTAACAAAATATCTTCATGGAACATGATCTTTAGTTAATATCCTAATGATTTTTGACATAAAAGAAAAATCAATAATTTTGACCCATACAATGTATTTTTGGCTATTGCTATAAATATACCCCAGCGACTTAAGACTGGTTTTGTGGTCCAGGGTCACATATGTGGTTTCAACAACCAGATGCATTTACACTTGTCCAGTTTCGTCTGGAATGCGGCCCAGACCACCTCCTGAAGTGGTTTGAGCAATCGGACTTAAATGCATCTCAAAAGCGTTTCGGAAGGCATTTACACCTGGTCTCTTCACGATCGGATATCTATCCGATCAGAGAAAACGCATGAAGTGACCAGGTGTAAACAGACCCTTAGGTGCAAGAAATCTTCACTAATATTATAAGTGGACTTCAGATAATACATATGAGGCACTGGAGCATCACTGTGAGTCTCACCAGGAGGCTGTAGAAGTGTTTGATGAGGACCGAGACGACCCGCAGCAGTCTCATGCAGATGGGGAAATACGGTTTCTCCACGGGCGCCGGAGACGAGGCGCTGCTGCAACTGCCCTGACGGAACTTAATGTTGGGAGAGAACAGCTTGATGACCAGCGGACACACGCGCTCCTTCAGCAGGAAACTGAACTCCTGATGCTACACACAGAGACACGGTCAGAACACAAGGTTAGAGAGCGACTGGAAGGCCGACAGCTGGGAACCAGTCATTTCCTCTTGTTTATTTGCCATCCGTCTTTCAGGAATGTTTGTTTTCATCGGGATGTGTGGGGTTTACCTGCAGGAAAACTTCAGGAAAGTCATTTAAAACTGATTCCAGCAGCTCCAGGCCGAACGTCCGGGTCATCTCGGTCATTCCCACTAACCAGTAGGGGGCGTCGGCGTTCACCAGCTGACACAAATCCTGCAGAACGCCACATTTATACATATATATTTAAAGCTCAAAAAACTAGTCAATATATACTTTAAAATGTATACATTTTTATTTTTAAGTGAATAATAAAAGTAAACAAAAATTATGAAAAACATTCATTTACATTAATATATTAATTATAATACAACATTATGTTAAAGTTTCCACAACATAGTCAAACTTATGAAATATATTACTTGTAAACGAACACTTTATTATGGTTATTATTACTAATAAATGTAATGTAACATTAATCTTTATCATACAGCTCTTGTCATCATGTTATAAAAGCAATATGCTATATTAATTTTACAAAAATATTTTTTAATTAATTAAAATTATTTATTTCATATAATTTAAATTAATATATCAATTATAATATTTCATATTAAAGTTGCCAACAACATACAGTCAAACTTATGAACTATGTTACTTGTGAGAGACGTTTTTCTAGTTATTATTACTAATAGCTGTAATTATTTATTGAACATTGATATTTTTAATCATATAGCTGTTTTCTTCATTTTATAAAAACAATAAGCTATATTAATTTTATATAAACAAGTTCTAATTGATTAATATTATCGATTTTACATTATTTAATTTATTTTAATTATAATATTTCATATTAAAGTTGCCAAAAGCATCCAGTCAAACTTATGAACTGTTACTTGTGGAAGAGGTTTTTATGGCAATTATAACTAATAAATGTAATTATTTATTCAATTTAGTTTTTTTTTACTCACACAGTTATTTGCACCATTTTATAAAAACAATAAGCTATATTAATTTTATATAAATATTTTTCAATTAATTAATATTAATTTACATTAATTTTTAATATTAATTTGATATGAATTTATTTACATTAATCTATTAATGATATTATATCATAATATTAAAGTTGCCATCAGCCTACAGTTAAACTATATTATTCATGAAGGACAGTTTATTATGGTTATTAATTAAACAATTATTTATTGAATATTGATTTTTTTATCATAAAGCTGTTGTCAGCATTTCATAAAAGCAATAAGATCTTATTTTATTATTAATATTTAATATTACTAATTTTATATGATTTAATTTAGATTAATATACTAATGATAATATTTCATGTTATAGTTGCTAACAACCTACAGTCAAACTTACGAACTCTATTATGAACTTAAGATTTTTAATCACTTTATATTAATTTATATTATTTATTTTATATTAAATAATTAATATATTAATTACAAAATAATTATATAACATTATAATATAACCATTACATTAAAAGTTCCCAACAATCTACGGTTAAACGTATGAACTGTATTACTTGAAAAATAAACTTTTTATTACGGTTATTATTACCAAGCAAATGAAATTATTTTATTAAACATGTTAATAGTTGATGGGTTTTTTTTTGTTTTTTTTTAAATCATACAGCTGTGGTCACCATTTTACAAAGCAATGAGCTACTTGTGGCCGTTACAGTGATTTTACCATGATTAAGGGGTTTTTAGGAACTCAACTACGGTAAAATCACTGTAAGACATATCTACATGTATTTTTACTCTAAGTTTTGAATGATGAATATTGTTTGCATTTGGGTTTTGGACCCAATATCGCTGTTGCATCCCTACAGTCTGCTAATGTATCCAGCGACTGACCTGGAACAGCATGTAGGCGTCCTTAGCGCTGGGTCTCAGGGTGCTGACCGAGCGCCGGTTACTGTTGCCCTGGACAGCAGGAGGCTCTTCCGTCAGACCTGCGGCGAGCGCACAGAAAATAAATAAGAATCAGAAAGAGCTTATTGGAATTTGTCTTGGTGTTAGGAGCTAAACAAGGGAGTGCTCACACTTGCCATCTTTTTTTGACAAGAAAAAGTTGACAAGAGCGCTTTTTTAGTAAAACAAAAAGCTGGCAGCGTTTTGGTTACAAACAGCAGCCGAGGGCGTCTTTTGTTGCTTTAACAACAGCTGCAACAGTAGCCTAGTGCTGTGTGCTGCAGAAATGTCGAGAAAGTTGTCTCTTGCGTTGGCTTTTGAAGGAGAATGTCAGTTCAAAATGACGTTTTTGGGTGCAAGACATTATATGGGGAAGGAAACGGTGCTTACAACAATTTAGTCCAGGAGCTCCGTTGATGATGATGCATATTTTAGACTAGACAGAGTTTTGTGCTCATGTCATAACTCCTTGTGCTACGAAACTAGTACAATCTATCTACCGGTAATATCTTCATTTTTTTCTTGTTCTTTTTGTTGTCATGGAAACAACTCACTACTCACTTGTCATTGGTCAGCTGTTAAAAAAGCATTTGAGGTAGGGCATTTTTTCAGAAAAGCTGAACTTTTTTTTTGTGTGTGTGATTAACACTTTATTATGCTTTTGTTGCGAACACAGTTACCAGCAACGACAATAACACATTTTCATTGACCTGAATTCAGTGTGGACAGCATCACTGATAACAAATATAAAACAGAAATACAAAGGAAAAACAGAAACTCATACAGTACAAAAGGAGTAATAAAATAATAAGAAAACTAATACGTGTATACTAGTGCTGTCAAACGATTAATCGCGATTAATCGCATCCAAAATAAAAGTTTTTGTTTATATATGTGTGTGTACTGTGTATATTTATTATTTATATATAAAAACACACACATACAGTATATATTTTGAAAATATTTACATGTATTTACATGTATATATTTATGTTCATATACTTTATATTATAAATAAATATATTTAATATATAAACATAACATATTTTTCTTAAATATATACATGCATGTGTGAGTTTTTATATATACATAATAAATAAAAGTACACACATATATGTGTGTATATATGTACACAAAAACTTTTATTTTGGATGTGATTAATTGCGATTAATCATTGCCCAGCACTAGTATATACACATTATATATATATATATATATATATATATATATATATATATATATATATATATATATATATATATATATATAATACAGGAAGAAAGCGTCTCATGAAATAAAGGTAAAACAAATTAAACAAACAAAGAAACCTGCCATCCCATATACCTTAGATGACAACTTTACAATTACATCACTTAAGTTTTAATAATGGAAATCAGACTATCGTGTATTCGATTCCAATGGAGAAAATTTGAACTTTTTCAACTTGAAAAGACGCTCTGAGCTGCAGAAAAAGATGCCGGCGGTGGGGTTTTAAAAAGCGCTCAGGACTTTTTGAAAACATGGTTTACTCCATAGCATTACAATGTAAAACAGACGCTGGCAGCTTCAAAAAAAAACACCAAGTGTGAACATAGCCTAAAGCAGCAGACGACAGGGCTCTGGGTACGAGAGGACATGCAATACAAACATTCACCTTTGAATTTCTCGTCCTCCGCCACCATCCTCTCAAACACCACGGTCACGACCTGTCTGACGGTGGCAGCCGCTGTGTTGTTGGTGATGTTGTCTTTAGTGAAGTGCAGCCGGAAACACAGAACGATGGCCTGAGAGGAAGCACAAAAGCAACAGGCTGAAGAGCGAGAGCGGTTTTGCTTACACTATCTGAATAAAATATATTTATGTCCCTAAAAAACTCATTTCAACAGTGTAGAAGCATACAAGGCACTTGTTTGTGCATAATTTTCACTGACATCCTTTAACAGAGCTCTAATAAGAATTAAACAGGCTAGTTCTGCTACTGTACCTCTGAAATTTCAATGTGCAAATCAGGATTTCCACAGCTTTTGAATTTCTATATTTTCCCATGAGCTTTCCTGTCATTTGAGATTAATGGATAAGGATTTTTAAGATGATTTTAAGAGATAAAACATAATCAAGCAGCAACTTATTATTTTAAATTGTAAAAATTTTAATCTGAGAATACTATACATGTATATTTGCTATATAAATTTTGCTACATGATTTTGTGAGATTTTCATTAATTTCCATTACTTTGCCACAGTCATTATTATCCATGACTGTGGTAAATGTTGTATAATCCATCACTGAAATTTTAGTACATAATTAAAGTTATTAAAAAATAAAAATAAAAATAAAACCCTAATAAATAATCAATGTTATATTTTGTAGTAGTTTGTAAAGAAAAAAATAAATACAGTAAAAAATTTAGATAGTTTATATTCAACAATATGCTACAATAATTTGAAAAAATAAATGAAATTTCAAAAGGAACATTAAATAAAGCTGTTTTACTTTTTCAAAAATAAATGGTTTCAGAGTAAAAATAAACAGAACAGTTAATTGTGAGTTTAAATTAAGAAAATAGTTCTAAGTTATAATAACTATGAGATATAAAGTTACAAATTATAAAACTTTGAAAGAAAAATATTGCAATTACAGATTTTTTTATTTGATAACATTCAGAAATGTCTTCCATTAAAATTATACTTTTATTATATTAATATTATAATTTTTTAAATATAATCAAAACACTGTTATTGCCTATAGATATAGATAAGGATTTTCCTAATTTACTAAAGTTACAAATTATGAAAATGAAAAATATAATTGCAATTCTGGGAAAAAAAAAAAAAAAACACAATTACAGATTATATATTTTTTTCTCTTTTTTTCGGCAAAAAAAAAAAGAGGTTCGGCAAAAATCTAAAAAAAATATTATATATTTGTTTTATTATTATAATATTAAATATTATATTATAAATATTTATAATTATAATTTAAACACTGATATTGGCTGTTAACCAAAATGTTATGCCACAATAAAAAATATATTTTATATTATTTTTATAACTTCCTCTTGATTTAGGAGCAAAATATTACCCGGACATGCTTTAATGGGATTCCCCACTGACTTTTATTTCAACAAATCTTGTTTTTCTTTCTAACCAGCCGCTTGCGTCTGTGGGCTCAGTTTAATGGCGTGCTGTACCTTGGACAGCACTTCGTCGTGCACAATGGTGTTGGTGGTGAGCAGCACCAGAACCGTCTGCAGCAGCTTGAGCTCCTCCAGTCCGTTCTCCATCAGCTGCCATAGCATGTTAATGATGTTCCCCGCCGCCGCCTGCAAACACACTGATTAACTCATCTCAACGAGCCACTGATCCGTCCCTCTCACCGCTGAGACTCTACTGTCATTACTGTGACAGTGCAGTGTTCATAACCCTCATAATAAGCACAGTGAGTGTTTCATCTGGGGCTTTGATTTCATAGAACAGTCTGTATTGTTGATTTATGTGCTAACGCTTTAACTGGTGTGTGTGTGTGCGTGTGTATGTGTGTAAGAGTGTGTGTGAGAGAGAGAGAGAGAGAGAGAGAGAGAGAGAGAGAGAGAGAGAGAGAGTGTGTGTGTGTGTGTGTGTGTGTTAGAGCTGCACGATTAATCGTTAAAAGATCTCGATTCAGACACCCACGCGATCTAATTTCTAAATGACAACGATTCGCCCATGTCTATAAAGCATTTGGAAAAACAGAGAGAGAGAGAGAGGGGGGGAGAGAGGGGGGGGGGGGGGGGGGTAAGAGAGAGAGGGGAGGGGAGTGGGGGGGGGGGGGGTGAGAGGGGGGGGGGAGAGAAAGAGAGGGGGGGAGTGAGAGGGGGGGTGAGAGAGAGAGGCGGGGGGAGAGAGAAAGAGAGGGGGGGAGTGAGAGGGGGGGGTGAGAGAGAGAGGCGGGGGGAGAGAGAAAGAGAGGGGGGAGTGAGGGGGGGTGAGAGAGGGGGGGAGAGAGAGGCGGGGGAGAGAAAGAGAGGGGGGGTGAGAGAGAGGCGGGGGGAGAGAGAAAGAGAGAGGGGGAGTGAGGGGGGGTGAGAGGGGGGGAGAGAGAAAGGGGGGGGGGAGTGAGAGGGGGGGTGAAAGAGAGAGGCGGGGGAGAGAGAAAGAGAGAGGGGGAGTGAGGGGGGGTGAGAGAGGCGGGGGGAGAAAGAAAGAGAGGGGGGTGAGGGGGGGGGGGGAGAGAGAGAGGCGGGGGGAGAGAGAAAGAGAGAGGGGGAGTGAGGGGGGGGTGAGAGAGAGGGGGGGAGAGAGAGAAGCGGGGGGAGAGAGAAAGAGAGGGGGGAGTGAGAGGGGGGGTGAGAGAGGGGGGGGAGAGAGAGGGGGAGAGAGAAAGAGGGGGGGTGAGAGAGGGGGGGTGAGAGAGGGGGGAGAGAGAGAGGCGGGGGGAGAGAGAGAGAGAGAGAGAAGGGGTGAGAGAGAGGGGGAGGAGAGAGCGGGGGGTGAGGGGGGGGTGGGTGAGAGAGAGGGGGGTGAGAGAGAGGGGGGGAGGAGAGAGACGGGGGGAGAGAGAAAGAGAGAGGGGGGGTGAGAGGGGGGTAAGAGAGAGGGGGGGGGAGAAAGAGAGAGGGGAGTGAGAGGGGGGGTGAGAGAGAGGGGGGGGAGAGAGAAAGAGAGGGGGGGAGTGAGAGGGGGGGGTGAGAGAGAGAGGCGGGGGGAGAGAGAAAGAGAGGGGTGGAGTGAGGGGGGGTGAGAGAGGGGGGGAGAGAGAGGCGGGGGAGAGAAAGAGAGGGGGGGTGAGAGAGAGGCGGGGGGAGAGAGAAAGAGAGAGGGGGAGTGAGGGGGGTGAGAGGGGGGGGAGAGAGAAAGAGAGGGGGGGAGTGAGAGGGGGGGTGAGAGAGAGAGGCGGGGGGAGAGAGAAAGAGAGAGGGGGAGTGAGGGGGGGTGAGAGAGGCGGGGGGAGAAAGAAAGAGAGGGGGGGTGAGAGAGGGGGGGAGAGAGAGAGGCGGGGGGAGAGAGAAAGAGAGAGGGGGAGTGAGGGGGGTGAGAGAGAGGGGGGGAGAGAGAGAAGCGGGGGGAGAGAGAAAGAGAGGGGGGAGTGAGAGGGGGGGTGAGAGAGGGGGGGGAGAGAGGCAGGGGGAGAGAGAAAGAGGGGGGGTGAGAGAGGGGGGTGAGAGAGGGGGGAGAGAGAGAGGCGGGGGGAGAGAGAGAGAGAGAGAGAGAAGGGGTGAGAGAGAGGGGGAGGAGAGAGCGGGGGGTGGGGGGGGGTGGGTGAGAGAGAGGGGGGTGAGAGAGAGGGGGGGAGGAGAGGGGGGGGGAGAGAGGAAGGGGGAGAGAGAAAGAGGGGGGGTGAGAGAGGGGGGGTGAGAGAGGGGGGAGAGAGAGAGGCGGGGGGAGAGAGAGAGAGAGAGAGAAGGGGTGAGAGAGAGGGGGAGGAGAGAGCGGGGGGTGAGGGGGGGTGGGTGAGAGAGAGGGGGGTGAGAGAGAGGGGGGGAGGAGAGAGACGGGGGGAGAGAGAAAGAGAGAGGGGGGGTGAGAGGGGGGGTAAGAGAGAGAGGGGGGGGAGAAAGAGAGAGGGGGAGTGAGAGGGGGGGTGAGAGAGAGGGGGGGGGGAGAGAAAGAGAGGGGGGGAGTGAGAGGGGGGGTGAGAGAGAGGCGGGGGGAGAGAGAAAGAGAGGGGTGGAGTGAGGGGGGGTGAGAGAGGGGGGGAGAGAGAGGCGGGGGAGAGAAAGAGAGGGGGGTGAGAGAGAGGCGGGGGAGAGAGAAAGAGAGAGGGGGAGTGAGGGGGGGTGAGAGGGGGGGGAGAGAGAAAGAGAGGGGGGGAGTGAGAGGGGGGGGTGAGAGAGAGAGGCGGGGGGAGAGAGAAAGAGAGAGGGGGAGTGAGGGGGGGTGAGAGAGGCGGGGGAGAAAGAAAGAGAGGGGGGTGTGAGAGGGGGGGGAGAGAGAGAGGCGGGGGGAGAGAGAAAGAGAGAGGGGGAGTGAGGGGGGGTGAGAGAGAGGGGGGGAGAGAGAGAAGCGGGGGGAGAGAGAAAGAGAGGGGGGAGTGAGAGGGGGGGTGAGAGAGGGGGGGAGAGAGGCAGGGGGAGAGAGAAAGAGGGGGGGTGAGAGAGGGGGGTGAGAGAGGGGGAGAGAGAGAGGCGGGGGGAGAGAGAGAGAGAGAGAGAGAAGGGGTGAGAGAGAGGGGGAGGAGAGAGCGGGGGGTGGGGGGGGGGGTGGTGAGAGAGAGGGGGGTGAGAGAGAGGGGGGGAGGAGAGAGACGGGGGGAGAGAGAAGAGAGAGGGGGGGTGAGAGAAAGAGAGGGGGGGGTGAGAGGGGGGGTGAGGGGGGGGAGAGAGGCGGGGGAGAGAGGGGGGAGAGAGAGAGAGAGAGAAGGGGTGAGAGAGAGGGGGAGGAGAGAGCGGGGAGTGAGGGGAGGGTGGGTGAGAGAGAGGGGGGTGAGAGAGGGGGGGGGGGAGAGACGGGAGAGAGGGGGGGGGGAGAGGGGGGGGGGGAGAGAGAGGGGGGGGAGAGGGGGTGGGAGAGTGGGGGGGGTGAGAGAGAGGGGGGGGGAGAGAGAGAGAGGGGGTGAGAGAGAGAGAGAGAGAGAGAGAGAGAGAGAGAGAGAGAGAGAGAGAGAGAGAGAGAGAGAGAGAGAGAGAGCAGTTACCGTGTTTAGGTAAGAAATAGCTTCACAAACAGTCTTTTCAACTACACAGTATTATTTTTGTCTTATTGTCATTCATGTTTTCACAGAAATACTGGGATGAAAGTTTAGAGTTCAGATATAAATTTTTAGTTCGAATATAAATATTGATGTCTATGGTCGTGCTGAAAATAGAGCAAGGCTTCTTTTGAAAGTAATTGGCGCTTCATATAACGTTTGTGTTTATTGCATCGTTTCGCCACTAGGTGTGCGATAAGTGACTGTTTAAAAATGTATATTGAATCATTTATTCAAGAGATTTGTTCAAAAACGCTGATTCGTCCAGTAATGAAACGAAGTATTTATGAGTGAGTCATTGAATCATTTATTCAAACCACTTTTTCATCATTTTAATATTAAAAAATTGGTGTATTTAATATATTATTATATTATTATTTTTATTTTTATTAGGTTATATATTAAAATGTTTAAGAATTCATTTAAATTAATTAAACACTTTTAAATAGACTGCAGCAATTAATATTTTGTCACACATTATTTTGTTTAGTTCAGAATTGTGGGAGAATCGTGATCTCTATTTGAGACAAAAAAAATTGTGATTCTCAATTTATCCAAAATCGTGTGTGAGAGTGTATATACAGGTGCATCTCAATAAATTAGAATGTCGTGGAAAAGTTCATTTATTTCAGTAATTCAACTCAAATTGTGAAACTTGTGTATTAAATAAATTCAGTGCACACAGACTGAAGTAGTTTAATTCTTTGGTTCTTTTAGTTGTGATGATTTTGGCTCACATTTAACAAAAACCCACCAATTCACTATCTCAACAAATTAGAATATGGTGACATGCCAATCAGCTGATCAACTCAAAACACCTGTAAAGGTTTCCTGAGCCTTCAAAATGGTCTCTCAGTTTGGTTCACTAGGCTACACAATCATGGGGAAGACTGCTGATCTGACAGTTGTCTAGAAGACAATCATTGACACCCTTCACAAGGAGGGTAAGCCACAAACATTCATTGCCAAAGAAGCTGGCTGTTCACAGAGTGCTGTATCCAAGCATGTTATCAGAAAGTTGAGTGGAAGGAAAAAGTGTGGAAGAAAAACATGCATAACCAACTGAGAGAACCACAGCCTTATGAGGATTGTCAAGCAAAATCGATTCAAGAATTTGGGTGAACTTCACAAGGAATGGACTGAGGCTGGGGTCAAGGCATCAAGAGCCACCACACACAGACGTGTCAAGGAATTTGGCTACAGTTGTCGTATTCCTCTTGTTAAGCCACTCCTGAACCACAGACAACGTCAGAGGCGTCTTACCTGGGCTAAGAAGAAGAAGAACTGGACTGTTGCCCAGTGGTCCAAAGTCCTCTTTTCAGATGAGAGCAAGTTTTGTATTTCATTTGGAAACCAAGGTCCTAGAGTCTGGAGGAAGGGTGGAGAAGCTCAGAGCCCAAGTTTCTTGAAGTCCAGTGTTAAGTTTCCACAGTCTGTGATGATTTGGGGTGCAATGTCATCTGCTGGTGTTGGTCCATTGTGTTTTTTGAAAACCAAAGTCACTGCACCCGTTTACCAAGAAATTTTGGAGCACTTCATGCTTCCTTCTGCTGACCAGCTTTTTAAAGATGCTGATTTCATTTTCCAGCAGGATTTGGCACCTGCCCACACTGCCAAAAGCACCAAAAGTTGGTTAAATGACCATGGTGTTGGTGTGCTTGACTGGCCAGCAAACTCACCAGACCTGAACCCCATAGAGAATCTATGGGGTATTGTCAAGAGGAAAATGAGAAACAAGAGACCAAAAAATGCAGATGAGCTGAAGGCCACTGTCAAAGAAACCTGGGCTTCCATACCACCTCAGCAGTGCCACAAACTGATCACCTCCATGCCACGCCGAATTGAGGCAGTAATTAAAGCAAAAGGAGCCCCTACCAAGTATTGAGTACATATACAGTAAATGAACATACTTTCCAGAAGGCCAACAATTCACTAAAAATGTTTTTTTATTGGTCTTATGAAGTATTCTAATTTGTTGAGATAGTGAATTGGTGGGTTTTTGTTAAATGTGAGCCAAAATCATCACAATTAAAAGAACCAAAGTCTTAAACTACTTCAGTCTGTGTGCATTGAATTTATTTAATACACGAGTTTCACAATTTGAGTTGAATTACTGAAATAAATGAACTTTTCCACGACATTCTAATTTATTGAGATGCACCTGTATATGTGTGTGTGTGTGTGTGTGTGTGTGTGTGTGAGAGAGAGAGAGAGAGAGAGAGAGTGTGTGTGTGTGAGTGAGTGAGTGAGTGAGTGTGTGTGTGAGAGTGAGTGTGTGTGTGTGTGTGTGTGTGTGTGTGTGAGAGTGTGTGTGTGTGTGTGCATATATGTGTGTGTGTGTGTGTGTGTGTGTGTGTGTGTGTGTTTTCTGACCTCGGACACGACTTCATGTGACATGAGTCTCTGAATGGCGGCGAGACACAGCTGGGTGATTTTGGGTTCTTTGGTTCCGCAGCCCATGAGGAACGGCTGGACCACCTCCGAACTGTTCTCCTTCAGCGCTGATGGGAAATCAACAACAGCGTTAATTTATCTCCACATGGGTCATATCACACCATTACTTCAGCATCACACGCTCTTACCTGCTAGGATGTCTGTGTTTCTCGCAGCGATGGTTTTGATCTTGACGATGCCAGACTCTGCGGCCTAAAGACGGACAACAAACTCACGTGAGCTTCTTTACAGGAAAATATGTAGAGAAAACTGACGTGGTGTTAAAGTTACAGCTAAACCGAAAAAGATATTCAAGTATGTTATGGCCAATAACCGAAAAATGGCCAAAGCTATAAATATATACTGCTAAAAACAATACGTTACGATAAAATAAATAAAAACACTTCATTTTCAAAGGAACAGTAAAGACTTTACAAAATCAGCAATTAAATAAACTAAAAATAAATCTTAATAAAAACTACACAGACATATTTTAAAAACTTTATAACAAAAACAACAGAATTACTAAAGCTATAAAATTATTATAAAAAATAAAAATAAAAACTATAAAATATAAAAAAAAAAACTTTTAAAATATAAAATATAAAAATAAAACCTAATTCAAAATATTAACAAAACTATACTAGATATTAAAATAACAAAAATCTAAAAAATTTTAACGAAGTATTATAAATATATTTTTTAATATTATTAAAACACTGATATTGGTTAATAACCGTTATGGTGCCAATATACTAGCAACTAAATAAACAAAGACTAAAACTTAATAAAACTATACAGGGATATTAATAATAATAATAATAATAATAATAATAATAATAGTAAAAATGTAAACAACAAAATTACTAACACTTTAAAATATTAAAATAAATCTAATTCAAATACTAACAAAAGGTATAATAGTATATCAATGATATTAATTATAAGATATAATATAAATATATTTAAAATGTCATTAAAAATTACAAAAGCAACTAAATTATTAAAACTGTAACTAAAATTAAAATGAAAACAGAAAATATAAAAATAAAATCTAATTCAAAATGTTACTCAAAATCCATAATAGTACATCAATGATACTAAAAGTAAAAAAAAAATATATATATATTATTATAAATATTTTTACCAAAACATTCATATTGGCAGATAACCATAATGGTGTCAATATATCCCCAATAAAATTAAAAAAAAAAAAAAAAAAAAAGTCACAACAATAGTATTAATTTCCCTTTGGACATATTTTCTGCAACTTATAAACAACTTCTCTACTTTTCATGATTTATTTAAATCCAGATAAATAAAATGAAGTCCCTTCCTTCATTAAAACTTTCTGAATCTTTAGTTTCATTTAGAAATGTCACGTTACAGAAGTAAAACGTGCTGTGAATGCAGTTTCATGTTCAACAGTTTTAGAAGTCAAATTCCAACACGCTTCTGGACGTGGACTCTAACCTCGGACGAACACTGAAAGAAAACAACTCTAAACTTGTGTTCCGAGTCTTAGAGCATCCAGAATGTGAAGCGTTTCAGAGCGAGCGTGTCAGTGCCGAGCGGTGCTGCCCACTGAGATGCACAGGCCACAATGACTCTTTTCTCCCACAACAGCAGGGAAAGCCTTCAGAAAACACACACTATCTGTTCCATCACGGCCTCTCTCCAGCTCTCCTTGTCACATCTGATCATCTGTCTCTCTCCGCAGATCCACGGGCTGTTAAAGACAGCGAGACACTACGATAAAAACACACACACAGCTGCCTGTCCTCTCGTTTGACAGATCTGTGTCCTCATCGGATGAGGTGAAGTGTATGATGCTTTCTTGGCTCGAGGTGATGCATGCGTTCTGCAAGAGAAAAGCCACGGCTGATGTTTCGCAACAGATCTCTCATCTGATCGCTGACTGTTGTTTTCCAGTTTATCTGCCATTAACTACAACAATGATTTTATCCAAGCATAAAAAGAACGAATGTTTGTTGAAAACGAAGCTCAAAGATGCCATATTCTCTATTTTTGTAGTGTTTATTATTTTTTTCCTGAAGTCCACTAACATTTGTCAAAGTTTTATGCAACAAAAAGTTCCCATCTCTGACCATTAGATTTGAAATAGCTGATTAGATCAAGATTATAATTAACTAATACTAAAACTACAAATAAATCCATAAAAAGCAACATTTTCATTACTTAAAATTAGTGCTGTCAAACGATTAATCGCATCCAAAATAAAAGTTTTTTGTTTATCTAATATATGTGTGTATTGTGTATATTTATTATCTACATATAAATACACACACATGCATGTATATATTTGGAAAATATTTACAAGTATTTACATGTATATATTTATATTTTTATAATTTATATTATATACAAACATATTTAATATACAAATATAACATTTTTCTTAAATATATACATGCATGTGTGAGTATTTATATATACATAATAAATATACACAGTACACACACATATATGTAAATAAAAACCTTTATTTTGGATGCGATTAATTGTTTGACAGCACTAGTTAAAATAAAACAAACATTAGTTTGAAGTTGAAGTACTAAAATAATTAAAAATTAAATAAACTTTGATTTCAGACTGTTGTTTTCCAGTTTATGCGCCATCAACTACAGGAATGATTTCATCTAAACGCAAAACAAACAAGCGTTGAAAATAAACCTCAAAGATGCCATATTCTATATTTTTGTAGTATTTATTTATTTTTTCAAGAAGTCCACTAACATTTGTCAGAGCTTTTTGTAACAAAAATAGTCATATTTTCATTTTTCCTGGCCTTTTTTCTTCTTTCTGACCCTTAGAATTTAGGTTACTGTTGTTAACTAAAATTAAAACTACAAATAAAACCATGAAAAAACAACATTTTCATTACTAATTACTAATAAAAGAAATTATATATATATATATATATATATATATATATATATATATATATATATATATATATATATATATATATTACATTTTTTTTAGCTAGTTGCCAAAGTAATATTTCTCATTTTCGTTAATTTAAGTACTAAAATAACAAAGTAAATCCAAAAAAACTTCATAAAATGATTACAAAAACACACAACAGAGTTACTAAAACTTTAACTAAACTCAAAATGAAAACAGACAATATAAAATACATAGCTGAAAAAAATCTCAAATATTAATGAAAACAATAATAGTATATCAATGATACTAAAATACCACTGAGATGGATTCACTGATATAGATACTCTCTATATTTGCATATGCAAATTACCTCAGTTGTGATTGGATAACCTATTTCGCATGTGAAATTAGCAACAACATCCCCACTAAGCTGCTGAATAATGAATATGTGAAGAGAAGTAGATATGTGTGATCAAATAAAAAAACAAAAAAAAAAAATAAATAAATAATTTTTGTTTTGACATTTGTTCTGTTAATGATGGAACAAATGATTTTCAACACATTTTCCCAAACTTTGCCCATTCTTTTTTTCTCTAACGTGCAAACAGAGATGCTTGTGAAAGACGCTGTTAATTAGCCTAGAATCAAAATCAGTGTCAAGAAAGTTTTGTGGCACTAAATTATTTCAAGACAAAAGAGCAAGAAAGGATCATTCTTCCGATTCATGATGGAAACTGATTCTCATGCTATTTGTAATAAAATCAGACAAACCCAAAGGCAAGAGTCTAGACTCCACCTCAAAGCCTGTTTTTGGCTTGACCTTTCGTTGTTAATGTACTGTCATATCTTGAAATGTTTCATCTGAGCGACAGGAAGCTCGTTTGACCTCTTGACCCCTGCCGTTGCTCAGCAACAGTTGGTAAAACTGAATCCTAAATGAAAGAGCCGCAGGTTTGTTAACTTCACATGGATTTGAGTTAATCTTCAAAAACACCGTTGCTCTGCCAACTCAGAGAGCAGGACCACAGGAAAACTTCTGCAAACATAACGACAACACTGTGGTGATCCTACGCTAATAATAGCCTGTATTAATCTATGATATTTTCATATATATATTTCACACACACATATATATATATATATATATATCATGGTACTGAATGATTACCATATTCATAGACCATACAATATACTGTAGTCTTTACATGGTGCATGTTCAAAATACACTGGTACTTTTTCACAAGTTAAAAGTCTAAAGTCAACATTTTACCATCCACAATATAAAATTCTATTAGAAAGTCATCTGTATTATCTGAATTATTAATATTATTTAATTTAATATTTTTTAAATAATAAATGTTTTTAAATATGGATATTATTAAACTAATATTATTATTAATCAATATTAATATTATTATAATAATTACTATTAATGTAAAAAAAAATCATAGTAAATTCAACAAATTAAACTGATACTAAACATAAATGCATTGAAATACTGTGGATTTTATTAAAAGAAAAATCTTAATGCTTGAAAATTCATGAAAAATGAAATCAATACGACTACCAAAACAGCACTAAATCACACAATTCATGGCTACAAAACTTTTTATCTGAGACAAAACAATGAGCCGCATTCATTAAACAAGATGCAAATAATTAAGAGTAATTCTTACATAAACAGACACAATTAATTAAATGTGACAACTCAAATTTTGTGAACAATTTATCTGTATTTAATATACTGTATTACACAATTTATATTAGGCATTTTGCATTTTTCACTCACCTATTGTATGCTGCAAAAAAAATCTTAATATTATTAGATAATATATGTAACATAATATAATATTCTTAAATAAGTTACATCTACTTGAGAAGCTAAATCCATCGATCTTGATTAAAGATTTTGAATATAAGTCTATTTTATATAAGTTTCCTACATTTGATTTAAGTATTTCCTATTTAAGTTTATTTCCTGTTTTCTAACAGCCATTTTTATAAAGTGACGTGTGTAAAATGAAAGAAGTTTCTCTTTATCTCTCCATCACCATTCAGTAACGGTCTGACTCTCTCTACATACAGATGACAGAAGATGTGTTTCTTTTCCTCGTGAATGAAATCCACAAAAATGAGGAGTTTTCTCTGGTAAACAAAAGATTGCAACGCTGCCAATCAAGAGGCCATAAAGCATTCACAGAGCAGCAAAACCACGAAACCATGTTCAAACGCTCAGTGAAAGCTAAGCAGACAGACGCTTTCGTTCAGTCCAGCACAGCTTGTCTTTCATATCGGGACAGATTTGGCATCTCGAGCAGTTCAGTCATGTCTTATACGTTTTAAACTAGCAGTTTGGTGTCTTCACATCTGCTTAAAGGTTTCCGACTCAGGAAAGTGTGGAGCAGCAGGCCGTGTGGCGTAAACTGCTGTCCGCAGCAGAATTCTCAGCACAGCATTAGTTACACGCTGAGCTGCGCTTTATAACCGAGCCAAACGTCATCAGATTAAACGTGGATCATCAATACAGTCGCCTGAGGGAGAGACAGATGGAAATTCATCCGTTTCAAGTCAACTACTATACAATACTAAAACAGAGACTCAGAAAGTTAGTTCTTGTAGTGTCTGTGTACAACTCATGAAACCTCAAAAAGTCCAGGTCATATTGCACCCCAAAAACAAAAGGAAGAAATAGAAAATTACATTTTCATTTATTTTCATTATAAAACATATTAATTTTACTATACAATATTTTATATAATATAATTTATTATATTTTCATTATTATTTATTTATTTTAATTTAATTTAATTTATTTTTTTATTTTTTTTGCTGATTAAGAAAAACCTAAGTAAATAAATTAAAAAGTAGTAAGCATGGCCTAATGAAAATAATGGAAATTACAAGAAAAAATGACATATTATAGAGAATATGTGCTAGAATCTGAGAAAATTCTCACAAAAATGTCATTTAATTTTAAATTTAAAAATCATACAACTTTCTTCTATTGATTTCAAAGTGAAATATTATTTGGACTTTCTGTGAGATTCACTCATCTATAATAATTTATAATATTTCCGCTGTATATGATAACATAGTAACATAATAAATGTTATTATTTTTAAAATATATATTCATAATCAATTCCTTTAAGTAATACAGTACATAAGTCTAAGTTTATCTAAGAAGTATTAATTGGCTATTCAACAACTTCAAATATCGTTTTTTATATGATTCTGAAGGACAACAAACAAACTTCAACAACACACATTTCAAGCACCACATCACAAAATCACAAAAACTTGCCAAGTTATAAGAAACTACGACCATTGCATAAATAATTATAATACATCAGTAACCGACACAATCATATTGTGCAATAAAAAAGCCAAATTAGCTCACTGTAGAGTGTGAGCCATTCACAAAAAAACTAAAAAAAAAAAATAAAAAAAAAAAAAATCACTAAAACAGCTCAATTCATCACGATTCATTCACTCACTGAAGTGAGTTACAGTCCAATCAGACACCTGGATAAATCAATGCATTCAGATTCAGACTCTGTGACACTTTAAGTGGACAGTAACAATGACAGTGAATGACATAATGCATCTTTCTGACACGTCACACAGATTTAAGGAGTGTCTAATACACACATTATTACGATAAACTGAAACCAATTGTCTAAGTGTCTAATTTTAATTTAAATGAATTTTATTTAATACTATTCAATTAACATTGCATTGAATTCCCTAATTATTCCATTATATATAAAGCTATATTATAAAGTATATCGAGTGTATTAAGTTATATTATATATAAATTAATAAGATCTTTTCTTACGTTCATAAAGCCCTTAACTGTCAATGTTTAGATCCCATGCACATATGTATTATATATCTGTCTTTCTTGATACTGTTTAAAAACTAATTTTATATGTAGCAGAGGAATATTGGTCAATTTGTTTCTAATTTCAATGAAATAAAAATGTTGTCGAATTTTAATTTAAATGAATTTTATTTAACAACATTTAATAGACTATTCCCTAATAATACCATTATATATAAAGATTAGTGCTGTCAAACAATTAATCGCATCCAAAATAAAAGTTTTTGTTTACATAGTATATGTGTGTACTGTGTATATTTATTATGTATATAAATACACACCAATGCATGTATATATTTAAGAAAAATATGTTACATTTACATATTAAATACATTAATATATAATAAAAATTATATGAATATATACATGTAAATAAATGCAAATATGTTCAAAATATGTACTGTATGTGTGTGTATTTATACATACATAATAAATATACACAGTACACACACACATTATGTAAACAAAAACTTTTATTAATCGTTTGACAGCACTAATTAAGATATATATTATATATATTTTTTTAAATCTATTTTTATGTGTAGCAGTGGAATATATATTGGCCAAATTTTAATTTAAAAACTTATATAATTTGAAAGTAATTTTATTTAATATTTAATTAACATTGTACTGAATTGTACTGAACATATTTAATATATAATGCCATTACATAATACATATAATATACTTTTTCATGTGCATATATGTACATTGTCAAGTTAAGCCCTTAAATGTCAATAACAACTGACGTGCATATATCACACACATACAGATATATGTATACCTACAGAGATAAACCCTTAGATATAAGTGTATTATACATGCATATATGTACGCACTGTATGTAGGCTATATAGATTATGTATCCACACACACACACACACACACACACACACACACACACACACACACACACACACACATATATCTATCTATCTATCTGTGTATGTACCTCTTTGACTGGAGGAAATTTCTTCTTGCACTCCATGGACAGAGAGCGCAGATCCGCCTGCATGTTCTCCAGGAGTTTCTTCACCGCTTCGGGGCTGCTGGTGGACATCTTCACACTCATTCCACTCTAAATTAACTCAAACGAATGATTAATAAATCAATTAAAGCGACCGGGATGTTTCGGCTCCAGCGCGAGACACATAAATAAACCCTCGCTGCTGCACACACATCAATAAACGAGTCTGTCTTCAGCCGCGAGCGCGTCTGTCTGTCACACACTCGACCATAATCATGCTGATCGTTACGGTCGAGATGATCTTTATGACATATATCATCTATAAGCGCGCTTCTCGCCTGAGTTTCATGATTTTTTCTTCATTCCTGGATCCCATAATGCCTGTGCGGAAAATGACACGTCACGTCAGGCGTCACTTCCGTAAACACTGACCGGATCCGCCGCGGGGGAGGGGCTATGGCGCCCCCGCGAGGCGCTCAGAGGCGCTGCAACGATTTCATTGGCTGCTGGACGCCAGGGGTCTGGGAAAAGTGACCAATGAAAGGAGACATCGCTTTATTTAATGTGCTCTGTCTACTAGAAACTTTCTTAAAACAAAACATTTAGAAGTAAATGATATTCTACTGTATTTTTTAAAGCCGGTACGATTAAAAAAAAGTTGGCTGTATTTTAAATGTAGGCTATCAAGTTTACCTCAAGAGAAAAATCTAAGGTAAAACTTTTAAAATATACGTAAATGCCACACTGTAAAAAAAATAAATAAATAAAAAATAAAAATTCTGTAAAATTTACAGTTTCAGCACCTGTGGTTCCCGGAATTCTACCATAAAAAATATGGCAACAACATTTTAGGTTTTATGGTTTCAACTTGAATTTACAGTTAAATACCGTAATTTCATTAACTGATATACCTAACTATTAAAGTACTGAAATCTGTTCAATACACTGATAACGACCAAATGCAGGTGGTGATGAGAAAGTCACATGATCAACATGTAACATATAGAAGATGCACAGTGTCATTCACACAAACACTAAACACCATCATGGTGAGACTGTTTAAACTGAAATATGCAATAAACATTAATTTAACAACATTAGATGTAACATGCAACCCTAATAAACATAACTGATAAGAAAAAACTGAGAAGCAGCATAGTTATTTTAAAGAAAAAACATCAAATTGAAACAAAATTTTAAATGCAGCGCAGGTAATTCTGGGAACGTCAATGGTTTTTCCCTGTAAATTTTACAGGAACTTACCGTTAACCATTTAACAGGTTTTTACTGTAGCATTTTCAGTTTTTTATCATTAAAATCACTGTCATTTTTTACAGTGCATATTTAACATTATTTACCTAATTTTTTGTTGATATTTTATTATATTTAGCCTCTATATATTGTTTTTGCTCCTTGAAAGGGTTGTGTGTTAAGAATAAATATGTAAAAAAATGATTTTAAAAAACATGCAATATACAGGTGCATCTCAATAAATTAGAATGTCGTGGAAAAGTTCATTTATTTCAGTAATTCAACTCAAATTGTGAAACTCATGTATTAAATAAATTCAGTGCACACAGACTGAAGTAGTTTAAGTCTTTTGTTCTTTTAATTGTGATGATTTTGGCTCACATTTAACAAAAATCCACCAATTCACTATCTCAACAAATTAGAATACTTCATAAGACCAATAAAAAAACAAAAAGTATGGAAAGTATGTTCATTTACTGTATATGTACTCAATACTTGGTAGGTATTGACATTATTTACTTAAATTATCATTAATATTTTATCATATTTAACCTCTCTATATTGTGTTTGCTCCTTAGAGAGCTTTTGTTTCTTGTGTGCAAATGCAAAAAAAAAGTTTAATATGTTTGTTTCTAATTACAATAGATTTCTCAAACTTGTGCATAACAGTTGTATTTTTTTATTGATGTAATGTACATGAGTAATACAGTATATCTGGCTCAAAACACATTTACACAGTTGTAAAACCCAAACCGTTCTGTACAGGTTATATACACAAAGACTGCTGTTGGTCTGCTTTCACAGGACACTTCCAACACTTCATATACATCATGACAACATGAACCAGTCAAAACAAGGAAAAAGAAATACATCTGATTGATCCTCAATATGCAATCTGATTTATCTGTGCAGATGTTAAAATTTCATACATTTATCACATTTGTTAAACAGTAGATTCTTCAAGACAATCGTACGCCGCTTTAATAAAGTTCCACAATAAAAATACAAAATCATGAGATGCAATGATTTATATCCTAAAACATTCTTAAACAAGAGCACAAAAATGATGAATGACCCTGTGTAACACTGTAAATTGTTTCACATCACCTCAAAACAGCCTACCATTGTACTCCTCCTGATTCCTGCATGTAATACTATCAGATCTGTATTCTACAACCTTCATAGGCATTTATAACTCATGCAAGACGGTTGAGTATAAAACCCCAGGCTTTGCTGTATTTATGATGCACATCCACATGGATTCTTAAAAAAACACTAATTTGCTTCCTTAGAAAGCAGATGCATTGATTGTTTGAACTGAAACAGTCCTAAAAGACACTCCAGTTTCTATTTCCAACATCCACTTTGATGGTGTTCTTCTCTTCCACCTGCTGTAGGCAAAGGGTTTGACGGGGAAAATAGTTCATCTTAAAAAAAGTGTCATTATTATTTAATGACTTATGTCATTCCAAACTCGTTTGAGTTTTATTTATTTATTTATTTTGTACATGGAATCTGAGCCAAAAAATTACAATGAAATGAAATAATTGTGTGAAAAATATTTTAAAAAATATTTTTAGGAATATCTGCTTCAGCGGTCTGCTCTCGTCAATATCAAAATCAAAATGATATCAAAATGTCAATGCATTTTAACGGCCGACGAGCTGGAGGTAAGATATAAGGCGGCAAACATTTAATATGACAACTGATTAATGATAGAAATGTAAGTAATATCCAGCAATCATGCACAATATTTGAGTTTCTTGTCAAATTCGGTCGTTTTGAATTAAAAAAAAAAAGCCTATGCAATTTAGGTATAGGCTAATTCATATAATGTACCTACTTCGTAATTGAATGTGAGAGACAAGAAATTTTAACAAAGCCATTTAGTCATATTAGGCATATGATTAAGAGTAGCCTAAATATTTATGTTTTAACATAAAAATATGGTAATTATTTGGAAATAGTTCAAATGATTACTTACAATAGGTTTTAGTTCTTTTACTACTATCTTTCTTTTTTGATATTACCTTCAAATCTTTAATCCCTTTAAATAATTTGTAACAGCATCTCTCCAATTAAAAAACAAACAAAAAATGTCCAACCCAATGTTCAATACATGCTTACAGCCTAAAACTAAGATAAAATAAGATAAACTAAAATAAGACCTCCAAACTGCACTTTTGCTCACAATAAAAACACTGACCAGGGGTATTCTTATGTTCCACTGAAGAAATAAAGTTAAAAAAATACAGGTTTGGAATGACATGAGGGTGAATAAATGATGAAAAAATACTTTTGAGTGCGCTGTTCTTTAATATCAATTCCAGAAACAGCTTATGCAGATCCAACCCCTCACTCCATCGTTTTAAGATCAAAGAGGCTTTGGGTGTATTACAGAGAATCTTCCTGTTTCACTTCAACCTTTCTGAATCTAATGGTAACATTTGGCCAGGTTTAGACCGTAGAAGTTCAACTTTTGTGTCAATATTACTGAGAGCAGAATTTTATATCCTAGAAGCACAAAATACCACAAAATCCACACTGAAAGCAAAAACTCATGCAAATCAGAGCATATTTAATTTAAGTCCAGACACCCCAGGTGAATCAAATATATATAGTCAGGTCCATATATATATTTAGACACAGGCACAATTTTTTTATTATTTTAGCTGCTGACCAAAACATATTCAAGTTACAGTTATGAATATGGGCTTAAAGTGCACACTCTGAGCTTTAATTTGAGGGTATCATCACAATTAGAGGAAAGGTTTAGGAATTACAGCTCTTTAATATGTACCCCCCTCCCCCCAAGTAATTGGTCAATTGACTCAAAAGCT
This sequence comes from Spinibarbus caldwelli, assembly GCA_039654775.1. NCBI lineage: Eukaryota > Metazoa > Chordata > Actinopteri > Cypriniformes > Cyprinidae > Spinibarbus > Spinibarbus caldwelli. The sequence continues at coordinate 3,406,330 of CM077264.1, forward strand.
GTTTCATGGACAGATGTGGGCTATTCATTCGTTATTTCTACATCAATTAAGCAGGTAAAAGGTCTGGAGTTGATTCTAAGTGAGCCATTTGCGTTTGGAAGCTGTTGCTGTGAACCCACATCATGCAATCAAAGGAGCTCTTCATACGAGAGAAACAGACAATTGTTAGGCTTCAAAATCAAAACAAATCCATCAGAGAGACATTCAGAGCGGCCAAATCAACAGTTTGGTACATTCTGAGAAAAAAGAACGCACTGGTGAGCTCAGAAACATAAAAAGGCCTGGACGTCCACAGAGGACAACAGTGGTGATGATCGGAGGATCCTCTCCATGGTAAAGAAAAACCCTTTCACAACATCCAGCCAAGAGAAGAAGACACTCCATGAGGCAGACGTGTCACTGTCAAAGTCCACAATCAAGAGAAGACTTCACCAGAGCAAATACAGAGGCTTCACCACAAGCTGCAAACAAGGCCTGATTAGACTTTGCCAAAAAACATCTAAAAAAGCCAGACCGTTTCTGGAAAAGCATGCTTTGGACGGCTGAAATTAAGATCAACCTGTACCAGAATGATGGGAAGAAAAAAGTCTGGAGAAGGCTTGGAACAGCTCATGATCAAAGCATACAACATCATCTGTGAAACATGGAGCAGTGTGATGCATGAGCTGCATGGCATACAGTGGCTCTGGGTTACTGGTGTTTAGTGATGATGATGATGAGACAGCAGACAGAAGCAGCCGGATCAATTCTGAAGTGTATAGAGATATACCCTCTGCCCAGATTCAGTCAAATACAGCAAAGCTGATTGGGCGGCGCTTCATAATACAAATGGACGATGACCCAAAGCATACAACAAAAGCAACCCAGGAGTTTTTGAAGGTAAAAAGTGTAATATTCTGCAATGGTCGAGTCAATCTCCTGATTTCAACCTGATTGAGCTGTATTTCACTCGGGCTGTGTATAAAAATGGTTGTAATTCCTAAGCATTTTGTGTTATATTTTTGTTCAACCCCATGAATTAAAGCTTAAAGTCTGCATTTCAATCACATCTTCATTGTTTTATTTCAAATCCATTCTAGGGGTGTATAAAGGCAAAAGCACAAAAACTCAAGTCAGTGTCCAAATATGCACGTGAGGCATAATCTCATTAAATATGCACAAATTTGCATACATTTCCAGACCATAAATCTGAACACTGGATAAAGGCAGGTTCAAAATTCTTGTTTTGTTTTTTTGACACACAGCATTAGAGTTAAAGATTTTTACAGAGGGGATTTTTTCCTTCTCTTTTTATCACTCCATAAAACAGAAAATACTTTCAACAGACAGAAAAAAAATAATAATTTCACCATGTTTTTAGGAATAAAATGGTGTATAAAATCAACCACATGACATATGAACAAACCCCTCTATAAAAACCTTCAGAATATAAATACGAATAAAACTGTTAAGTTCGGTGTAAGTACGTACTACTTACTGTAAGTGAAGAAAAATCTCATTTTGAGAAAATGGCCTCAAAAAATATGTATTGTCATTTAAATCTTCAGATGGAAATAGATAAAGTTTAATAAAACTTCAAAGTGTATTTTAGATGTTTTCTTTCCATTAATCAGAAACATATTATGGAAAGCCATATAGCCCAAAATCTCAAAATTGACCAGTGCATAAAAAATGTTTTTGCCTGTAGAGTCTTGCCCATAATGCATATCCAATGAAATTTGACCGTGCATGGGTCTACACTTTTGTGGCTTAGTTAAGACATAAATTAGAAGTAACACTAGCTAACCCTAAGCTTTCTCTCAAATATCACGTTTAAAATAAGTGATTACATTGTGACATTCTGCTGTCTATAATATTGACACAAACTGTCTTTTTGTGTGCTCTGGTTAATGAGAACAAGCATGAAGCTCTTCAAATCCCCTCTCAGTCCGAGGAGAGGTGGAGCGTCACCCTGGCATGTCTGTCGTAATGCTTATTTGGCTGCCAGTACTGTGTGAGGTATCATGGGAAGGTTCAGAAGCACCACCCTCGGGGAAACATACAGTGGTCCGTCACGGGACGGCCGAGTTAACAGTGTGACTCCTTCTCGCTGACAGGGAAGTACCCATCTTTGGTCGGACCGCCTCGCTGGCGAAGAGTGTCGCCATCGGCTGCAAAGATGGCCTGAAGTTTCTCCTGCTCTCGTCTGGTTTTGGGGAGGTCCGGTGAGGGCGTGATGAGCTCGTGGAAACGCTGAGGAGAAAAAGAGGTTTGGAATAACATACTACTTAGCCAATGCTAATAGTTTGCATATTTTTGTATAGTATGCATTTTTTTCTCTATGCATTTGTTAAAATATTACAGTAGTATACAACCATATATATATATATATATATATATATATATATATATATATATTAGTGCTGTCAAACAATTAATTGCATCCAAAATAAAAGTTTTTGTTTACATAATATATGAGTGTGTACTGTGTATATTTATTATGTATATATAAATACACACACAAGCATGTATATATGTAAGAAAAAATATGTTATGTTTATATATTAAATATATTTATATATAATATAAATATCTAAATATTTTCAAAATGTATACTGAATGTGTGTGTATTTATATATACATAATAAATATACACAGTACACACACATTATATATATATATATATATAATTTTGATTTAATTAAATAATATTAATATTTAATATAAAATATAATAATATTTTAGATATAAATATTTAAATATATTTATTTAAAATATTATTATTATATACACATAAAAATAATTAAAATATTTAAATATATTTCATAGTTAACATAGCTTTTTTTTATATTTTTAATATAATTTTGTGTACCTTTTGCCAGTGTAATCAAATTGTGAATCAAGAAGGATATGCATACTGCACATGTTATACAAGCTAAATATTGCAGAAACGATAAGAGCAGTATTTCAGCATGCTATTTCTTCTGTTACGTCAGACTGAGTTAGCATCACTCACCTCTCTCAGTGAACCTTTGGCTGTGCTCAGTTTAAAAATAACCCACAGCGGGATGCAAACCATAGAGGAGAGCGCCAGCAGCCAGCCGAGAGCGTAACCCCACCACGGGTACACATACTCGTTATTATACTTCAGAGGAGTGTATTTGATCAGGGAGAATGCAAACGTACCCTGCCAAGACAAGCAGCGGAGGAAATAAGATTAGAGAGATTGATTGTAAAACTAAAGTGAATTAAAATCTTTAGAAAGGGAGAGTTTCTACAAATGCATCAGCAACCAAAGTCTTTTGCTGTTGCATTGTGATGCATCCACACCAGTAGATGTCACTATAAAGCCCAAGAACTTGGTACTTAGAGCAACCTTTGTGAGGTTAATTTAAAGATGCATTAAGTTCTGTGGCATTTAAAAATGATTTGAAAAATTGATTTTAACCTTTAAGTCAGCTATAATTTAGTAATTTAGAGCCTTGAAATGCATTAAATTACTTGATTGATTAACCACCCTTGAGTTTAATTTGATTTGTTATAATTTTATATATTTTGCCTTTTCAATATTTACTGAATATTCACTGTGTGTTTAATGCTATATATTAAATATATATTAGAATGAAAATTAAAACTAATTTATAGGAGGTTTAAAAGTAATCTAAAGAGGTTTAAAAAATTACTTGGAAAGTTATTTAAGGTTACAAAAAAACCTATAAATTTACTCATTTTCAAAGGTAAATAAAGTGTAGAAATAAAGTGTATAAAGTGTAAATGACTCACAAAACATGTGGCTGGGGTGAAGAAGAGCCAGCAGTATTTAAAATACGGCCCAGGACGGTAACCAATCATGTCCTCAATATTGTCATAAAACCGATTAGCACCTGAGAAGCAACAAAGAATAGCAAGGAAATTACCAACAAAATTACTGAAATTACTGTTTCAAAACCTAATGAGCTACCTTGCAATTAAATATTTTATCATTTATGTAATTTAATTTAAATAATATTTTAAAACTGGCATTTTCTTGCTTCCTGCACCAAATGCACAGGCGCTAAACAGCATGACAATATAACAGGAGTCTCACCGTATATCCAAGCGATGCAGACGGTCTCAAAAATAGCTACGAAGAGCAAACACATCCCACTGGCTGCATAGTAATCAAACAGCTGGAAGACATACATTCCACCCTGACAGACAGACAGAGACAATTTATAAATCTGCCAATTATATAAATCAAATTTATAAATCAATTGATAAAATGATCAGAGTCAGATGAGTTGGTCCAGTACCTCTGTGAGCATAATGAGACCCACGAGGAAAGACACGACGGCCACGGCGAGGATGAGCAGCTCTCTGCGGTTCTTCTGGCGGAAGAAAGTCGGGTACATGTCCACCATAGCCGTGACCAGACTCTCCACACACACGAACTAGAGCAGATGAACAAACTGTGTTTCTTCTGGCTCATTGATTTTTACTTGCCACTTGAGTAATTATTTGTCAGTTTGGGCTTAATATTACACTGTATGCAAACATTTTCCAAGTCATGATTCAGGATTATGCACAAAATAAAATGTTTTTTGCATAAAATGCATTTTAATTGTTTAGGATTTTGTTTTAATGGTTAAATGTCATTTTAGCAAAGGCATGTCTAATTTAAATCATAAAACCTATACAATTTAACAACAATTTATTAAAAGTTTAACAGAAATTACATTTTTAGAGCCCTATTAAATCTGTTTCCAACCAAATTCAGTTTTATTTTTCCCAAATTCTGTGTTTTCCTCATTCCATTTTAATGGTTTAATTTAATTTTAGTAATAAAAAGCATGTGCAACCAATTGAATACATTAACACTAATATTTTAAAGCTGCAGTCTGTAAGTTTTGTCTCTTTGTTGCCATCTCTGTTTGAAAACCTGGAATTGCAGTTTCTTGTGGAATTATCTTCCTGCCGTGGGGTTGTGAGTCGGCACGGCTCCAGCTCGGATGAATCCAATGTTTTGAGGTGAATGTGTAGCTGTCAGTCAGTATTTCGCAATCAAAGATTCTAGCCTACGTCTTGGGATATATGACCCAAATAAGAATTTTCACCAGATATTGTCATCTGAACAAGTAAGTAACAAGTCTGCCACGTTTGTTCTGACCAACTGAGGAAAAAAACACTACCAGAAATCTCGCTACCAATGGTGATTTAATCTAATGATCGGTCAGCTCATATAACATCAAACCATGCAAATTATTATTATTGTTATACCTTATTCTCAAATTATTAATGTTAACAACATCAGCATTGTGTGACTATGAGTATAGTGTGTATTAACGTGCAATTTTTGTGCAGTCTAATCTAATTGTCATACCATGCGAATTTCATATTAAGAAATTCTTTTAACCCAAAAAGCAAACTATGCTCGCTTCGAACTGGTTTTCTTTAAAATGCAAATCTTGTGTAATCCCAGGCTATCTGTAATCAGAAGCACATTTAAAACTGGAATATAATTTAATTTCATTCACATTTGTTTCATAAACACATAATCCTTTCTGGATTACGATCCACCATCAAAATGATACATTTAATAATTCCAGCTGCTGTGAGAAAAGGCTATAAATGATCCGCCATTGTGAATCGGGCTAAAGTAAGGCAATAGTTTAGAACACTGGCTAGTTATGTACTTGCCCAAATATTGATTTCGGATCATTTTTAGCCAAAAAAAGTTACGGACTGCAGCTTTAACAACATTTCTTTCAGAAATTCTGTGTTGTCTGTTTTAATTTTTCTGGATTTATGATTTAATAAAAATGTATTATCAAATTAATTAATAAATTATTATATTTGTAATGAAATTAAGGCATAAAATATCAATAATTTAATTAATCTTTTAAAATGTAATTAAATATTATATTTATATATAAGAATACCTTTTATTTTTAGTAAACAGAGTGTTGCACAACAGAGGTTTACTGTTGGAATTAAAACAGTGAAGAATAAATGTGATATTGCTGAATAGTTCTTTATTATTATTATCAGTACATTGAGAACTACATTTCTGTCATAATGTCTGTGCCAAATTTTGTGCCATTCGATGTTATACAGTAATGTTTTTTTTTTCAAGGAAATCATAGGGCCCTGTAAATGAACTGTGAAGCACAAAAAACTGTGAAGATTCATACCTGACTGTCCAACCCCAGCAGTACAATCATGATGAAAAAGAAACAGGCCCACAGCGGAGAGACAGGCATCATAGACACTGCCCGCGGATATGCAATGAATGCCAAACCAGGACCTGAAAGAGACCATGCAGAAAAACACAATAGCAGCATTACAAAATGTGAAGAAAGTAGAAACTAGAAAATGTGTGTCATATTATTATTATTATTATTATTTTATTTTTTTACAAATTCTCTTAAATATGTTATTTGTTTGGTTAAAGGTAAATATTCATCATATGGAGCCCAAAAACAAGTGCACTGTCTGAAAAAGGAACCCTCTGACATTTAGAGGACAAAACTGATTAAACAGACCTTGACATATTAAAAGAAAAAAAGGGTCATTTACAAACAAACTTAACCCCAGACAAATGTGTGCACTGGGACAGACAGAGATTACAGTGTGTTTGTGAGCTAAAGGTCAATTATCTAAATGTACCCGACTGGAAAATTTTATGGTTTACTACACTGAAAAAAAAAACCAATGGTGTAGAAACACTGGCAAGTAACACATTGAATAAAATTCTGAAGTAGAAAGACTAAAATAATATGTATTCCAATAATATTTGTTTTTGTTTACAAAAATCATTTTTTACAATGTAGTGCACAATCAGCTGAAAGGAATATATATTTATTTATATAAAAAATTGCAATGTATACAATGTATAGGCTATGTGTGTAAAAAAAAAAAAAAAAAAAAAATATATATATATATATATATATATATATATATATATATATATATATATATATATATATATATATATATATATAAAATGTAATGAAATGGCCAAATGTATTTAATTTAATAAAAATATTACATAAATCATGTGTTTACACACACACACACACAAAAACACAATTTTATATTTTATAAAATTGTGTGTAAAATTATATTTTTTATTTAAAATATTAAACTTGCTAGTATAGTAAACTTGCCAATTTTGCATTGGCATTAATTTATTTGTATATACAACAAATTACTTTTTTTTATAATTAATATAATTACATCATTTAAAGGTGACTTATTATGCCCCTTTTTACAAGATGTAAAATAAGTCTTTGATGTTCCCAGAGTTTACATGTAAAGTTTTAGCTCAAAATACCCAACAGATAATTTTTTATAGCTTGTTAAAATAACCACTTTTAGGGTATGAGCCAAAACGTGCCGTTTTTGTGTTTGTCCCTTTAAATGCAAATGAGCTGGTGCTCCCGGCCCCCTTTCAGAAGAGGGCGGAGCTTCAAGAACTCACACTCCGGCATACAAATAAACATTCCACTATTAGTACAAGCCTGTTATCTTTACAGAAAACGTACTCTGTTTTATCACACGGCGCGATAAAAATAACGACATAGCTGGTCTCATGGTGCCTATCACAAACTTTATAAGTCCCACTCGTGATTATGAGCTCGACAAATTCAAGCGGTCAACTTCACCTTGCTTTCATATGCAATTTTTAACTACCACATTCCTATTTACGATCATTCTGGAAGCATGTGAAGGCAGCATCAGTGAAAACAGGCAGAGATAATGGTAGCTTTAGCAATTAGCCTTACAGAGTGCCAAGAAGCTCTTTCAGAAAGGCAATTTGGAAAACAAAATATGACGCATGATACTTACTTTGTCTGAAGCTGACGTTCATGAATGAAGCGTTGGTATTGATCCCTAAACATATAGGGGACTTTACCAGTTTTTTTCTGGGATATTTCCTTTAAAACTGAGTGGGTGGATTTTTAAGATTATAGGCTGGTTGTTTTCACACACTGCGGCCACACAACTGTGTTCAAACACCTTATAAAAGTGATTTTTGCATGATAGGTCCCCTTTAAAAACATAATTAACATGCACATATACATAAACATACTTTTATTTATATATTCTGTTATATACTGTGTGTGTGTGTGTGTATATATATATAAAATTTTAGTTTTATTTTTATATACAGGTGCATCTCAATAAATTAGAATGTCGTGGAAAAGTTAATTTATTTCAGTAATTCAACTCAAATTGTGAAACTCGTGTATTAAATAAATTCAATGCACACAGACTGAAGTAGTTTAAGTCTTTGGTTCTTTTAATTGTGATGATTTTGGCTCACATGTAACAAAAACCCACCAATTCACTATCTCAACAAATTAGAATATGGTGACATGCCAATGAGCTAATCAACTCAAAACACCTGCAAAGGTTTCCTGAGCCTTCAAAATGGTCTCTCAGTTTGGTTCACTAGGCCAGTGATTTTCAAACTTGTTCCTGGGGACCCACTGCTCTGCATATTTTGCATGTCTCCCTAATTTATACACCTGATTCTGATCATCAGCTCATTAGGAAAGAGCTCCTTGAACTCAAATGAGTGTGTCAGATAAGGGAGACATGCAAAATGTGCAGAGCAGTGGGTCCCGAGGAACAGGATTGAAAATCACTGCACTAGGCTACACAATCATGGGGAAGACTGCTGATCTGACAGTTGTCCAGAAGACAATCATTGACACCCTTCACAAGGAGGGTAAGCCACAAACATTCATTGCCAAAGAAGCTGGCTGTTCAAAGAGTGCTGTATCTAAGCATGTTAAGAGAAAGTTTAGTGGAAGGAAAAAGTGTGGAAGAAAAAGATGCACAACCAACCGAGAGAACCACAGCCTTATGAGGATTGTCAAGCAAAATTACTTCAAGAATTTGGGTGAACTTCACAAGGAATGGACTGAGGCTGGGGTCAAGGCATCAAGAGCCACCACACACAGACATGTCAAGGAATTTGTTAAGCCACTTCTGAAGCACAGACAATGTCAGAGGCGTCTTACCTGGGCTAAGGAGAAGAAGAACTGGACTGTTGCCCAGTGGTCCAAAGTCCTCTTTTCAGATGAGAGCAAGTTTTGTATTTCATTTGGAAACCAAGGTCCTAGAGTCTGGAGGAAGGGTAGAGAAGCTCAGAGCCCAAGTTGCTTGAAGTCCAGTGTTAAGTTTCCACAGTCTGTGATGATTTGGGGTGCAATGTCATCTGCTGGTGTTGGTCCATTGTGTTTTTTGAAAACCAAAGTCACTGCACCCGTTTACCAAGAAATTTTGGAGCACTTCATGCTTCCTTCTGCTGACCAGCTTTTTAAAGATGCTGATTTCATTTTCCAGCAGGATTTGGCACCTGCCCACACTGCCAAAAGCACCAAAAGTTGGTTAAATGACCATGGTGTTGGTGTGTTTAACTGGCCAGCAAACTCACCAGACCTGAACCCCATAGAGAATCTATGGGGTATTGTCAAGAGGAAAATGAGAAACAAGAGACCAAAAAATGCAGATGAGCTGAAGGCCACTGTCAAAGAAACCTGGGCTTCCATACCACCTCAGCAGTGCCACAAACTGATCACCTCCATGCCACGCCGAATTGAGGCAGTAATTAAAGCAAAAGGAGCCCCTACCAAGTATTGAGTACATATACAGTGAATGAACATACTTTCCAGAAGGCCAACAATTCACTACATTTTTTTTTTTTGTTGGTCTTATGAAGTATTCTAATTTGTTGAGGTAGTGAATTGGTGGGTTTTTGTTAAATGTGAGCCAAAATCCTCACAATTAAAAGAACCAAAGACTTAAACTACTTCAGTCTGTGTGCATTGAATTTATTTAATACACGAGTTTCACAATTTGAGTTGAATTACTGAAATAAATGAACTTTTCCACGACATTCTAATTTATTGAGATGCACCTGTATATTTTGGTTACTATATAAAATTCTGTGATTGGTAAAGCTGCACCCACCAGACTCGGCCACTTCTGAAATTGGGACGTTCTGTTCATAAGACATGAAGCCGAGAATCGAGAAGATGGCAAAACCAGCGACAAAACTGGTTCCGCTGTTCAGGAAACACAGGGCCAAAGAATCCCTAAAAACAGACAAACACGAAGAAAAAGCTTATGTTATGAAAAAGTGCCTGCAAAGATGAAAGCAATTTGAAGTGATTGGATTTCAAAGGGTGAAACCACATGGTCCTGATGAGTTACAGTGCTAAATATTTCCCGAGTTTAGGACTTCATGTACTTGTTGGCTGGAAGATGAGAATCTCAGATGTTTAGTCTAATATAAAGCAATGGCATGTGTGAATAGAATGAAATTCAGAGGACCAACGAGAAACAATGAGAAAAACAAGTTTCCTTTCTTTGCTTCCTTCATTCTGTCATAACACACAGTTTGATGAGGGACCTTAAAAGGGACTTGAAAATGATAAATTCTACATAACATATTTTCTACAGTACCAAAAACTGGCTCTTTTTCAGAACCGGTTCTTAAAAAAACAAAAAAAAACAAAAAAGGAATGTACATATATATATATATATATATATATATATATATATATATATATATATATATATATATATATTAGGGGTGTCAACGTTAACGCGTTAACGCATGCGATTAATCTAAAATTTTTAACGCGTTAATATTTTTTTAACGCAAATTAATCATGTAATAAGGTTTGACCCCATCTTCTTGCCGTCATCGCAGCGCGGAAGGTTATCTATTATTGTGTGATGAGGGTACAGTGAACCAGTGTTGCCAGGGTAACGGCACAAGTGGGCTATTTTGAAAATACAGTCGCGGAAAAAATTACAGAGCCGCGGGTTTTTAAAATAGATCCTTTTACTAATGTGTATTATACCTGGAATGTATACCTGACAACTTAAGAACGGAGAGGCGGTTATAACATCACAAACAACGTGAGTTTCAGCAGAGCACGTTAAGGCTTTTACACAGCAGAAATAAACATGACAACAGCCACTATAGATTATATAAGATAATAAACACACGATTACGATAGGATATGGTTTGTATGTGATTTTTTTGAGATGAATGTGTACATCTGAAATGGTAATTTGTGCAGCGATATAAAAGGCTATAAATAGCATATTTTAACTACAGTAAACGACCAAATTCCACATGTGATCGCAAAAGGAGGTTATTACAAACACTCGATGGTAGTTTGAAGTGAGTTCTGAGTAAAAGTGTACTATTAATCTCATAAATTGTCTTATGTAGCATGATGCTAATGTTAGCGCTAATGCACCTGCAGAACAGGTCCAATTCTTCTTCATAATGCATTTTGTCATAATACTTCACGTAAGGTCTATTTATTTAGAAATACTTTTGATAATAGTTGGGTAAATGTATACTGGGATTGAAGCGATATGGCTTGGTAAATGTTTTATTGCCAGTATAAAGACTGATAATGGCTGAATAAAAACAAAAGAATAATGATTAAAAGAATAATAAGGATTATGTCTCATACCTGGCGGAAGTGTGAAAGGTTCTGTTTCCTTAAACTAGTTTGTCATGCATTTCATTTCAACACATTTACAGGTAAATCCTAGTATTTTAAATTTGGGATTAATCATGATTAATCACAGTCCATGACTGTGATTAACGCGATTAAATTTTTTAATCAATTGACAGCACTAATATATATATATATATATATATATATATATATATATACATACATACATACATACACACACACACACTATATTGCCCTAATAAACAGGTTTGACTACTTTAGTAATTTCCACGAGTACAAATCTTAATGTTTAAGCATATAATGATACTCTAGAGAATTGTGTGCTTCTAATTTTATAGCAACAGTTTGGACAGGACACTTTTCTATTCTAACATGACAATGCCTCTGTGTATAAGGCAAGGTTCAAAAAGAAATGATTGATTCAGTCAGTGTGGAAGAACTTGACTGGTCTGCAGAAAGCCAAGTCCTAATCCCAGCTGGACTCTGGTGTGACTTTAAATGCAGATCTTGAGCCAAAAACTCACCACCAAACACCAATGACTTGTACATATGGGTACAGTCATTTTAGACACTTCCAAAACTGTTGCAATAGAGATGGAAATACAATTTTTAAATAAATGAATTATGTTTCCATCTTTGTTGCCACAGTTTTGGAAGTGCCTTTTTCTGTTCTAAAAAAGAGGGTGTCCCAATACGTTTGTCCATATAGTGTATGTACAAGAGACGTCACGTCGGATGACCGACGAAATTGGGATCTCGCCAGAGAGACCAATCCACTTCGAGTGTAACTAAACGAGCCAATGGACATTGGCATGCGATTATTGCATCCAGCTGCCGCTGATCACAGCGTGAGCATTAGAGGCAGCTGATGCACCGCATCAATTATGTTTTCGCTGAGGAGCCGAGCCGGCGACCCGGCAGCTCAGCGGTGGTACAGCGACTGTGGCGACGGGACGTGACGTCTCCGTTCCCTCCTTCAGGGAACGAGGGTTACATACGTAACCGAGACGTTCCCCTTTCAGTCGGTCACTCCAAGTCACGTCGGATGACCGACGAAATTGGGATCCCTACCAAAGCGCCACAGGAGCTGCCCCTTCCAGTGCCCTGTGTAGGCCTCCTGACCCTTCCTATAAGGCAGACGATAGGACCGGGCTCTACACAGAGAAGGTCAACTACTGGTGTTCCTTGAGCAACCCAACCGTAGGACTAGGATAACACTGGGAAGTGCGCCCTTCCACTTGGAAGAGGCACACTGCGGAGTCACCTCCTCCCAGAGGGGGTTAAGTGACATTCAAACATGTGAAGTAACCCCGAAGGGCCCTATTGCACATGGAAGTCTCTGAGATGGCTTAGGCTGCATCTTTAGAGATGGCAGAACGTGGTCCGCCAGGGGAAAAACGGCTCTAATAAGAATACCGTGGAACACACATATGGGATCCCGACAGGGTCTCTCATATGGGCACTAGCCTCGCACCAGATTTCAAGAATTCATTGGCTGAAGGCCTGGCGCCGGATGCCCCGCCGCGTCCGGACGCCGGAGTGCTGGAGGACTCAACAGGGTTTGCCTGGTTAAGGAACTCTCTGGAGAATTAGGCGTAAGGACGCCGCAAGCCGACTCTGAGCCGGCCCTCTCAGTGCCACTACCCGTTTGAGGTGAGAACACAGGAGGAAACCGGTTCGACACGTAGGCTATAAAACCTAGCGAACGTGTTGGGAGTCGCCCAACCCGCAGCTCTACAGATGTCTGCTACCGAGGCACCATGAGCCAGCGCCCAGGACGATGCGACACCCCTAGTGGAGTGAGCACGCAACCTGAGCGGGCAGGGCACACCTTGTGCTTCGTAGGCCAAGGTGATGGCATCCACTATCCAGTGGGCCATCCTCTGCTTGGAGACAGCCTTCCCCTTCTGCTGTCCTCCGTAAGAGACAAAGAGCTGTTCTGAGGTCCTGAAGCTCTGAGTTCTATCCACGTACTGACGCAGTGCGCGTACAGGACAGAGCAAAGCTAGGGCTGGGTCTGCCTCCTCCAGGGGCAGCGCTTGCAGGCTCACTACCTGGTCCCTGAAGGGCGTGGTAGGAACCTTGGGCACATAGCCGGGCCGGGGCCTCAGTGTTGCACTGGAGTCAGCCGGCCCAAACTCAAGGCACGACTCGTCGACCGAAAATGCCTGCAGGTCCCCCACCCTCTTGATTGAGGCCAATGCAGTCAGGAGTAGGGTTTTCATAGAAAGAAACTTCAACTCGACTGACTGCAACGGCTCAAAGGGGGCAGTTTGTAGGGCTCTTAGCACCAAAGCCAAATCCCAAGAGGGAAGGCAGCGAGGCCTCGGAGGATTTAACCTCCTGGCCCCCCTAAGAAACCTGACGACCAGATCGTGCTTCCCCACCGACCTCCCCTCTATGGGGTCGTGGTGGGCAGAAATAGCAGCAATATATACCTTAAGGGTGGAGGGGGACAGCCTACGCTCCAACCCTTGTTGCTAAAAGTACGGTTCTGATCGAACATCTCCGGGGGTCCTCCTGGTAAGAGGAACACCATTCGACGAACAGGTTCCACTTCAGCGCATAGGCCCGTCTTGTGGACGGTGCTCGTGCTGAAGCGATAGTGAGCGCTACCTCCTGGGGCAGGTCACCTAGAACCTCCGCGTCCCGTCCAGGGACCACACATGAAGTTTCCACAAGTCTGGACGCGGGTGCCAGAGGGTGCCCCGTCTCTGAGAAAGCAGATCCTTCCTCAGAGGAATCGGCCAGGGAGGGGCTGTCGCGAGGAGCATGAGTTCCGGGAACCAGGTCCTGTTGGGCCAATATGGAGCCACTAACAGGACCTGCTCCTCGTCCTCCCTGATCTTGCACAATGTCTGTGCTAGCAGGCTCACTGGGGGAAACGCATACTTGCGCAAGCCCTGGGGCCAGCTGTGTGCCAGTGCATCCGTGCCGAGCGTTGCCTCGGACAGGGAGTAGAACCACTGGCAGTGGGTGGTTTCTGGAGATGCAAACAGGTCTACCTGAGCAACTCCGAACCGACTCCAAATCAGCTGGACCGCCTGGGGATGGAGTCTCCACTCCCCAGGAAGTGCCGCTCGAGACACCTCGTCGGCCGCCTGATTGAAAACTCCTGGGATGTGGATGGCACGAAGGGACCTCAGATGCTTCTGACTCCAGAGGAGGAGGTGGCGGGCGAGTTGCGACATGCGACGGGAGCGCAAACCACCTTGCCGGTTGATATACGCAACGGTCGCAGTGTTGTCCGTACGGACCAGAACGTCCCTGCCCCGAAGGCGCCCTCTGAGGCGGCACAGGGCAAGGCGTACTGCCAGCAACTCGAGGCAATTGATATGCCAACGCAGAAGGGGACCCGTCCAAACCCCTGATACTGCGTGCCCGTTGTACGTGGCACCCCAGCCGGTGGCTGAGGCATCCGTGAATACCACAGCATGCCTGGATACCTGCTCCAGGGGCACTCCTGCCCGAAGGAACGAGGGATCTGACCACGGGCTGAAGGTCTTGCGGCAGGCCGGTGTAATCCGAACCCGGTGAGTACCGCGTTTCCACGCCCACCTCAGGATTCGGCCATGGAGCCAGTGCTGAAGCGGTCTCATATGGAGCAGACCGAGTGGAACTATGGCCGCAGCTGCAGCCATATGCCCCAGGAGCCTCTGAAAGAGTTTCAGTGGGACCGCTGTCCTGCCTGATAAAGTCTTGAGGCAGTTCAGCACCGACTGAGCACGTTCCTGGATGAGGCGTGCTGTCTGGTTGACCGAATCCAACTCCATGCCGAGAAAAGAGATCCTCTGCGTTGGCACGAGTTTGCTCTTTTCCCAATTGACCCGAAGGCCCAACTGGCTGAGGTGCCTGAGCACCAGGTCCCTGTGTGCGCACAACAGCTCTCGAGACTGTGCAAGTATGAGCCAGTCGTCGAGGTAGTTGAGAATGCGCACACCCTGTTCTCTCAGGGGAACAAGGGCCGCCTCTGCGACTTTGGTGAAGACACGAGGCGAAAAGGGACAGCCCGAAGGGCAGGACCTTGTACTGATATGCCCGACCTTCGAACGCGAATCGCAGGAATGGCCTGTGCCGCGGAAGAATCGAAACATGAAAGTACGCGTCCTTCAGGTCGATCGCTGCAAACCAATCTAGGGGACGGACGCATCCAAAAATGCGTTTCTGCATCAACATCTTGAATGGCATCTTGTGAAGTGCACGGTTCAAAACTCGCAGATCCAAGATCGGTCGTAACCCACCACTTTTCTTGGGCACAATGAAGTAAGGGCTGTAAAACCCCGACCTCATATCGGCTGGAGGGACCGGCTCTATTGCATCCTTCACCAGTAGGACTGCAATCTCCGCAAGCAAGACAGGGGCATCGACGGCTTTGACTGAAGTGAACCGGATGCCCCTAAACTTGGGGGGACGCCGGGCGAACTGAATCGCATAGCCGACTCTGATGGTCCGCAGGAGCCACCGGGACGGACTGGGGAGCGCTAACCAGGCTCCGAGAGACCGCACCAGCGGAACCAACCACCGACGCGCCCGCGGTGGGGCAGCGAGGTGGAACACAGGGACCGGCCCCAGGGCCTGTGACGGCCTGGCCTGTGACGGCAGGGGGCGGGGTCTGGGTGTGTAGTGTAGCACTCACCTGATTTCTCCTCGTGTGAGAGGGGACACAGGAACCCGGCTTGAGGCTTGTGACAGCCCGGCGTTTGACGACTTGAAGCGGGGACTGGAGTGCTACTGCCCTTACCTGGTTCCACGAATGGGCAGGAGGGGTGCTCTTGGGCAACCACCCGCTGCCTACTGGCGAGAGAGGAGGAGGGAGGCGAACACATGATGCACGGCACACCCCTCTCCTCCTCTTGAGACCCAGAGATTGAGGAAACCGCTCTTTTACTGATGTTTTGGGTACCGCTGGCTGCTGGGCCAGCGGCGGAACAAAAACAAACTGAAACACAGGATTCTCCACCCGGCCCTCCACCGGGGAAGGGAGTGGTGCGGTCACCATCTCCCGAAGAGCAGTCTCCTCCATCTCTGGGTCGCCCGTCTCAGGGCCTCTTGCACTTGCGCTTGCCGCCGGGTTTGGCGGGGGCCTGGACGGGCTGGGCGTCCTGCCTGCGACCGGCTCCACGACGCGGCCTGGTGGAAGGCTGCTGCGGCTGCGTGGGAGCGGGGGCGGCCGCAGGGGGGAAGTGGCTGCAGCCGGAGTGGAAGCAGCAGGTTTCCTCCGGCGCATGATGTGTTTGATCACCTCAGTCTGCTTCTGGGCTGCCGTGAACTGCTGGGCAAAGCTCTCGACAGCGTTGCCGAAAAGGCCGGTCTGTGACACGGGAGCATTCAGGAACTGTACCTTCTCCTGTTCTCTCATGTCAGCAAGACACAGCCAGAGATGGCGCTCCTGGACCACTAATGTGGACATCGCACGACCCAGAGACTGTGCGGTCACCTTCGTCGCTCGAAGCGCGAGGTCCGTCGCAGCACGCAGCTCATGTAGAACCGCCAGGTCGTGACCACCCTCGTGCAGGTCTTTCAGTGCTTTGGCCTGGTGGACCTGCAGCAACGCCATAGTGTGGAGGGCGGAAGCCGCCTCCCCACAGGCTCTATAAGCACTGCCAGTTAGACCTGACGAATACTTAGAGGCCCGTGAGGGGAGACACGGATCACCCCGCAGGGTGGAAGCGGCTGTTGGACACAGTTGCATGGCCACAGACCGTTCCACCGGGGGGATGCCCGCATACCCCAAAGCGGCTGCACCATCGAGGGTGGTGAGAGTGGAAGAACTACAAGATTTGTTTCGGGCAGTGAAAGGTGCCCTCCACGATCTTGTCAGCTCTTCATGCACTTCCGGGAAGAATGGCACCGGAGGGGGGCGCTGAGAACCAGCGCGACCCCCACCGAGAAACCACTCATCCAGCCTGGAAGGATCGGGACGCGGTGGTGGATTCCACACGAGCCCGACATTCTCGGCGGCCCGGGAAAGCATGGCCGTCATCTCTGGGTCTGGCTCGGACAACGCTACTACCCCCGAAGGGGGCAGCGCAGCCGAGTCGTCATCCCCGGAGAGAGAGGGGCCGCCCTCCGATGCAGTGATCGACATCTGGTCGTCAGAGGGGGCACCGAAGGAGACGCCTGGTGCACCCCGAGCAGAGGGCCCAGCACGCTCCTTCGGCAGCTCCACCGGCTGCGGAGTGCTTGAGGGGTGAGGAGCTCCACTTGGGGAAGCCCTCACCGTAATCCTCAAATTACCTCTGCCCCCACCGGATCCGGCGGCGCGCACGCCGGACCGCGGCAGAGGGACTCTGCCATGTTTGACATAGCGGAGTCTAAGACACAACTCCGAGATGGTCATGTCCCCGCAAGAAGAACATGAGCCATCCACGAAAGCCTCCTCAGCGTGCTGAATGCCCAGACACGTGAGGCAGCAATCGTGACCGTCCTGAGGCGCCAGGAAGCGACCACACCCAGAAACGCACGGGTGATAAGACATCTTTACAAAGACGCGATCACCCGTGTACTCTTTTAGAGAAATTTGCTCTTAGAAATGCTCTTTTTAAGGTGCTGAAGCACGCAGGGGAACTTGGCCACCGCACACTCCACGTGTGGCTGCCAGCGGGAAGACGATTCTCCTCTCCCGGACACCGTGACCACCACTGCTGCACCGTAACGCCCGCACTCGTTCAGGAACACTTCTCAGGAAAGGGAGCAGTAGCTTCACTACTACCGCTCGGCTCCGAAGCGAAAGGATAATTGATGCGGTGCATCAGCTGCCTCTTATGCTCACGATGTGATCAGCGACAGCTGGATGCAATAATCGCATGCCAATGTCCATTGGCTCGTTTAGTTACACTCGAAGTGGATTGGTCTCTCTGGCGAAATCCCAATTTCGTCGGTCATCCGACGTGACTCGGAGTGACCGACTGAAAGGGGAACCATTGTTACTTACAGTCAAAGATACACATTACGTGCTTGTTTTCTGTGGTATCTCATAAATATTAATGAACGTATGTTTTTATTTAGCTGCTTAATATATACTTAAGGACAATTATTGCATTGCATTTATGCCACCTCTAAAAAGACCCAAAAAACTGTTTTAAATTGACTTATTATTGTGGTAAATAAGACCAATAAGAGATAATTATAAAAAAAATAATCTCACTATTTTGTCATTGGAAATGCATCTGTTTTTTCCAAATATTAATTCCTTAAAAGCACTAAAAGATTGATTAATGGAGCCATTAAGGAACCAGAATTCTGTATGATTCCCATTCCTAAATAAAACATACATAATTCATTTCTCAAGAGAAAGTGAGAGATGTGACGGCCAAGTATGGTAACCCATACTGCTCTGCATTTATCCCATCCAAGTGCACACATACAGCAGTGAGTAGTGAACACACCCGGAGCAGTGGGCAGCCATTTTTGCTGTGGTGCCCAGGGAGCAATTGGGGGTTCACTGCCTTCCTCAGTCGTGGCTATTGAAGGTGGAAAAGAGCGCTGTTCACTCGCTCCCCCCACCTACAATCCCTGCCAGTACTGAGACTCGAACCCGCGACCTTTGGGTTACATGTCTGACTCGCTAACCATTAGGCCACAACTGCAAGAGTTTATTGGATATGCATGGGAATGTCATTATTAAGTGCTCATCTGAGGCCGAGACTGTTTACAATGTGTAAATACACAATTCACAGTATGTCTCATGGATGCTGATGTTTTTTGACCATTTTCTCACCTGTAGCAGTTGTTGTTGTATTTATTGTAGCTTCCGAGTGCAGTGAGGCAACCTAAACATATGGCGTACGAGAAAAAGATCTGCGTGCCTGCGTCCATCCACACCTGAAACCAGAAAAAGAGACGTTTTGGCTTTTAAAATACCATCACAGCTGTAATATACTACAGTCAAATAAATAGAGAAAATAAATTTCCTTTCCTTGCTTTCCTTTCATCCATTTCTTACTGTTTTTAAACAGTATATAGCTTTTTTGGATTAATATGATATCGTTTGATTTAATAAGCTTGAATGGACACGATGAAAGACTAGAGCTGTTATAGGATTCCTAGAGCTTGTGTAACCTCTTGTTTATTAATCTTAAATGCCTGAAACGGGTTTAGACATGATCTGGGAAAAAAACATGCTGAGAGTAGTTTTCCTATTAGCCTGTCAATCAAATGCTCGGTCTTGAATCACAGTGGTTTCTGTCTTTCGTAAGTCAGGTCATTCACATGCTGCCACAGGCGATGTGTATGTATTAAAGCATTTATGACACAAAATGCTAAAACATGACTGTATGCTGTACAGGACCTCTGTCCTATAAAAGCTACTGCTTAAAAGAGTGATTGGTCTCTAGATAATGCTTGGGCCCTTCACCGTTTTGTCATCTAGCAAGTGAAAATCGTGTTTGATCACTTCATTTCTGTAGCCAGGACGTGAAGAAGAAACTGTGTTTTTCCATTGGGAAAATTCTTCACACTTCCCTTAAAAGCTCACATTTATCACCTGAGGTCTAGAACTGTGCTAAAAACACCACTAATGTCCGAGCAAGACGTGAGATTTGACCCATGATGCTTAAATTTTTTCAAACCTTAGATCACTGATTTGACTAACTTTGACCAACCATTTACTTTTCTTGCTGAAGGGTTCATGAATCGTGGCCTCAATTTTACACATCAAGGACCAAAAGATGTCAAAATCAACCCTTGCAGAATTAAATGAGTTATGAATGTCGATTCACATTGATTTTAAAGAATCTGACCCATGATGCTCAAGTTTTTGGAGCCTTTGGAGCCACCAACTTTATATGGCTGTTCACATAAACCCACAATATTCTGTTGAATTGGCCTCATTTTATACTTCTGAGATGAAACGGCATCAACACAGCAATGGTTATCTCTCAAATCCAACCAAAATGTACATATTGACCAAAAAGAGACTTATTATGCTTCTTTCTTTGAAGTTAAAGTTAACATGAAATATTGTTGAATACCCTACAACACTTGTGAACACTATCAATGTCATCTCTCAAAAACAACCAAAAATGCCCAACTTTGTCCAGCTTCTCATGTAAACCCATAAGTTTTAGTTGAACTGGCCTCATTTTAATACTTCTAAGTTGAAACAACATCAACACAACCAATGACATTTCTCAAATATAACCAAAAATGCCAAACTTTGTCTAACTGTTCACGTAAACCCATTAGTTCCTCTTCAGGAACTCGAGCTGCATCGAAACGCTCTGGGAACGCCTCCAGCGTGACCGCGCTCTGAACACGTGTGAAATCTGTCCAATGGATGGGCGAGACGTCACGGGCGGGTGACGTCAGAGACCATGAAGCTTAAAAGCACGTGCGGTGGAACCGGTGTCAGCATTTTGTCATTCAGCAACCGCTACTATGTGTGTGTCTGTCGATCTCTGTTGTGAGTCTTATTTAGTGTTGTTTGTCCATGGTACACAATCACTTATAAGCTCCATGATGGCTAAAAGTGCTGGCAAAACTAAGCACTTGGGCGAGAGCAGATCACATTACAGGCTGTGTGTTCCTCCCTGCAATCGTTACATCACTGCTGGGGATACACACAGTCTGTGTGTGGTCTGCTTGGGAGCGAGTCACGCAGAGTCGGCTCGCGAGGGAGTGCACGCATTACGAGCTCCTTTCACTGCGTGCACTTCGCTCCCGGAAGGCTCTCTTTTGCGAGGGAGCCTTTGCCAGCGTTCCCCGCGGTGCTGGTCCCGCGGCTGCACTCGTGGGGTTCACAGGTGGATCTGGCGGAGGGAATGGAGATGGGTGAGTCCCTATCTTCTTCCTCACCCGCCAGATCCAGCGGCCGCTTGCTGGAATCAGAAGCCCGCTCTGCGGTTTCTTCCCCCCGGCGGCGCGGCTCAACGCTTCACCTGTCTTCCTCCGAGGAGGTTGATGTGGTGAGTGTCGACGAGGATTCGCACCCTCAATCGCCCCAATATGAGGAGCTAGTGGAGGTGGTTACTTGTGCCGTGGCTAAGTTGAACATCGATTGGCCCGCCGAGAAAAAGGCTGAACCGCAGAGAAGCAAACTGGATGAATGCTTCCTGCGAACTAAGCCACCACCTCCATGTCGGAGCCTACCGTTCTTCCCCGATCTCCACACCGAGGTGTTGAGATCGTGGGCTAGACCCTTTTCGTCCCGCCTCCTCATCCCCACCTCCTCTTACTACGGTAATGTGGGGGGATTGAATGAACGCGGGTATAGAGCGATGTCCCGGGTGGAACAGACGCTTGCGAGCTATCTGTCCCCCGGTGCGGCATCATCTCTAAAGGCTCCGACTTTGCCCTCCAAGCCGCTGCGCACAACATCAGCGCTGGTGGGCAAGGGGTACGCGGCTGCAGGTCAGGCTGGTGCGTGTCTGCACACCATGGCGGTGTTACAGGCGTACCAAGCTGACCTGCTAAAAGAGCTGGATGAGGGAGATCTGATGACATCACCGAGCTCCGTAGAACCGTTGATTTGTCTCTCCGCGCTACCAAAGAGACCGCCCGTGCGGGTCTATGGCAGCGCTGGTGGCGGCAGAGAGACATCTCTGGTTGACCCTATCTGACATGAAAGAGAAAGATAGGGTCTTCCTCATGGATGCACCCCTTAGGCCTTCTGGCCTGTTTGGCGACGCCGTTAATCACGTCGTTGACAGGTACCAGGAGGCCCGTAAACAAGCAGCGACATTCCAGCGGTTCCTCCCTCGCTGATCTCTAGCTCAGGGGGCTGCTGGGCGGGAGCAGCTCTCGCCGCGTACTAGGTCCTCATATAGAGAGGCTCAGAAAGAGAGCGTCTCCACTCGCGCTCCCCCGTGTCGGGACCGAGGTGGCAAACGCTCTGGGTCAGGGGCTTCAAAGGCTAAGCTGGATCTGCGGACTGTCCTTCAGTCTAAGAAGTCCTCGACCAAGAAGCCCTGACGGGCTTGGCCCAGGGCTTATGAGGGCAGGCCCCTCTGGGGAAGAGCGGTTTACACCGCATTACACGGTGTCCGTCTCTCCTCAGTGCCCTCAGGAGATCAGTCTGCCAACCCTGCCAGAGTTCCAGGGTGCAGCGGTCTCCAGCGAGCGCTTCTCTCAGTTATTTCCGCCCGGAAACGTAGCGGAGCTGAGAAGCTCGCCACCCCTTCGGGAGTCTCTAGAGCAGTTGGTTCAGTCATCCCCTGCCGGTCCTCCACTTCAGGGCACCGAGCTAGCGGCTCTGAGTACACCAGAGGCCAGTCTCGAGAGACTGGTTCCCTTAGTAGACTATTTGGCAACGTGGAAACTACTGTCAAATGTGTCTCAATGGGTCCTGCGCACTGTAGAGTGAGGCTATCATATTCAGTTCGGCGCTCCGCCGCCACCCTTCAACGGGGTGATTCCCACACTGGTGGGCCCCGAGCAGGCTCTGGTCTTGGAACAAGAAGTAGGCACTCTCTTGAGGAAGGAGGCCATCGAGGTGGTCCCTCCTCACGAACGAGAGTCCGGGTTCTACAGCCGGTACTTCGTAGTTCCAAAGAAGGATGGAGGGTTGCGTCCCATTTTAGATCTGCGTCTTTTGAACCGCTCAGTCATGCGACTGAAGTTCAAGATGCTCACACTCAGACAGGTCGTGTCTCAGATCATGTCAGAGGACTGGTTTGTCACGATCGATCTAAAAGACGCATACTTCCAAGTCTCCATCCTTCTCTCTCACAGGAAGTTCCTGAGGTTTGCTTTCAGGGGCAAAGCATACCAATACCGGATTCTTCCTTTCGGCCTTGCACTCTCACCCCGCACTTTCACGAAGTGTGTGGATGCTGCTCTGGCTCCTCTGCGACTCCATCCGCATACTAAACTATATCGACGATTGGTTGATTCTGGCTCAATCGGAGCAGGTGGCGATTCGACATCGAGATGTCGTTCTCGCCCACATGAAAGAGCTGGGGTTAAGATTAAACGCCAAGAAGAGTGTGCTTTCTCCATTACAGAGAACCACTTATCTGGGCGTGGTGTGGGATTCGACCATGATGCAGGCACGTATGTCTCCTGCTCGGATCGAGTCGATCCTCACGTCAGTCAAGAGAGTGAGAAAAGGCCAGTCACTCACTGTCAAGCAGTTTCAGAAACTGCTGGGTCTGATGGCAGCTGTGTCCCACATGATACCTATTGGCCTGCTGTACATGAGACCCCTACACTGGTGGCTCAAGACCAAGGGGTTCTCCCCGAGGGGAAACCCGCTTCGCATGATCAAGGTCACACGGCGATGCCTAAGTGCCTTAGACATGTGGAGGGAACCTTGGTTCTTGTCTCAGGGCCCGGTGTTGGGAGCTCCTTGTCGCCGCGTAACGCTTGCGACGGACGCATCCCTCACCGGTTGGGGAGCGGTCATGAGTGGCCACCCTGCCCGCGATCTGTGGAGCGCCCGCCATCTCACGTGGCACATCAACTGCCTGGAGATGCTGGCCGTGTTTCGAGCACTGAAACACTTTCTCCCAGACCTAAGAGATCGTCATGTGTTGGTGCGCACCGACAACACAGCGGTGGTCTCTTACATCAACCACCAGGGAGGTCTGCGTTCGTGCCCCTTGTACAAGCTGGCACACCAGATCCTTGTGTGGTCCCAGGATAGACTCCTCTCACTGAGAGCCGTCTACATTCCTGGGTATCTCAATGTGGGAGCAGACGTCCTGTCGAGACAGGGGCCGAGGCCCGGGGAATGGATGCTTCACCCCATGGTGGTGAAGCAGATCTGGAGAGTGTTTGGCCAGGCTCAGGTGGACCTCTTTGCGACTCAGGAGACATCGCAATGTCCCCTCTGGTTCTCTCTGACTCATCCAGCTCCACTGGGGCTGGATGCCATGGCACAGGCTTGGCCGAGGTTTCGTCTGTACGCCTTTCCCCCGATCGCTTTGCTCCCGGGAGTTCTGGCGAGAGTGCACCGGGACAGGGTCAGTCTACTTCTGGTAGCACCGTTCTGGCCGGGCAGAGTATGGTTCTCGGACCTGATTTCTCTCCTCGACGGCTCTCCATGGGAGATTCCCGTCAGGAGGGATCTCCTCTCACAGGCGGGGGGCACTTGCCCGGAGCTGTGGAAGCTGTGGGTGTGGCCGCTGAGGGGGCACAGCTCATAGCTTCCAGTCTCTCAACCGAGGTTGTTGAGACCATACTCCAATCCAGAGCTCCCTCTACGAGGAAACTGTACGCCCTGAAGTGGAAGCTTTTCACTTCATGGTGCGGAGACCACCGGCTCGACCCAGTTAACTGCCCGATCGGTACAGTGCTGGAGTTCCTGCAGGCCCGATTCTCCGCAGGGTTGACCCACTCCACCATGAAGGTTTACGTGGCGGCTTTATCGGCCTACCATGCCCCTCTCTGTGGCCAGTCAGTGGGCAGACACCCCCTAGTTACACGTTTCCTCCACGGTGCGCTGAGGCCTCCAGTACGATCCCGTGTCCCTCCGTGGGACTTGGCTGTGGTGTTAGAGGCTCTCTGCAGGCCTCCATTCGAGCCTATTGAGGAGCTCTCTGATTGCCATCTCACTTTGAAGACTACCTTTCTTCTGGCGATATCTTATCTAAAGAGAGTTGGGGATCTTCAGGCCCTCTCAGTGGCCCCTTCCTATCTAGACTTTGCGCCCGGTCTGGCCAAAGCCTTCCTCTACCCTCGAGCGGGGTATGTCCCTCAGGTCCCCTCCTCTACACCACAGCCTGTCGTACTCCAGGTCTTTTGTCCTCCTCCCTTCAGGGAGCCCGACCAGCAGAAGCTTAATTGTATGTGTCCGGTGCGAGCACTGGACACATACGTCCACAGAGCTGCCCTGTGGAGAAGGGTGAACCAACTGCTGGTATGCTATGGTCCCCCTAAGAGTGGTCTGCCTGCTTCTAAGCAGACCCTCAGTTGGTGGATCGTGGATGCCATTTGTATTGCTTATGAGTCCTCTGATCTCCCCTCGCCTCTGGGGGTCAAGGCTCACTCGACCCGGAGTGTGGCGGCCTCCAAGGCCTTTTTGGCAGGTATTCCGATGCAGGACATCTGCAACGCTACGGGATGGTCCATGCACCTGACCTTCGTCAGGTTTTATGGCCTCGATATGCGGGCCACTCCAGGCTCTTCCGTTCTCTCGCCCTCTTTGTGCTCCTGAGGGATACACACAGGACAGGGATTTGGAAGTCTGGCGGCGTGGGCACCTCGTTCCCAGAGCGTTTCGATGCAGCTCGAGTTCCTGAAGAGGAACGCCTCTAGGTTACGTATGTAACCCTAGTTCCTCGAGGGAATGAGATGCTGCGTCTCGAAGCCATACTTCCGGCATCCCTGCGAGTGCTTGCTTCATTCCTGGAAGCTGACGCCGGTTCCACCGCACGTGCTTTTAAGCTTCCTGGTCTCTGACGTCATCCGCCCGTGACGTCTCGCCCATCCATTGGATAGATTTCGCACGTGTTCAGAGCGCGGTCACGCTGGAGGCGTTCCCAGAGCGTTTCGACGCAGCGTCTCATTCCCTCGAGGAACTAGGGTTACATACGTAACCTAGAGGCGATTTTGTTGAATTGGCCTCATTTATATACTTCTAAGATGAAATGTCAGCCAATGTTATCTCTGAAATACAACCAAAAATGGCAAATGTCTTCCTGTTTGCTTAAACCCATAAGATTTTGTTGAATTGGCCTCATTTTTATACTGCTAAGATAAAATAATGTGAACACAATCAATGTCATCTCTCAAATCCAACCAAAAATGCCAAACTTTGTCTACCTGTTTGTGTAAACCCTTAAGGTTTTGTTGAATTGGCCTCATTTTTATATTTCTAAGATAAAATAATGTGAACACAATCAATGTCATCTCTCAAAAACAACCAAAAATGCCAAACTTGGTCCAGCTTCTCATGTAAACCCATAAGATTTAGTTGAACTGGCCTCATTTTAATACTTCTAAGGTGAAACAACAACACAACCAATGGCATTTCTCAAATCTAACCAAAAATCACAAACTTCGTCTGTTTGCCTAAACCATAAAATTTTATTGAATTGGCCTCATTTTTATACTGCTAAGATGAAATAACGGCAACACAACCAATGTTCTCTCTCAAATCCAACCAAAAATGCCAAACTTCGACTAACTGTTAATGTAAATCCATTAGATTTTTTTTTTTTTTAACTGGCCTCACTTTAATACTCCTAAGACGAAACCATGTGAACACAAGTAATGCTATCTCTCAAATCCAACCAAAAATGCTTTTGTCACTAGACAGAGATTTACCAGAAGAGGTTTTAAGCTGTTCTGTCTGATGTTAAGGAATGCTGGGATGCATCTGGCTGGCCGTGCCGTGGCCTGTTCTCAGATATCACGTGGGTTTGTGGGCTCTTCTAGTGACACAGATGTGAAAGTCGGATCAAAGGTCAAACGCACAGATGGATGCTATCAAAGAAGTACAGAAAACAATGTTTCCCTGCTGGGTGTCCTGCTCCGGGCCTCGACTAAAGCACCTGGGTAGACAAATCATGTGACCTTTCGACACACGGCGTGTTTAAGAGAAAACAGTTCACTAGTGTCCAGAGGAATTACCGAAACAAAATCCTAGACTAAAACCAATCAGATTTTTGCTAATTCAGAATGTCCCTTTCTAGTCATGACAAGAAGAATTTTCAAGTCAGAATTGCAGTAGATGAAAAGCTAATCATGATACCTGCGGGTCCGCTAACCGTCCCAAATCGGGATAAAGATAGAACTGGATCCCACGGGATGCTCCTGGCAGCGTGACCCCTCTGATCAGTAAAATCAACAGCATCACATACGGGAAGGTCGCAGTGAAGTACACCACCTGTTGAGTGACAGGAAAACAGCGTGAAGCTAAAGGATAACATATGTTTGGATAGTTATCATGACAGCAAATAAAATGTACACAAAATTTAACACAATATTTATTTTAAAAAATCATATTTAAAAATACTTTAAACAAATTTATTTTAAACAACTGTTTAATAAGACTGAAGACAAACACAAAAATGTTCACAATATCTATTCAAAAATACTGAAAGATATATGAATTAATAAAATTAAATATAAAAAGACAAAAAGTATTTAAACATATTTGAAAAATGTGACCCTGGAGCACAAAACCAGTCATAAGTAGCATGGATATATTTGTAGCAATAGCCAACGATGCATTGTATGGGTCAAAATTATCGATTTTTTGTTTATACTAAAAATCATTAGGATATTAAGTAAAGATCATGTTCCATGAAGATATTTTGTAAATTTCCTACTGTAAATACATCAAAACTTAATTTTTGATTAGTAATATGCATTGCTAAGAACTTCATTTGGACAACTTTAAAGGTGATTTTATCAATATTTAGATTTTTTTGCACCCTCAGATTCCAGATTTTCAAATAGTTGTATCTCGACCAAATATTGTCCTATCCTAACAAACCATACATCAATAGAAAGCTTATTGGGTCACACGTGTGAAAATTATATTATTATAAAATAATAGTAATTAATTAAAATATTTTTTTCATTTATATTAATTATTATAGCATTTTCATGATCACTACTAAATGCAAATTTGTCATTTTGTTAACAAAAATGGTACATTTTTTTAAACACTTTTCGAAAGTGTTACTTGAATATGCTGAATAATTTTAATGAACTAAAACTAGAAAGAAATCAACAGGTCTTAACTCACGCACCTTGCCGGTGGATTTGACGCCTTTCCAGATGCAGAAATAGCAGAGAACCCAGGCCAACAACAGACAGAGCACCAGATCCCAGTGCAGCGTTCCTATCTCCTCAATCCCAGACGAGATCCGCAAAACTCTGCGTCTACAGAGACAGAAATGACACATCAGCTGCAGTCTTCAAACCACGTGCACTTGGTTAGTTGGAGAAGTTTCAGGATAATGTGGCATAAACGTAGTATTTTATCTGGAAAGCAGGTTTGAGAAGTCATGTTGCTTTTCAATTGAGGTTTATGCTTGATTTATCTTGAACTGAAAGTTAAAGAAACTTGTAGGTTTATTTTGAGCAACAGAAAAATGCAGAAAACTGAAAGGAAGATATAGTGAAACTCACTCCCAAAACTCAATTACAGGCGATGTTGCATTTTCAAGGTAACTTTGGTCAATGGATTCATTTCGTCTTTGGAATTCCATGCAGGCATCTGAAAAACAACAGGAATCTCTGGATTATATAGACAGTAAAAACAATTGAGCCTAATGCACCAATGATAATGCAGAAGAGATGTTTAAACTATAATACTAATCATAAGCACATAAAGCTACAGGTTTGTGGACTGAATTGACGTTAACCACACCTGTATTCCAGGTGTTGTTGCAGGAGGACCACGGCAGGTTCCAGGAGAACGAGAAGGACAGGTAAAATATTCCCCAGGCCAAAACTATTATATAGTAGAAGTTGAGCAGAGCCACGATGACCTGAGTGGCGTAACCGATACCTGCAGTTAAAGACAGATCCAATAACAGCACAGCTTGTGTCAAAACTGAGAAAATGGAATGACATATATTTCACTGTAGAAAAGGTTCAAATAATGTCACTTCATGATTACCACAATTTTATTCATTCATTCATTCATTCATTTATAAATAGAACAGAAATCTGTTGTTCTTGTAAACTAAAAAAATAAAATAAAATGGAAATTCGGTTAAACTAAAATACCATAAATATTAGATGAAAAATTTTAACATTTTAACTGAAAACTAATCTTAAAACTTAAAAAATAAAAATGAAAATTAGACATGTTGCCTTGGCAACTAACCAAAATAAATAAGTTTAAGTATTACAAGTACCAAAAAATAAATAAAAATGAATACAAATAAATTAAAGCTACATCGAAATATTAAAAAGTGTAAAAATAAAACTAATAAAAATTACAAAAGCTATTTTTTTAAAATATTAATAAATACTATAACAGTATATAAACAATATTAAAATAACACTGATTTCTGCACAAAACAGCGAATTCAGATTATTTTATAAATTAATTAAATGTATATTAATTGAACATTATGTCAAAACTACAATATTGTTGTAGATTTTTATTGAAAAGACCTGAACTTTTGAAGTGGAACAGGTCAAAAATCACAATTTCTATTATTATTTCACAAATAATAATAGCAACACTGAATTAAACATGACATTTTGAAGTAGAAAAACTGAAATAGTATTTTCTTGTAAAATATACCAAACTTTGTTTTATTTACAGCTTTGAAAAATCAGTGTATCAAGCAGTAAAAAAACAAAAAAAAACAAAAACTAATCATGGGATTTATGCCTTTATTGTTTTAAAGAACAAATCATTTTTGTACCCTCTCTACTCTACAGATGGTTCCTGTGCATTTATATAGCAAACAAACTGCTCATGTCACATTGAAATTGTTTGCAGTTTCTTATGCTACACATTTAATGATCTAAGGAACCAACATCTTGTTGCTTCACCTTCAAACAGCGGGCTGATCTTCCTCCAGCATGTGATTCCTCCCTCGCTGGTGTACTGACCCAGAGAAATCTCCAGGAAAAACACAGGAATACCGCAGGTGAAGAGGAAGATCAGGTAGGGAATGAAAAATGCACCTGGAAGAGGATAAAGACATAAATCACACAGTTTCTCCTGAAGGAGAATCTGAGCACAGTTTGAAACTCTAGGGGAGAAATGTGTGAGATTACTGAGGTCTTTTTCTCAGGAGAAACATCTGAGAAGCTGCAGACTTCAGCAAATGTAAGAAATGTTTCCAAAGGCCCAAACATCTCTGTATGGACACATGCTACGGGTTGATCAAACAACAGCTGTGACCTTTCACCTTCTGAACTGGTAACGCTTTCATAAGGCCAATTGCTGGATCAATGGGTCAGTTTCACAAACACCTGGCAAACGCTAAACACATTTGGAACCAGCTTCCAGAAGAGATCAGATGTGCTAAAACATTAGCCACATTTAAATCCAGACTCAAAACTCATCTGTTTAGCTGTGTATTTGTTGAATGAGCACTGTGCTATTCTATTATCATTTTCTATTCTACACTGTTTTAAAATCATTTTAAATCAATTTTTATATAATTTCCTTGTTTTTATTTTTTTAATTCCTTGTTTTTATTGTTGTGATTATTATTTTTTTTAATGACTTTTTTTTTTTAATGACTATTTCACTTCCTTTAATGTAAAGCACTTTGAATTACCACTGTGTATGAAATGTGCTATATAAATAAACTTGCCTTGCCTTGCCTTGGTTTCCCTGCTAAACCTCTGTAGTGTGAGTCATGAGAGCCGACAGAGGCACGTTACCCCACATGAACTGCTGAGACAAACCATTTAATGACACTTTAACTGATTAAATTAGTTTGGACGTACCATGATCATACTTAGTTTATTTTTGGACATGTCCTATGGTAATGCCATATTTTTTGAACATATACTAAGGAAATGTATATTTTTGAGCATGTATCATACTAATACTGTGTTTTTTGGACATATACCATGTTTTTTTGGACATTTACCATGGTAATGTCATGCTTTGTACATGTATCATGGTAATACCCTATTTTTTGAACATGCACCATGGTCATGCCATGTTTTTGTACATGTATCATAATAAAACCTTGTTTTTTAGACATGTACTATGCCAATACCATATGTTGAATTTGTACCATGGTAGTCCCATGCATTTGGGCATGTTCCATGACCACACTTAGTTTTTTGTACATGTACCCTGGTAAAAGTTTATTTTTATTTTTTATTTATTTATTTTTTAACATGTACTATGTAAATAACATGCCTCTTGACATGTACGATGATAAAACATGATTTGTAGAATATGTACTATTGTAACGCCATGTTTTTTTAGACACACTTTTTTTTTCTGGACATGTACTATGGTAATACCCTGTTTTCTGATATGTAACATGGTAAATTGCATGTTTTTTTGGACATGTTACAGTTATACCATGTTTTGGGCCAAGTATCATGGGACAGTAATGGCATCAAATGATATTACAATGTTACTTTTATATATACCATGGTACCAATTCATGTACCAATTAATTTTCCAGAATACTATGGTACATGTCCAAAATACCATGGTAGCACGATGGTACTTTTTGGTGCATTTTTGTAATTGAGGTTTATGGACATGTTCATGGTAATATTATTTTAAACTGTGATTTACCATTGTAATACCATGTTTTTAGGAGATGAGCCATGGTATAACATGGCTTTTTGAACATGGTATCATAGTAATATCATGTTTTGGACATGTACAATGGTCAGTACCACAGTATATATCATGGTACCTCTGCATTTCCTCACCTCCACCGTTCTTGTAGCAGAGATACGGGAAACGCCACACGTTTCCCAGTCCAATGATCTCTCCGGCCACCGACAGGACAAACTCCAGCTTGTTGCTCCACTGTCCTCTGTCCTTCATCTTCACCTCCGTGTGCGGGACAATCTCCAGCGGCCGGTTCAGCCCGTTAGACGGGTCCATCTTGGTCGTGATCTCTTTCTCTCCTGTTTGAAAACAAAAGATGAATCTGATGACTGCTGTTCAGTCAAGAGTAGAACTCATTGTTATTTAATGCAGTTAATTACAAAATATAATGCAATGAATCCTATGTGGCTAATTTGGTTAATTAATCAATGTACAGTGCAATTAATTTAATTAAATAGTTTAAATGAAAGTCTCCCAATCAAAAGACAGCTAGAGAAACAAACAGTGTTTTCATTCACATTGAAATTCACATTGAAACATTGAACATATTTTTTTCCACGTAAAACGAGAAGATATGAAACCTGAACACACCTATTCAGACCAGATCCTTTCATAAATGCAGCTCGTAAACCAGTCTGAACAAAAGCCAGCGGAAGACTGTATGTTTGTGTGAATGCGGTGGACCCACTCAATTCCTGGCATATTACTGCATGTTTTGTCATGACATTTGTAACTGTCGCATTCAGAAGCCAATAATGATTTATACAAGACAGACGGCAAAAACAGCATGTGAAAAACTCACAGGGATATAAAGGGCTGATGTACTTCACTAAACTTAAAAAACACTCTGAACATCTTAGTTTCACCATGGCAACAAGCAAAAAAATTAATAAATGCACAATAAACAATCAGAGCACCACAACAACCCCACAGCAACATTCAAAAAACAAGCTGAACACCTAAGTTACCATTGGTCAGAACCCAAAATACCCTAACAACCACATGAAACAAAACATGTTCTCTGAGCACCTTAGCAACTGCATAGCAACACGTGCACTCACACACACACACACACACAACACTTGCTTTTGCAACCACATAACAGGTTAAATAACACTTGGAACACTGTAATGCCCTAGCAACTGCAAAGCAACACAATTAAAACAAACAGAATGCTTTTGTAACTGCTTACCAACATGTTTAAAAACACTCTGGACTCCTTAGCAACCAAATAGCAACTGCATAGCAACACACAAAAAACTTACTGGAATGCTTTTGCAATTGCATGGCAACATGTTAAAAAACACTCAGGAATCCTTAGCAACCATGCAGTGACATCCTAGCAACTGCCAAGCAATATGTTATAAACACTCAAAGCACCTTAGAAACCACACAACAATGCCCTAGCAACTGCATAGCAATATGCAAAAAACACTTAGAAGGCTTTTACAACTGCATAGCAACATATTAAAAACACTCATGAATCCTTAGCAACCATAAAGCAATGCCATAGCAGCTACATAGCAACAGTCTAAAACACAATGACTGTTTTTGTAACTGTATAGCAACATGTTAACTCTCAGACTACCTTAGCAACCACATAGCAATGCCCTAGCAACTGCATAGCAATATGCAATAAAACACTTACTGTAGCAACATATTAAAAACACTCAGAACACCTTAGCAACCACATAGCAACGCCCTAGCAACTGCATAGCAACATATTAAAAACACTCAGAACACCTTAGCAACCACATAGCAACGCCCTAGCAACTGCATAGCAACATATGAAAAACACTCAGAACACCTTAGCAACCACACAGCAATGCCCTAGCAACTGTATAGCAGCACTCTAAAAACACACTAACTGATTTTGCAGCTGTTTACTGTAGCAACGTTACCACTCAGGCTACCTTAGCAACCACATAGCAACGCCCTAGCAACTGCATAGCAATATGCAATAAAACACTTAGTGTAGCAAAATGTTAAAAAATGATTAAAAAAAAGAACACCATAGCAACCACATAGCAATGCCCTAGAAAGTCAATAGTAACATGACAAAAACACTTAGAATGCTTTTACAACTGCATAGCAAAATGTTCTTAGCAACCACAAAGCAACTGCGTAGCAACACTTACTGTTGAATGCTTAAAGCTGCATAGCAACATGTTAAAAAACACTCAGGACACCTTAGCATCCACATAGCAACACACTATAAACAACAGGCACTCAGGACTGCAAATGTTTTTGACTTGAAGATTAGTAATGACGAAATGATGACAGAACTCATTTCTGTGTGAGTCGTCCCTGTTCTAGTGCAGTACTGGTGACGACATCACGTCTGCTGTATGCCATGATAGTGACAGATCACACGAGCATTGTGGGAAAAGACTCTCTCTGTGTGTGAAACAGAAGACTCACTCACTGTGTTCATATCTGTCAGCTTGAATTAACGGGTCGGACTCATCTGTGCTTTCAGTGGCCCCATCACAATCAAGACCAAATCAAAGAAAGGAATGGTTCAGCAAAAGTATAACAATTCCGTTATCATTTTACTCTTTTACCACCAGTGTTTTTTTTTTAAAGTTGTTAGTTGCGCCATCATTTTTTATTTACATGCTGTTTATTGCTTGATGGTCGCGTTATTTTTCATATCCATCTGCTTACATATGTGATCGCTTGTTTCTGCTTCTTCTTCACCATGTTTTGATCCGGAGATTCAGTACTCGTTCAGAAAAAGTGTAATAGTGCCTTAAAACAGTGCACCGTAAAACAGTGAAACCACAGAAAGATGTAAAATTCTGTCAATGGCAGGGAAAGAGTTAATTGCCTCACTAGCTGTTTCTATCACCCTGTTTTAATGTCCATTTTGAAGTATCGCATCAGAAAATAGTGATGAAAACACTGCATTAGGTGGTTTTTGACTTGTGCTAAAAAGGGTTAATATGCGAATAATATATATATATATATATATATATATATATATATATATATATTTTTTTTTTTTTTTTTTTTAAGAAAATAAGGGATTTATTATTTTTGTAGTAAATACATTTCAGTTAGGGCTGTGACGATAAATCGATGCATTGTGATTCATGAATGGATTCTGAATGCATCGCGATTCTCTCTGGAATCTGATATGCATCTCAATACATAGCCAACGATACAATACATTAAAGATACATGAGAAGCAGCTACCGATGTGATACAATTCACCCCTATTATGATGCAATGCGGTCCGATTTCGATTCGATTCAACCCAATGCGATTCAATGCAGTATGATGCAATGGAAAATCGTTTTTTACTGATGCAAATATGTTAGAAATGATGCATCGCGATCCAATTGCCAACTTGTATCCGATGCACACTTTTTTTAAATCGATGCATCGCATCATTAACCTTTATGCCCGATGCACCGATGCGAATTGGTGAATCTTGCCATCCCTAGTGAACACCCTTGTAATTCACTTTAAACTTTTCAAACTTTATGAATGATTTTTTTAGGTTTAAGCGTGTGTAAGGAACTGGAATCAAGCAGAAGCATGCAGTGCCATCTGCTTTTTAAAACTAAGCTCAGAATTGATTCGAGAGAGAATCACGATGCATTCAGAAAATCTCAGAATCGATGCAGAATCATTTCTCGATTCGCGATGCATCGATTTATTTTCCCAGCCCTAATTTCGGGGTTTGATTTTAAGCAAACTTTCACAGAATTTTGTACCCTAAACAACTGTGTTGGGTCACTGAGACCTGAAGCAAAACCTGCTTCAAGGCTCCAGGGGTCCAGAGGTCTCCCTGTCTCCGTCCCTCGAGGGACAGACGTCTGTTCCACATATCTGAGGTTTCAAATAACAAGCATAGTGGATGTCCCGCAGAGCCAGAGGCCTTGAGAAAATGCTCTTTCTCTTGTGCAGAAACAGCGCAGCGCCTCTACTGTCACAGTTGTCAGTGAAAAGCATTACCAGGCTGGTAAAAATAGACTCTTGCATTAACAAGACACCTGAAGGAATGAAGAGCTGGCAGCATGAGGTAGAACAGACTTCTGGGTTGGAAGGCCATTTGTTTGGAAGATGACCTCAGAGTGAGGTGGTTTGATCACAGTTTAACTGCAGTTTTCACAAGGCCAGAGATGAGATCACACGTTAGTCCTATAGAGCTGAGCTTCTGTGTGCTGTTTGCCCGCAGGAACGAAAAATGACAAAATAGATCTCATTATTATCATCTCAGTCGTTTCTCCCAGACACCAGTAATATTAGATGGAGAGCAAATGGAGTTTCTTCTTACGTCTCTTGCTTCTCAGATTGTGCTCTTTGTGTGATCTCAGGTCTTTCAGAATAGATCTTAAAAGCATTTCAAACTGTGCTCAGATCTGCCTATACCAAACTCTACATTTAAAAGTCAGGGAATTATGCTAGAAAGAAACTGCATGTGGATCTCTTTAATATCTCAACTGTTTCTCATAGACATATATGAGCTTAAATGGAGAGCAAATGGAGTAGCTAAAGTCCCCTGCTTCTCAGAAGTTTCTCCTGAGAAAATCTCACATATCATGTCTGGAGTTTCAAAAGAGTTTCAAAATGTCTCAAACTGTCCTCAGATTCCTCAAAGATACCAAAAGAAAAGAAGAACTGTGTATAGATCTCCTTATTATCTCAACTGTTTCTCCTATAGACACCAGTGAGATGCAAAGTCACCTACTTAAGTCTCCAACTTCTCAGATGTTTCTACTGAAGGAGAAAACCCTGCTAATCTCACATATATAATTTCCTGAGTTTCAAAATAGATCTCAAAATGTCTCAAACTTTTCTCAGATTTATCAGAGATACAAAAAATAAAAGAGGAACTGCACATAGATCTCTTTAATATCTCAACTGTTTCTCAGAGACACCAATGAGACGCAAACTGACCTGCTGAGATTTCCAGTTTAGATGTTTCTCCTGAGAACAAAAACCCTCCTAATCTCACATATATATCCCTGAGTTTCAAAATGGATCTCAAAATGTCTCAAACTCTGCTCAGATTTATCAGAGATACCAAATTATGTCTCACATGAGGAGAGGAGAGTAACTGCATATGGATCTCTTTAATGTCTAAACTGTTTCTCCTAAACACCAATGAGATGCAAACTGACCTGCTGAAGTCTCCTGATTCTCACATGTTTCTCATGAGAAAAGAAACCCTGCTAACTTCATATAAATCACTTCCTGAGTTTCAAAAAGATATCTTAAACTGTCCTCAAATTTCTCAAAGATACGAAAAGAAAAGAGGAACTGCACAAAGATCTCTTTAATATCTCAACTGTATCTCCTAAACAATGGAATGCAAACGGACCTGCTGAATTCTCCTGCCTCTCAGATGTTTCTCCTGAGAGCAAAACCTCCCTGATAATATCATATATCATCCCTAGAGTTACAAAAGAGATCTAAAAATATCTTAAACGGTTCTCTGATTTCTCAGAGATTCCAAGAGAAGAATTCCTCAAAGGTCTCTTTAATATCTCAGCTGTTTCTCCTAGACACCAATGATATGCAAAATGACATCCTTAGATCTCCTGTTTTTCAGATGTTTTTCTCACGAGAAAAGAAACCGTTAATCTCACATATCATTTCCCAAGTTTCAAAAGAGATCTCAAAAATGTCTCAAACAATTCTCAGATTTCTCAAAAATACCAAAAGAGTAATTGCACATAGATCTCCTTATTATCCTTATTATTATGTTTCTCCTGAGGGAAAACCCCTCCTTATATCACATATATCATCTCTAGTTTCAAAAAGATCTAAAATATCTTAAACTGTGCTCAGCGTTCTCAAAGATACCAAAAGAATGTCTCAAAAATGTCTCAAACAAATATACCATGAGAAAATACTGTTTCTTTCAGAAACTAGTAGATGCAAACTGACCAGCTGAAGTCTCCTACATCTTAGGAGATGTTGCTTCTTATATCATCTCTAGAGTTTCAAGGAGATCTCAAAAATGCCTCATACTTATCTTGTCAAGCTCAAACTTGACAAGATAAGCCTGCAATCAAAAGTGTCTCAATATGAACTCAAACATTTCTCAAATTCTCATATGAAAGAGCAAACTCTGAGCACTAACATGTCCTCTGGGCCATCTGTGACATCAAATTACGATTTGGAGGATGAGAAATGACAGAAATAGAAAAGCTCTCGATGCAGGTAGATACTTGCAGGACAAATAGAAATGGCATCTCGCCAAAAGTTGCTGTTTGCCAGAATCTCTGCCTGCTCAGTAAAACTTGCTGACATAAAGCTGGAACGTAGAGAAAAATCATCAAATAAACCAAAACCACATATTACAGCACAGTCATTGTGGGGCCAAACTCCACAGAAGCGTCCATAAGTCACACTCGTGTGTCACTTAGGACCTTCAGCTTGGCAGTTCATTATTTGGATTCGTAGCTATTGAACTGATTCGCAAACATTTATTTCATGGGTGCAGCTGTCAGGATTTTGATTAATAATTGACAAATTGAATTTAATGAGTTTATTTTGTGACTTTGTGGCTTCTCGTTCAATCATACAAGCAGAATAACACATGTTGCATTGGTGTTTGGGAATCTGAACATGCTAGTGGAAAAATCCCAGAGGAACGAACCGCATAGCTGAAAACATCTACACACTGTATATCACAAGTAACAGATTCGTGTAGATGCATGAAGGACTGAAATTCCTCATGCGTGGAGTTTGCATTCATTCTAACCACATTTTTTATACAAAGCAAAAAGAATTAGTTGCACATTTAGAACTAACGAAGTTGCTTTGCAAGCAATTGGTTCTTCTCATTAGTAATCTTCAAAAGTTGTTTCTCATGATCGTAAAACATTATGATCAAATGGTTTTAATTATAATTGTAGACAAATATAATTACTATTCAAAAGTTTGGAATTGGTAAGATTTTCTAATGTTTTTGAAAGGAGTCTCTTCTGCTCACTAAAGCTGCGTTTACTTGATCAAAAATGCTGTAAAAACAGTAATACTGTAAAATATTTTTACAATTTCAATTTTCTATGTGAATATATGTTAAAATGTAATTTATTTCTGTGATCAAAGCTAAATTTTCAGCATCATTACTCCAGTCTTCAGTGTCACATGATCCTTCAGAAATCATTCTAATATGCTGATTCGCTGCTCAAGAAACATTTCTGATTATTATCAATGTTGAAAACATATTTTGTGGGAACCGTGATACATTTTATTTTTCAGGATTCTTTCATGGATAGAAGGTTCAAAATAACAGCATTTATTTGTAATCGTTTTGAAATATTATAAATATCTTTGCTGTCACTTCAATTAAATGCATCCTTAATGAATAAAAGTATTAATATCTTATATATATATATAAAAAAAAACATCTTACTAACCCAAACTTTTGAACAGTATTGTAAATTCTGCATGCATACAAATGTATTTATAAAACAAATATTTTAGTGAACAAAAAGCATCAATCTCATCATACATATTCTTCCTTCAATAGTATTTAAAACATGCAGGAATGAGCAAAGCTGGAATCTGGACAAACAAGAAGCTCAAATATAAAAGAGTTTTTATTTGTGTCACGTGTTTTGCTCATTACTTCTTTCCTATGCTATCATTTGTGTTAGTTTAGAGTCTTTGGTAGACTTTACCTTTACTCTAAAATGTAGAAAACTCATAGTATATGGCAATGCTGCAGTCAGATCCACACTGTCATGAAATCACATTAAATAAGATGTTATTAATCTAGCCTTTGCATGTTTTTTTTTTTCTTTAGAATTATTTAGAAAGGGAAAGAAGTCAAATTGTGTTGAAGGTGAAAATAATATTTCTGACAGTACAAACTGGTTTTGATTAGAATCAAAGTGATAAAGCTACACAAACATGTACTTATAGATTTGCATTTACCTAAAAAAAGTCATGCACACACAAGAATGCATTACATTGAATAGGCATGAAGGAGCATGAAATAGCAGGAGAAAACTCACCTTTCATTAGGACGTTGCAAGGCAGCCGGCAGTGTCAAGTGTCCTGTATATTCTCAGGTTTTGCTCTTTAATGTGGAGGTTTTTCTGGTTTCGTGGAACCCGTCAGTCAGCCCTGGATGGTCCAAGTCCAACTCCTCCCCCCTGCACCTCCCTCTCGCTCCCATTCACAAAACACTGAGAGCGTGAGGCTTCAGCGGGGCACCGGCGGATTGCATAACGCCGTCACCCAGCGCTCGTTCAGCCTGTGAAGCGGTTTTTTTTTCTCTCGGCTGAAGGGCACCAGAGAAAGGAAACATTCTGGCTCCGTCTCAAAAGACCACCCTGATCACACCAGCCTCTCAGGAGCTGAATAAACGGGTCTCAGAATGAATCTCCAGAGAGGATCATGGGAGACTGGTCAAAAGCAGGCACATTTCTATTGAAATATATATATATATATATATATATATATATATATATATATATGAAAAGTGCACTCAGTTTTATTTTTACAGACAAGCGAACAAACATTCAGAACACCTCATCCACCACATAGCAATACCCTGGCAACTACCCAAAACACCATAGCAACACTCTAAAAACACTCTTAGTAATACCTTAAACAAATTTCTTAGCAAAACTTTGGAAAATCCTAGCAACACCCTAGCAACCACCTAGAACACTAAAACATTCTGAAAACATTAGTAATTGCATAACAATGCAAACCCACAATACCTTAGAAACCACAACTGCATAGCAACATACTCTTAAATTAAAAAATACTTTACCCTATCACCCTAGCAACCACATAGAACAATCTCACAGTCACATAGAAGTGCATTAAAAATCACCTTAGCAACTGCATAGCATCACAGTGGTAACCACCGAAAACACCATAGCAACTGCATAGCAACACTTCAAAAACATTTTAAATAATACCTTAACAAGTTTCTTAGCAGAACCCTATAAGATAACCCTAGCAACCACCCAGCAACGCCTTAGCAACCACCTAGAACAATCTTGCAGCCACATAACAACTCATTAAAAACCACCCTTAAGACCTTAGCAACTACACTGCAGAACACCATGGCAACTGCATAGCACTACTGATTAGCTACTACTAAATATAATGCTAAATAAAGCTGCTTTACAATGATTTGTATTGTGAAAAGCGCTATACAAACAAACTTGAATTGAATTGAACTTTGAAAACACTATCAATAAAACTTTAAGAAATTTGTTAGCAGAACCCTGTAAGATCCCCGTGGAAACCACCCAGCAACGCCCTAGCGACCAGATAGAACAATCTCACAGCCACATAGAAGTGCGTTAAAAATCACTTAGAAGACCTTGGCAACTGCATAGCAACACCCTGGGAACCACCCAGAACACCATAGCAACCACAGAGAACACAAAAAACATTCTGAATGCATTAGTAACCACATAGCAACCCCTGGCAATCACCCAGAATACCCTAGCAATCACAAGGAACACGAAAACATTGTGAATACATCAGTAACTGCATAGCAACACCCTTGCAATCACCCAGAATATCATAGCAACCACCCAGAACAGCCTAGAAACCATAGAGAACACTAAAAACATTCTGAATGCATTAGTAACTGCATAGCAACACCCTGGCAATCGCCCAGAATATCATAACAACCACCTAGAACAGCCTAGTAACCACAGATAACACTAAAAACATCCCAAATGCATTAGTAATCGCATAACAGTGTCCTGGCAACCACCCAGAATACTCCAGCAACCACTGAGAACACTAAAAACATTCTGAATGCATTAGAAACCGCATAGCAACACCCTGGCAATCATCCAAAATACCATAGCAACCGCGAAGAACACTAAAAACATTCTGAACGCGTTAGTAACCGCATAGCAACACTCTGGCAATCACAAAGAACACTAAAAACATTCTGAATGCATTAGTAGCCTCATAGCAACACCCTAGCAACCCAGAACATCATATCAACCACAGAGAACACTAAAATAATTCAGAATGCATTATTTACCGCATAGCAATGGCCTGGCAACCACCTAGCAACATTCTAACTACTAAGAACACCACCCTAGCAACCACATAACAATGCAAGCACCCTTGTATCCCAGACCATTGGAGCACTGAATCAGCACGTTTTCTTAAGGAAAAGTAAAAATCGCTTTATTATTGATTATAATTTGGATGTTTTTCCCCTTAACTCAGTTTGTCTGTGTATTCAAACGGTTGCTCATTCATTCCTTTCTCCTGCTCATTCTTTGTGTCTTCAGGCGTTCTCTGCATACTGATGCTCCAGGAAGAGTGTTTTTCTTCCCAGCGGCTCAATGATGCTCATTTAGGAGAATAAACTGCGCACGCAGCTCTCCCAGAGCCCAGTTTTACTGCTCAGACTGTCTCTCGTTTATAATTGGGATTTAATGCAGTTCTCAATAATATTTCATTAAGGTATCAACTTCACCTCAGATGTTTCTTCTTAAAGTCTTCAGGAGAGATAAAAACAGACCCAAATGAGCAAATTTGGGCAAGAGAATAGGGCTAAAAAATGACCGTGGAGCATATTGAGGTTGTTGAGAAACTCACGTGAGATTACTGGAGTCTTATTCTCAGGAGAAACATCTGAGACTTCAGCATTTGCTCATCTTCTTGTTGTCAGAGACACAGACAGCTGCGCATGATCCTTTTTTATAAGAGCTTTACAGCATTTCATCACTAAACTGTGCTAAAGGTGAAGGCACACAGAGTTCTTCAGCTCTTCAGGTACACACGGGCGTGTTGATACGATACGGAGCAATCCATCACATCTGCTTATTATCTTGTCAAAAAGAACATCAACTTAATAGTAGAATGTGTGTGTTTGCCAGTATAACCATCTTAAAACATCCAAGTTAAAGCAGAGATGCATGATTTACTCAAAGTTTACCATAGTGTTATACAGGGGTTCGACTTTTTCAAACCCATGTCTAGGTCATATTTCAGCCCCCAAAAAATTTGTATTAAATTAATAAATTCTAATTATTTTAGGACTATCGAGATTGTGAAATTTGTTGGGGAATAAGACTGATCTTCAATATTAATAATTGGAATTAGTGTATTTTCATGGAAAAAAAGCTGGAGATTGAAGATAACTAGATACAGACCTGATGTATAAAAATAAATCATTAGTGAGTGAAATATCAGGAAAAATATTCCAAATATGTAATGTCAAAACTGATTATCAGTCTTTTTCTCTACAAATTTTACCATGCAAAAATCTTAATATTACTAAAAATAATCAAAGTTTAATTTAATATTAATTTCTTTTTGGGGTGGTTATAATAATGATTATTATAATGAAAGATTATAATGAATCTCAAGAACCCTCAAGGACATGTCCAGGTCATTAAATTCTGATTATTTTAGGACGATTTAGGATCAAGATGGTGAGGTTTGTTGGGGAATGAGACTGATCATCAGTTTTGACATTATGTTATAAATATTTTCGTTAATTATTTATTTTTATATATCAGGTCTGTATCTAGTTATCTTCAACCTCCAGCTTTTTTTTTTTCCCCCATGAAAATGCACTAATATTAATCATTATTATAATGAAAGATTATAATGAATCTTATGAACTCTCAAGAACATGTCTTGGTAATATTTCACCCCAAAAAGTAATCAAATTTAATAAATTAAATTATGATTATTTTTAGGACTATTAAGATTTCTGCATGGTAAAATCTGTAGAGAGAAAGACTGATAATCAGTTTAGATTTTTTTTTGTTCTAATATATAAATATTTTGAGTATTTTTTCTAATATTTAACTCAAAATATTTAACTTAACTTAAAATATTTACCAAAATATTTAACCAAAATATTTAACTTAACTTAAAATAAAAATTTAATGGTTCTAGTCATTTTTCACTAATAATATAATAATTGTCATAATGCAAAAACAATCTCGTTTTCATTACTGCAGTGTGGAAACTAATAATATAATTGATTACAGTATACAGTTAAAACTCTCTATTGCAGTAAGAATGAAAAAAAACATTTTGTTTTATTTAAAAAATAACTAGATTTTTCCACAGAATGTAAATATATTTTGCATAAAAGAAAATAAGGCTTACAAAAATGTTACAAAGCAACAACAAATAAAATCTAAATATATTGTAAAGTTTTTTTCTTTGATTTTTGATTGAGATTTAACCAGGATGTTTTATTAGTGAGTATTTTTTTATTCCCATTTTTCTCAGTTTTGACCTGCACATTTTTTTTTTTTTTTTTTCAGATTTGCCCAATTAAGGGGTCAGTTGCCCGGAAACCCTCTGTAATTCAGCCTGAGTACATACCGTAGCTTATTCATATAATTTAGATCTCCAGGCAAAGTTATTGTGTAGAAATATGCTGTACGGCTCTCTGGCACCTTCTGGAGCAGCAGCACATGTTATGAAGGATGTTTACAGACCATCAAAGGGTGTTCACTGCTCTCTGAGTGTCTAATTACGCACATTCCTTTCTCAGAAACGGGGAAAAAGGGAAAACGGCAAGATCTTGTCCAAACTTATTGTTCCACATTGTGATTTTGAAACATTTACCATCAATAAAGAGGAAAAATCTCTCCAAATCACTTCCACAGGTCACTGGTCTGTCCGTATGGAGGAAGCTGCTCCGTCTCTCTCGTTTAGCATCACCTCGTCTTAACCGTGACAGGAACGCTGTTAATTATGAGTTGGAGCATGCAGTGCTCAGTTAACGGCTGTGCTGTGCTCCTAAAGACGCAGTAGGAGACTGCTTGCATAAAAGATTCTGGCAGAAGAAAAACAGGACAGAAAGAAAGCGCTAGAACGGCCTGAGATGGGAGTGTTTCTAATTCATGGGAAACTCACTGTGTCACTTCTACCTACTCAA
This sequence comes from Spinibarbus caldwelli, assembly GCA_039654775.1. Taxonomy (NCBI): domain Eukaryota; kingdom Metazoa; phylum Chordata; class Actinopteri; order Cypriniformes; family Cyprinidae; genus Spinibarbus; species Spinibarbus caldwelli. The sequence goes on from CM077264.1 coordinate 3,450,839, forward strand.
AGATGTATTAAAGAAATAGTTCACCAGAAAATGAACATACAGTATGCTGAAAATGTACTCACCCTCAGGCCATCCAAGATGTAGATCAGTTTGTAGATCAATCTTCATCAGATTTGGAGAAATGTAGAATTACATCACTTGCTCAGCAATGGATCCTCTGCAGTGAATGGGTGCCGTCAGAATGAGAGTCCAAACAGCTGATAAAAACATCACAATAATCCACAAGTAATCCACACCACTCCAGTCCATCTTTGAACATCTTCAGAAAACAAAAGAAACAAATCATCATTAAGATGTTTCTACTTTCAAACTGCAAATTTGGTGAATCTGAAAAGAGCATGTGCAGGTGAGAAAAAATGGGTAAAAAAATGCTCAGTAATAAAACATCCAGGTTATATCTCAATCCAAAATAAAAATAAATAAATAAATAAATAAATTCATAAAACTACTGCAATAGATTATTTTCAGTATCAGC